>JAZKJV010004081.1:190000-544149 GCA_037367405.1 Ottelia alismoides | reverse complement strand
TTCGATTCTGAAGGCTGATATCAAAATTTCTACCCGTGAATATTTTTATAAATGTGAATTTTGTAAACCAGGCAATAACAAAATTGAAAGATATTGTGATCTTTATAGCCGATTTGGTTCCAAAAGGTCTTAACATGGTATTTATTTAAGTCAATTGGCTACACCACCCTTTGATAGCTCTACGTGGATGGAATATTCTCATTCTCACATAACAACAACAAATATTTTCGATACCATCGCAATGCAATCAGGTGCTAAATAAATAATAACGAATTTCATTGTTAAATTCCATCTTCTATTTTTCTATTCTATTATGGACGATCAACAAATTACATTTAGCCATCTCTTTCAGTAATTGTAAACTTTCCAAAGGATCTACATCAAAATAGGAGACAAGCAGGCAAGAAGCTGCGCTTCTAATTCTTTTTGAATTGCAAAATTAATTCTTCTAAACACTACATTCACAGACCTAGGAACCATAGAATTACTGCTCAAAAAATTTTGAACTATCTTCAAAAGTTCAACAATGTCTGGTGCTAAAAAACCAAAAGTATCAAAACTAAAAGGGATGGAGGCATGTTGATTCTCAATGCACGTTTTCTTGTGCTTCACCACTTTTGCTGAGGCAGCTTTAAGGGCAGCATGCTCCGCTGTGAAGGTCCCGCTCTTCATCCCCACCAACGGAGAAGCTCCTGTGAAATCTACACAAGCATCTTTCCCTCCGACCCATCCAAAAATCAATATATCGACAGGTCAGTGTGGATCTTCCCTCCTGCAGATCGGTAAAAAAGTTCACAGGTATCTCTTTCTTAGCAGCAACACTTACACGTATGAATACATCAAATAAAACGTCTCTAATAAGATCGTGCATGCATTCAGTAATTGTTTTACATTTATATTCCTTGAACTAATTTTCCTGCCATTTTGACGTATTAAGATAAATTTTCGGATGAATTACGTTTATTGCTACATGGCAACATAAGCTTGGCAAGAAGTGATAATCCTTAATGGTACGGGATAATATGGTTCTCGATTTTAGCAATCTAATTTTAGCCTCCCAATAGGTGCCCAGTAAAAAATTAAAATGTATTTAAATGTATCGAGCGATCAGTTACCTTGGAAAAATACAAAGATTCTTATCTTTTCTATTGTATTCTCTCTCTCCTTTATTCTTTCTCTATCTGATGTACATACCTATGTGTGTGCTAAGTTTCTTCAGTATCTGTGTATGTTGATTAAAATTGAATACAAGAAATCAAAAATCCATTATATTGCAACTTCTTAAATATGCTCCTTGTGATCGACCTAGGATTATCTCATCCTAATTAATAAAAGTTAAACATGCTCCTTGTGATCGACCCAGGATTATCTCATCCTAAATAATAAAATGAAGTTGATATAATTGTTTAGTAACTGCTTTTTGGGTGCTACAACTTGACATTCTTAGAACGTCGCAAAAAGCAAGCATTACTAGCTAGTAGGGGGCAGTGATCTTCCTAGTTAGATTTGCTAATTCCATGCATTGCGAGTCCTAGACTTTCTTCTTGGGGGGTTGGGGGTTGGGGGGGGGGGGGGGGGGGGGGGTTGTCATCTCCGATGAGGAAGTTCCATGATGCTTGTGAGAATGGAGGGGAGCCATTTTCACATGACGAAAGAGTTTTGACTAACATCGTGGCCTTCGTATCACATGCAAAGAAGATAGGGATGCAAATGGATACAAATCATACATATACAAATATAGGTGTTACTGTATCCTTGTCCCTTTTAAAATCCGGTTACGAAAGCGAAAATGGATACATTGCGGATATTAAAAATTGTAATTGTATCCTCAAAAACAGATACAGATAAGAACGAAAATAACCACGATTCCGATAAAGGGATTTAACAAATGAAAAAGGATTATCCTGCAAATAATAAACACTTTCTAACGCTTGCATTCAGTAGGATTATTTTTTTTAAAGTTAAAATTAAAAGCTTATTAAAATAAAATTAATTAACTACACATACAATAAAATAAAAAAATAGTATTATATTAATTTAGTAACATATATAGTACATGATTAAACAATATAGATATCTATATTTCTCCTCCTACATTTGAAAATGACTTGAGATACAATATATTGCAACTAATCATATAACATATTTGGAGAAACAAACACAAGTTGATATATGCATATATAATATACATACTGATTCAGGAATGCAGATATCTGTGTATATCATTAAAAAATTGAAAATAATATTGGTGTCCTTATCTGTATCCAAAAAATAAAAAGTCATCCATATCAGTATACGTATCCACTAAAATAAAAAAAACATATCCGCTTAAAATATGTAGGACGACGAGAAAACCATCGTGGAATGGCAAAAATGAGATAAGTGATGTTTTTGGAGGCATTTTGGAAACTTGAGAGTCGTTTTTCCGGAAGAGAGGCAAAAAGATGTTCCTTTTGCATGATTTTTACCTATCTAATTAAATTATGGTGATTTGGATGGTGCAGGGGATTTTTTGGTTTGTAAATTTTCCATAAATTTTCTAATATATTTCAAACAAAGTAAGAAAAATATAAAAAAATGAGCTAATCCATCCATGGGATTTCAGTTCCATCCATGAATATACAGTATAATATTACAGTATAATATATCCATTAATATTGTCCTTAGAAAGGATTTTGTCACCATAATATCGGTGTGTTAGGATCGATTAATAGCTCTAGGATACGACGACAACATGATCGATGTTTCTGCACTCCGGCAAGATCATCTTCAAAAGAACCTTAGCAAGCAGTAATCGAGAGAACAATGATTTTGGGTGGTGGAGATAACTCAATAAAAGAGAACACATTAAAAAGCGATTGCATCAAGGAAGAAATATAAGTCACCAATATCTCCTTACATTTGTAAAAAAAGGGAGTTCATCAGATCCCCAGCTTTTGGATTCCCAACGTTCAGAAAACAACTGCAATCTGAAACATCCAAGTCCAAATAGATTCCCTTCTGATCATATTTTAAATTAATCAGATAGATTATTTTATTCGGCTTATTAAATGAAATTCATAGCAAAAATATCGAGATTTGATATCTAAATTACATTTACTGAGTCCAAGCCTAAGATCAAACTCAAGCTAATGCCGGAGTCAGTGTGGAGCACACATGCAAGTGGCCCTTTAGACCCTCCCCTCTATCATTGCTAGAAGATCTTGGGGAAAGGACCCATATAGAAGCCAACCAAGAATTCATAACTAAACAATATGGTACTAAAATTCTACCCAATTCTCCTTGTACCAAAGTGGGAATACCAAATTAAACAAATTAATTATCTTCGCAATTGAAACATATTAATTTCCATACACAAGACATTACCCCCTCAATATAGAACACTCCGACCTAAAGTCGAGCACTCGTATCTAAGATCCGAATATTCAGGTCCAAACGATAATAGAGCCAAGCATTCACATCTAATGTCTTGGATCTGAAATCAAATCGTTATTGCAGAAAATTGACCATGACAACTTATTGAGATCGATCAATTATACACGTTGATAGATGTTGCACATGACTCGAGAAATTCGACTCGACTTCTCTGAGAGAAGTTTCATACTATCCAGAGAAGATACATGATCTGAGTGATTAAAGTAGAGTCTCAATATGCCTAGTGCAATAACAACATGCTACGATGGGAACTCGATAGACTGGCCAATTCATCTCTTGGCATGGCTCTAGTTAAAGGAAGAAATCACATGGGGAAGACTAATCCACAAGAATGCCACCCCTTACAAATATTGATGTAGAAACCAGTAGAGTTCTCGCTCTCTTCCGAGTGAGGAGTGATTGCCTAACTCAAATTCACCAAGACTTTCGAAAGAATACTCTTTTCTAGTTCCACTATTTTTATGCCGCTCAAAATGCTTAAACCCTAGTTGGAAAGTAGTAATTCCCCTTTTGCATAACTCTCTCTCTCACACACACACATTGTGAGTATTAGATGTGGTAATATATTTGGATTGTTACAACCTTCTCGTTTATATTCATAACATTCTTGATGTGTTATGTCCCATCATTTATTCCTACTAATTGTAGCGGTTCAGTAGTCATTTCCTCCTATCCCTTTTTGAGGTTGACTTCATCTCTTGATAATCCCTTCGACTATTAAAGGGAAAACATCTAATACCATTTTTAATGTCTTAAGCATAGATCCAAGCTATTATCGAGACAAGTTCTTACAACATATTGGATTCGGGTCAAATTAAGCTCCTTGACAACCATCCAAAATCTAAGCCCAAGTTGACAAATAGAAATCCCCACTCTTGTAATCTATTTCAGACTTTATGAGTATTAAATGTATAAATATGTATAGGGTGTCACAACAAATAATCCAACTCATCCTACATATATCGAGAGATCAAGGTGACAAGTAAGGATAACCAGATCAGCTATCCCAACAATGTTCCATTATTATATCGGTTCAAAAAGTTCGGTACTATCTATAAACAAGATTCATTCTCCATGCAAGGAATATCATGCTAGCTACATCGTTGCATGCTCCAGCTATCAGTTAAGTTAGATATCTCGACACCACCAACAAAGAAGATTAGGACAACAAGCAAGGACGACCATGCCAAACTGTCTTGTACTCTTAATCAATGCTCATATACAAGTATATATATAAAAAGAAAGGTAAGAGGGAAACTCCCAACATAAAAAAAATACCTAACACAACAATGATACATGTCTTTGGACATAGGTATCAATTTGCAAATGGTACTCTTATCAATTAATGATTTAAATATCAATGATTTTTCTTTTTTGCCAGTTAGAAAATAGATTTATCTTTGGATAAACCTATTTCTACAACCGTAACCGTATAATCATAGATGTTTAATCATTGTAAAAAAACACATATACATGTAGTGATAGAAATCTTTCTTTGGTCTGATTGCTATCCAAATGAGCATCATGTGTACTTTATGTATATTATAATGTACATGTTGTTTGCTTTGGCAAATCTCACATACATTAAATATACAAATCCAAAAAAGGCAACCAAAAAACAACATTCAATCCATAATTATAATGCATGCATGAAGTGCGTGAATAAGAAAAATCAAACTCACGTTTTCTTAAGGAGAGAAAAAAAGGAAGGTAGTTATTGTGTGCATGCTAGAATCAATTTCCAAAACAAAAAAAATGGCACATATTACAAGTGATTAATCACTTGGCAAAGATTAAAAAAAATGTCAACAAGAAATAGTTAACATAATATCCATGAAGCATATTAACGCATAACAATTTCTGTTTCACTCTAAATCCAAATATATAAATTCCCAAGATTTGTATCCGGAGAGAAAAAAAACATCTTGATAGCGGAAGCAATGATGTCTACATCAAAAATTTTTTTTAAAGAGATCTTAAGAAGTTGAACAAAAAAAACTCTCTCCTCGGAAAAAAGAATAATGATTTAACAAAAAACAGTGGCTCTGATACCACTTGTTAGAAATTTTAAACAAGGAAAACACTGATCATTATCCTTGGAGTACTGTTCTTGTTAAATCATTAATCCAAATAAAAAAAACTTACTTGAATCCATTGTTGCAGATTGTTGTTCAACAACTCCTCCAGGCAATGGTTTTCCAAGAGAGAGAGAGAGAGAGAGTAACCGCCTATGTTTTCTCGGGATGGGAATGAGAAAAACCGACGCATCCTCCTTCCCTTGGGGACCATAACCCCTGCCTAAATATAGTAGGTTGACAATTTGTTATTCCACCCATCAAGGAATATACAAACAATCAAAGGGTATCCACGTATTTTCTACCATACAATAGTGATGTAATTATGGCCTTTTATTTTAATAGATCACCTCATATTTGCCAATATATTTAAGATAGCAAACAAATGTGAATAAGGAATGATTTATGTAGGCCCATCAAAATTATTTCTAACAATCTCCCACTTGGGCCACATGGATCATGTTATGCACTAATTCACATTTAACTTTATGAGCTCAATACCGCTATCTCATAAACATCATCTTCACCAATCTTGTCCATGACTCTATTGATATAGGATTAAAGAGGTCTTCATCATCTTATCTTTGTGATTAGACCTACAATAATCACATATATAAATATAACCAATGACATAGATCAAGTATAGTTGTGTAGCATGAAAATTGCATGTAAATGGGATCTAAACCATGCCTATTTTCAACTGGTCCGAATATAGTTTCCCAATTCGATACATACTTATTAGTTCAGAATTACAATAATAAAAGCTTTTATTCTGCAGAAATAAAATATGTCCAAAATACAAAGGCACTAAAGAACAACTCCCACTAAACCAAAGCATCATTTAGTGGTAGAACACCCATATGTTCAACATGTTCATGAAAGACCTTAGGCGGTAGTCCTTTTGTAAGTGGATCCGCAACCATAAGGTTTGTTCCAATGTGCTCTATGGAAACTTGACCATTCTGAACTCTTTCCTTAACAGCCAAGAACTTGATGTCGATGTGCTTTGACTTTGACGAACTTTTATTGTTGTTGGAATATAACACCGCTGATTGGTTGTCACAAAATACCTTTAATGGTCTTTCAATTTTATCAAGAATGCGCAGACCTGTGATAAAATTCCTTATCCATATTGCATGATTCGTCGCCTCATAACAAGCTATAAATTCTGCTGACATTATTGAAGTGGCTATTATTGATTGTTTAGCACTCCTCCATGAAACAGCTCCTCCAGTTAGAAGAAAAAATATAGCCTGAAGTGGATCTACGACTATCCTGACATCCAGCGAAGTCAGAATCTGAGTATCCAATGATCTCTAATTGATCTGACCTCTTGTATGTGAGCATGAAATCTTTTGTTCTTTGTAGGTATCGCATCACCCTCTTGGCCGCCTTCCAATGATCTAGCCAGGGTTGCTTAAATATCTGCCCAACATTCCAACAATGTATGCAATATCTGGACAATTACAAACTTGAGCATACATCAAACTTCCCACAACTGATGCATATGGAATACTTCTCATTTCATTAGCTTCAACTTGATTCTTAGGGCATTGAGTGAGACTAAACTTGTCTCCTTAGATACCGGGGTATCACCTGGCTTACACAGATTCATCTTGTATTTTTGGAGAACCTTTTCAATATAGTTCTTTTGTGATAATCCAAGAATATATTGAGAACGGTCTCTGTATATTTGGATTCCTAATACAAAAGAAGCATCCCCAAGATCCTTCATTTCAAAATATTTTGAAAGAAATCTCTTAGTTTCTTGCAATAACCCAAGATGATTGCATGCAAGTAAAATGTCATCAACATATAAAACCAGGAAAATATATTTGCCCATATAAAACTTTTGGTATACGCATTCATCCGCCACATTAGTCTCGAAACCAAATGAGATAAAAACCTGATGAAATTTATGATACCATTGGCGTGAAGCTTGCTTGAGTCCATAAATAGATTTCTTTAATTTGCAAACCATTTCTTTTGAATCTCCTAATTCAAAACTTTCTGGTTGCTCCATATAAATTGTTTCATTAATGTCACCGTTAAGAAATGCAGTTTTAACATCCATTTGATGTAACTCAAGATCAAAATGAGCTACCAATGACATTATGGTTCTAAAAGAATCCTTCGATGAAACTGGAGAGAAAGTTTCAGTGTAGTCAATGCCTGCTTTTTGATTGAAGCCTTTGGCAACAAGACGTGCTTTATATTTTTCTATATTACCCATTGAATCTCTTTTGGTCTTGTAGATCCATTTGCATCCAATGGGTTTTACACCTATAGGTAACGGGATAATTTCCCATACATCATTGTCGCTCATTGACTTCATTTCTTCATTCATGGCATCAATCCATATTTGAGATTTAGAACTTTGCATAGCTTGTTGGAAGGTAATTGGGTCATCTTCCAATAAATCATCCTCATGTTCTTGGAGAAATACAATATAATCATTTGAAATTGCATTTCTCCTTTCTCTAGTGGACCTTCTCAGAGGCACTTGAACCCGATTTTCTTGAGGTTGTTGGGTTTGTATAATGTGAGGTTGTTCAACATTATTTTCATCCATCTCCATAGGTTGAACAATAATGGGAATTAGAACTTGATCATAAACATTAGAATCTTTAGGAGAAGAATCAGGTTCTTCAAAAGTAATTTCTCTCACATTATTATCACCACCCAAACCAACATCCTCAAAGAAATGAGCATTTCTTGTTTCAAATATGGACTTGATCTTGGGGTCAAAAAACTTATAACCTTTAGACCATTCAGAGTACCCAATAAAATGACAAGTAACCGTTTTAGAGTCCAATTTCTTCTCATGTGGCTTATATGGCCTTGCCTTAGCTGGACATCCCCATATATGAAGGTGTCTAAGGCTGGATATTTTACCCGTCCATAGTTCATATGGGGTTTTTGGTACTGCTTTTGTCGGTACTCTATTTAGAATGTAAGCTGCTGTCTTTAATGCTTCTCCCCACAAAGACTCTGGTAAGATTGAATGACTAATCATACTTCTTACCATATCTTTTAATGTTCTATTTCGTCTCTCAGCAATACCATTCATGCTAGGAGTACCTGGCATTGTATACTGGGGAACAATGCCACATTCTTAAGAAAAGAAGCAAAAGACCCTGGACGTTGTTCACCTGATCCATCATATTTACCATAGTATTCTCCACCACGGTCAGATCGAACAGCCTTAATCCTTTTTTCAAGTTGATTTTCAACTTCAGCCTTGAATGACTTGAATACGTCCAAGGATTGAGATTTTTCGTGTATTAGATATAAGTACCCGTATCTGGAGTAATCGTCTATGAACGTAATGAAATATTGTTGTCCATTCCAAGAAGCCGTAGGGAATGGTCCACAAATATCTGTATGAATTAGTTCTAAGACGTTTGAAGTTCTAACGGTACCTAATTTTCCTTTGTTTGTTCTTTTCCCTTTTAAACATTCAATACAGACATCAAAATTTGAATAATCAAGGGAGTCAAGAATTCCTATTGACACAAGTCGATCTATCCTTTGTTTGGATATATGACCTAAGCGCCTGTGCCATAATACACCTGAATTCTCTTTAGTTAATTTACGCTTTGTACCACATGAATTGACATGCAAGGTTTCAAGGTTTGGAGAAGTTGTGTGAATTAAATATAGATTATCAAAAATAGATAAAGAACCAGTACCTACCAAATTGGAATTAAGAAACAACTTCAACTTTCCGTTTCCAAAAGAACATTCATAACCCAATTTGTCCAACAAATAAACGGAAATTAAGTTCCTTCGAAAGGATGGAACTACAAAAGTCTGTTTCAAATCCAAAAAACAACCAATACTTAATGATAATCGAAAATCCGCAACAGCTTCAACTTCCACGGTCCTTCCATTGCCCACATAGATGATTTTTTCAGCATCACTTGGCATTCGGTAATTTTGGGAGCCCTGCATAGATACACTTATGTGAATAGTAGTACCGGAGCCCACCCACCATATGTGGTTAGGTACAGAAGTCAAATTAACCTCAGAACAAACTAAAGCAAGAGATGTACCTTTCTTTTCACGCCATGCATGATACTTGGTACAATCTTTCTTCACATGACCTTCACCTTTGCAAAAGAAACAAGTTTGTTTATTGTCCTTAGGTTTCCTTTGATTTCCTTTAGGGAAGGATTCCTTAGCAGCTTCCTTTGTCCATTTCCTTTTCTTGAACTTTGGACTAGTAACCAAATAAGTACTTTCAGTTCTATCTTGCTTCATTCTCTCTTCCTCTTGCATACAATGAGAGATGAGCTCATTAAGAGTCCATTTCTCTTTTTGGCAATTGTAACTTATCTTGAATTGACTGAATTGCATTGGAAGAGATATTAACACTAAGTGTACGAGCAGATCATCCGATAACTCCAACTTTAGTGCCTTTAATTTCGATGCAAGATGGGACATTTCCATAATATGCTCCCTTATGTTCCCTGTGGCTTTATACTTTATTGAAACAAGTTTCCCAAGGAGGGTGTCTGTCTCAGCCTTTTCATTTTTTGTAAAACGCTTTTCTATTTCCTCAAGGAACTTGATGGCACTAGTCTCCTCAGAAACAGCACCTCTGAAGTTTTCTGGGATTGCACGCTTCATGATCATTAGACACATGCGATTGGAACGTTCCCATCTCTCAAAGTTCCTTTTATCTTCAATGGAACTTTCAGATGTAAGAGGAGATGTTGTTCCTCCCTAAGTGCAAGGTCTAAGTCCATGCATCCCAAAACAATTATAACACTTTCTTTCCAATTTTTGAAATTAGAACCATTCAACTCGGGAATAGAATTAACATTGACAGAAATTGCTGAAGCAGAGGAGTTAACAACACAAGAATAAATATAAAAAAAACTCTTAATCAATGCTCATATACAAGTATATATATAAAAAGAAAGGTAAGAGGGAAAACTCCCAACATAAAAAAAATACCTAACACAACAATGATACATGTCTTTGGACATAGGTATCAATTTGCAAATGGTACTCTTATCAATTAATGATTTAAATATCAATGATTTTTTCTTTTTTGTCAGTTAGAAAATAGATTTATCTTTGGATAAACCTATTTCTACAATCGTAACCGTATAATCATAGATGTTTAATCATTGTAAAAAAAACACATATACATTTAGTGATAGAAATCTTTCTTTGGTCTGATTGCTATCCAAATGAGCATCATGTGTACTTTATGTATATTATAATGTACATGTTGTTTGCTTTGGCAAATCTCACATACATTAAATATACAAATCCAAAAAAGGCAACCAAAAAACAACATTCAATCCATAATTATAATGCATGCATGAAGTGCGTGAATAAGAAAAATCAAACTCACGTTTTCTTAAGGAGAGAAAAAAAGGAAGGTAGTTATTGTGTGCATGCTAGAATCAATTTTCAAAACAAAAAAAAATGGCATATATTACAAGTGATTAATCACTTGGCAAAGATTAAAAAAAATGTCAACAAGAAATAGTTAACATAATATCCATGAAGCATATTAACGCATAACAATTTCTGTTTCACTCTAAATCCAAATATATAAATTCCCAAGATTTGTATCCGGAGAGAAAAAAACATCTTGATAGCGGAAGCAATGATGTCTACATCAAATTTTTTTTAAAGAGATCTTAAGAAGTTGAACAAAAAAAACTCTCTCCTCGGAAAAAAGAATAATGATTTAACAAAAACAGTAGCTCTGATACCACTTGTTAGAAATTTTAACAAGGAAAATACTGATCATTATCCTTGGAGTACTATTCTTGTTAAATCATTAATCCAAATAAAAAAAACTTACTTGAATCCATTGTTGCAGATTGTTGTTCAACAACTCCTCCAGGCAATGGTTTTCCAAGAGAGAGAGAGTAACCGCCTATGTTTTCTCGGATGGGAACGAGAAAAACCGACGCATCCCCATTCCCTTGGGGACCATAACCCCTGCCTAAATATAGTAGGTTGACAATTTGTTATTCCACCCATCAAGGAATATACAAACAATCAAAGGGTATCCATGCATTTTCTACCATACAATAGTGATGCAATTATGGCCTTTTATTTTAATAGATCACCTCATTTTTGCCAATATATTTAAGATAGCAAACAAATGTGAATAAGGAATGATTTATATAGGCCCATCAAATTATTTCTAACATTATTCACTATCACTCGTTTAAAGATTCAAGATTACTTGACCATGTCAACGAAGTCCACAATCTTTCCTACTATTTATCGAATTGCTTTGTAACATCATCAAGGTCCATAATCTCTACTACTAGAAATGTCAACAATCTCCTCCACTACCAAACCAACATCCTAACATGTAGGTTGAAAAACAACCTCCACGACTAAATAAGGCCCTCCATTTCCATGAAGGAGACTGACTTATTCATTCAACTTCCATCGAAAACTAGTTCGCAACTTTCACAGGAGAAATAGCGAGGAGATCGGTTAAGCACTTCACATACTGAATTAGAGAGCTCACTCCTTTACCATGATGTATACCTTCCAACATTAGAATTCGATGAACACTCTTTGATTGTGCATGTTTTACGCACATTATCCTCTTCTCTTTTAGTCGATTTCTTCCACTTTTGATGTTCAATGTAAGTCGTCCTCTTCTTATGATCAATGAAATCACATTGTATCAATATGCATGCACGTCTTATCATAATTAAATGTTTTCAAAAAAAATATTTTCAGTAATGGATTTTTACCTCACGAACCTTAGAAACGCATTAAATTTCTTCTACGATCTTTTACACAACGTATTTACCTCATTGACCCCGTAAATTACACCGAGAACCACCACGAGCTTCAAACAGATAAACCACAAGGTACGTGGGGTAAGGGTTAACAAGTTTATAGGGTCGAGGGAGGAATTATATTGTTTCAAAAGTCAAGAAGTAATTTACAAAGTTTATAGGACTCGTGGGATAAAAATAGGGACGCAAACGGATGTGGTTACATCCGTATTTGTATTCGTTTTTTAGAGTATATGGTTCTTTTTTTTAAAACCAATCGAATACGAATACGAATATTCTAAACATTTTTTTTTGCGAATACGAATCCGAATACGAATCTTGAGTTAGCGAATACGAACATGAATATTCTAAACGATTTTTTTGCGAATACGAATCCGAATACGAATCTTGAGTTAATGAATATGAATATTCCCTTCCCCCAACCCCCCCCCTCCACCCGACTGACGCCTTAACCCTATCTCCCTTATCAGTCTGACCTCTGCTTCCCATGTTAGGGCCACCAGCCTGCCGCTTACTCCCCGTCCTCCCTCGCCAGAGCCAACTTATCGGCCCATCGCTTCCTCCCCAAAAGAGTCGTTGGTGCGTCCCTCTTCCTCCCCAACTCCCCTGCAGGCATGCGGCTAGCCGCAAACCCTGACCTCTACCTCCCACGCTACCATCCGCCTCCCCCGACCTCCACCATCCACCTGCCTTGACCTCCGCCTCCCCTCGTCGCCCTCCGCCTCATCGACCGTCCTCCGCCTCGACGTGACCTTTTCCTCACCAAGCTGCCCTCCACCTCCCCAATAGCACTCCGCCTCCCCTCACCTCCGCCCCCACGTCACCCTTTTGACTGTCCCTGACCTCCACCTCCCCCCACTGTCCTCCGGTGACATCGCCCTCCATCTCCCTCGCAGCCCTTGCCCAACCTCCGCTCAACCTCCATTCATTGGTTGCCGTTTAGGAGATCCATCATTCATCACAGTTAGTTTTTTCTACGGTTTTTGTTTTCAATCTAAATTTTATGAGAGGTTTTCATCTGATTGGTGCATCTTAAATTCTCCGTTGCAGCCAACTTCGCTCAGCCGCAGCCGCAACCTCCCTCTCAGCACAGCCATAGCCAATCTGGTATAACATCTTAACTTTTATAACATCTTAAAAGTTAACGTTCGTTTGCATATTCGTATTCGTTCGTAAAAGATTCGTATTCGTAAAATAATATGGATATGGTTATGGTATGACCTGAATTCACATTCGTAATTGTTGGGAAAAATGAAATGAGATACTTATTCCATACGCCCTAGGCTCTCTTATATAGGAGAGTAGCCTATGGGTAAATTACATAAAGAAGACAACTAAAACAATAAATAAACGAAGAGGTACAAGTATGCGTCAACACTCCCCCTCAAGATGGAGCATAGATATCAATCATGCTCAGCTTGGACGCACACTTCTGGAATGGGCCTCGAAGTAATGCCTTGGTGAAAATGTCAGCAGTCTGATTCTCTGATTTGACGTGAGATGTAGCAATGAAGCCCTTCTGTACCATGTCACGTATGTAGTGACAGTCAACCTCAATGTGCTTGGTCCTCTCATGAAAGGCTGGATTATTTGCAATGAACAAGGCTGCTTGATTGTCACATTCCAACATCATAGGAAGAGGTATATCAAGACATAGATCTGTAAGCAAAGATTTTACCCACATCATTTCTGTGCTAGCCTGGGCCATAGCCCTGTATTCGGATTCAGCACTGGATCTAGCTACCACTGTCTGTTTCTTGCTTCTCCATGAGACTAGAGCATCTCCAACATAGACTGCAAATCCTGATGTGGACTTCCTGTCCTTGGGGCATCCTGCGTAGTCTGCATCAGCACATGCTGTGATAGAGATCTCCTTTCCTTTCTTAAATAGCAAGCCTGCACCTGGAGATGATTTTAAATATCTCAGAATCATATGTATTGCATCCATATGGACTTGACGTGGTTGCTCCATGAACTGGCTCACACGACTCACTGCAAATGATATATCAGGTCTAGTGATCATGACATACAGTAGTTTGCCTATCAGTTCTCTGTACCTTCTTTTGTCCACCTCTTCTGTGTCATCATCATAAAGCTTCATGCTGGGATCCATTGGTGTCGTAGCAGGTCGACACCCTAGCATACCTGACTCAGTTAATAAATTTGTAACATACTTCCTCTACGACATTACTAATCCATATGGATTTCTAGCAAACTCCAGCCCTAGAAAATATCTAAGGACTCCCAAGTCTTTGGTGACAAACTCGGTCCCCAGCCTTTCCTTTGCCTGCTTAATGCCCTGCTCATCATCTCCTGTAATCAAGATATCATCAACATAAACCATGATTACAATGATACCTCTAGCCGTCTTCTGTACAAACAAGGAATGATCAGCATTGGAGCGTTTATATCATTGTTTCTCAAACAGATCTGAAAGCTTCTGAATCTACGCTTTGGGGATCTGCTTAAGGCCATAGATGGCCTTATGTAACCTGCATACCTTGGAACACTCCCCCTCAACAGCAAAACCAGGTGGCTGTTGCATATAGACTTCCTCCTGCAAGTCGCCATACAGGAATGCATTCTTCACGTCCAGCTAATAAAGCGGCCATTCTCTAGCAACTGCAACTGATAACAGGATACGCAGAGTGGAATGACGCGTCACAGGCGAGAATGTGTCAAGGTAGTCCACCCCGTATGTCTGTGTGAAGCCTCGTGCAACAAGGCGGGCCTTGTACCTGTCAATGGAGCCATATGCATTGTGCTTCACTGTAAACACCCATTTGCAACTCACCGGGCTGACATTTGGAGGTATAGGAACCAAGCTCCAGGTTCCTCTGGATTGAAGTGCGGCCATTTCTTCTTCCATCGCTAGCCGCCATCTAGCATCCTGCAATGCATCATGATGATTCCGTGGAATGTCTGTAGCTGAAAGTGCCAACGCAAACGTCCTGAAGTCTCCAGATAGCCTCTCAAAAGACACTACTGCTGATAATGGATATTTGGCGCAGCTTCTCTTCGGCTTCCTTAGAGCAATTGGAACATCCAAATCATCTGTATTCTCATCATGCTCCTGCAATACATCCTGCTGAGAAATGTCGTCACATCCATCAACATTAATATTTTCATTACATACCATAGGAGAGCTAGTTGACGGGTCAGGACCATGAGCTGGAGGAGGCCTGCGGGTGTAATGGAATGGTAGTGGTGAGACTAGCGGTGGCGGTGGTGGTGGCGGTGGCGGTGGTGGTGGCGGGTTGTGGTGTTTGTGGCGTTGGTGGTGGTGGTGTCATGAGTACGGCATCAGGAGGTATAGGTGGTAGCTGCATGTCTCCTGATGCTGAAAAATACATAACAGATTCAAAAAATGTAACATCTGCACTGATCATATACCGCCGACGCACTGGATCAAAACACTTGTACCCCTTTTGAGTTCTGGAGTACCCAACAAAGACACACTTGACAGCCCTAGGAGAGAGCTTGTCAGTACCAGGCGACAACTGATGGACGAATGCGACTGACCCAAACACACGAGGAGTAAGAGCGAACAAATCCTTGTCAGGATAAATGAGTGAAAAAGGAATATGTTCATTCAAGACAGACGAGGGCATACGGTTGATTAGGTAACATGCAGTAAGAACTGCATCACCCCAGTAGGAGTAGGGAGCATTACTCTGTATAAGAAGAGATCTTGTGACATCAAGAAGGTGACGGTGTTTTCTTTCAGCAATCCCATTCTGTTGAGATGTATGAGCACAAGAGGTTTGGTGAATAATCCCTTTTGAAGAGTAGTAATTGGCCAAAATGTGGGTGCATAACTCTAGAGCATTATCACTTCTCACAAGTTTTACAGATGTGGAGAAAACATTTTGAATTTCATTAAGAAAATGAATAATAATATTTCCTGCTTCAGATTTATTTTTCATAAGAAACACCCATGACACTCTCGAGAAATCATCCACAAATACAATATAAAACCTGTGTCCCTGATGATCGGGAACACGACTCGGACCCCAGACATCTATATGAAACAACTCAAACTTGGAGTTACTACTCCGACCTGGACGACTAGGAAAGGACGACCTGTGATGCTTTCCCAACTGACATGCCTCACACTGGATAGGTGTGTGAGAGAGACCATAGGGTAGAACTCGACGCAACTTCTGAAGCGGTAAATGACCAAAACGCAGATGCCATAGGAGAGGAGATACTTGTCCAGCAGGAGAGGATGTGGTTCTGGCAAATGGGGTCTGATTCAGACGGTAAAGGCCTCCTTGCTCATAGCCACGACCAATCACGTTGCCCGTACGGATGTCCTGAAAAATCAAAGAAGATGGATCAAAAATAGCTCGACAATGGAGATCCTTCGTAATCTGACTAATTGACAACAGATTCATAGAAAATCAGGTGCATGTAGGACATTCTTGAGCTGCATAGAAGATGTCAATTTAATCTCCCCCTGACCAGTGATAGGGGAATGTGTGCCATTTGCAATCACTACTGTCCGTCCTGGAGGGATCCGAGTGTATCCTGTAAGTAGACTCTGGTCGCCACATAGATGATGTGTAGCGCCCGAGTCCATGATCCATGGCAGTGTATCAGATCTACTACTGTGGAGTGCAAGTGTACTACCTGAAGTACTAGTAGATGCAGAGGCAGAAGCAGCAGCATCAGTATGGCTCTCTGTAGTCGCTGCTGGACCAGATGGTGGGATGATGTCCCTGAGACGGGCAACTAGATCATCAAATCGTTGATCCAAGGTAGCAGCAGATGGGGGCTCTATCTGCTCAGCGGCTCGTGCAGATGCAGGGAATCCGTGCTTCGAATAGCATGTGTCTTCATTGTGTCCGACTCGGTGACAATATGTGCATGTTGGCCTAGTGCGGCCACCCCTTCCACGAGGTCCACGTCCACGGCCCTGTTGATGAAATCCGCGGCCTCTGTTTGCCGCCATGGCTGAGGAATTCTAACTCGCAGCTGCTGAAGGAACTGTGATCCTACTCAGTCTGTGAAAGGCTTCCTCCATGGGAGGAATAGTCGAGTCTGCCAAAATCTGAGACCGTGCTGCCTCATACTCTGGATCAAGTACAGCAAGAAACACACCCACCATCGTCGCATTCCTGTATGTCTTCTGATGTTCTGGCGTGGCGGTAAGAGGCATGAAGCTATAGAGCTTCTCGAACATCCCTCTCAGTGATGTATAGAGAGAATGAAGGGGGCGACCATTCTGCTTGATGGTGAAGATATCATGCTGGAGTTGCAGAATCTTTGTCTCGTTCTTTGCCTGGGAATATGTGGCTGCTAGAATGTCCCACATATCCTTCGCTGTGGGTTGATGGAGGATGTCATTGGCAATCTCAATTGCCAACGTGCCAGATAGCCAAACTTTGGCGTACGCATCATCTGCCTCCCAAGAGGCATTGGTTCCAGTCTTCTCAGCAGGCTCTGGTTCGGTAAGAATGTGCTTCTTACCCGTAGACTTCATCATGCTCATGAACTGCATTGCCCACAGTTCATAGTTGGTACCATCCATCTTCACAATAGGCGCTGGACCACGGAATGCGCCAATAGATGGGATATCTGCCTTGCTCTCTGACATACTGGATACTGAAGACTGGAACGTCTGACAAAATATGTGATTTGTCTACAATGACATGGATGGGATTCGTTGCATGTGTAGACCTCAAGCAACCAACCCCATGTAGATCAAGATGTGTGTGCCCTAGGGCTTAGGGCTTAGGGCTTAGCACACGTACACGCGTGCAGGAGACACGCGCGCACGCAACTGGAGATGCACAACGCGCGCACGCAACTGGAGATGCACTGGAGTAGTAAGGTGCACAGGCACCGCTAGGTGTTGTTGCGTGCGATCGCGCAGAGGAGCAGCACCGGCGTAGGAAGGTGCACAGAGGCGCAGGTAGGCGCTGTAGGCAGGAAGGCTACCGCGTGCAGGCGCACAGCGCTATCGCCCAGTGCATAGCGAACGCGCAAAGGACTTGCAGCGCTATCGCCCAGCGCTATCGCACACCCAGCGCTATCGCACAGTGATGAACGCGAAATCCACCTCTTTAATATCGATGAATTGTAGTATAGGAGGTGAAAATCGGTCGATCAAAAACCACAAGCTTTGAATGTTGTGGAATATTTTACTTGGCAAGTTTACCAAGGTCGAACTCAGGGAACGGTGATTTTTAGTTGCGCGGTCTTAAATCAAATTTAATAATTAATTAATGGTCGATTAATTTCTGTGTCGAAAAATATATGCAATGCCATAAGAATGTTATGCAACAAAATTTATGCTCAGGATCTGTGATTTAAAAGATTCAAACCTCAATGAATTTTATCAAATAATTCTCGAAAGACTATCACAGATCAAAAGAGATCATTAACGTCCCAGAAAATTCATCAACTCCAAGTTACAGGAAAATAGATTTATTCTATGAATGAACTTAACGAAAATTCCATGTACTATGCTCCTCAAAATTAATCATGGATCGGACCAATAGGGAGTTACATAATTAATCCTCGATTTAACCCCTGTAAAGATGTAATTATTGTGAATAATCAGCCATGATCACAAGGGGTTAGTCAAATTGAGATCCTCAACTGAACTCCTGCAAAAGATTTGTCAATAAATTCCCAAGCATCAATATGTCAAACGTAGCCTACAAAAATCAACAATGATCCTCAAATAATAATTCTCAATAAGTAAACTCAGATCTGATCACAAGCTATGCTAAATGATAGAGCACGGAATTAGCTTCGAAATGACATATTATAGGCTCAAATCGGACTTCAGATGGAGAAGATATGCTAAAATGAAAGTTCAGGGACTAAAATGTAATTAAAATAAAGTTATCCTTCAAAATAGTCCCTGGGAGGACTTATCTGCAATTTATAAAAGTCGGAAGGGCTCCGCTGCAATTTACCCCTGGCGGGGGCCTTTTTGCAATTTCGGAAAACGTCAGCGGCTTTGGTGCAATTTTCCCACGCGCACGTGCAAAGCACGTGCGCCAGGAGGCTTGTGTGCGGAGGCGGAGGCTCGGGGCCCCGAGCCTGCGGCTGGGGCGCGGACCAGAGGCTCGGACTACCGAGCCTGAGGTTCGGATGCTTCGAACCAGAGGCTCGGTGGCTGGCTTGGTGAAGCCCTCGTGGCGGCTTATGGGCCGTTGGATCAAGGGCTGGCCCTTGATCCAACGGTGACTGTGCGTCGACGGAGGCGGGGCGGGCCAAGCGCCTGGGAGGCGCGGAGCGGAGGGTCGCGGCGCCTCCGCGCGAAGGCGGAGGTGGTGGTGCCTCCCCTCGGCCGACACACGGCGCGAGGCGGAGGCAGCCGGAGGAGGAGGAGTGGCGCTGGCGGAGGCCGCGCGCGGTGGAGGGCGGAGCGGAGGGCCGCAGGCGGCGGTGCCTGGGCGAGGGAGCCGATGGCGATGATGGTGCCGCCGCGATGTGGTGGCGGTAGCGAGCGGAGCAGCTGTGGGTCGGCGGGGTCCGTGCAAGGCGGTGGCGGTGGCCGTTGTACCTGCAGGGTTAGCCAAAACAATGGAGGTTTGGGTAGTCGGTGAAGGAGGGTTGGAGATGGGCTTTGTCTGGAGGGAGAATGGAGTGGAGCATCGGCCTGTGCATGGCCGGCGGCGGTCGGAGGGCAAGATGCCTGAGTGCGATGTCAAGGGTGGAGGGAGTCACCTCGAGGGAGGAAGGTCGTTGCTCGAGGCTGAAGGGGCCGAGCAAAGGCGAGTGGATTGCTCGCTGCAGCCGTTCGACGGCTGGATCACGCCACCAGGATCTTTCAGCCGCTGTCACCGGCACTCTTGTGAAGGGCGGATAGTCCAAGACGAGGCTGGTGGCGGGGCTTTTATAGGAGAGGTGCGAGGGGCGTTTCGGGAGGAGGAGGTGAACGGCTGGGAGGCTCGGAGGTCGCGCGGAGGATGTAATGGCCGAGCCCGCGCATGGCGGAGGATGTAATGGCCGCGCATGGCGGTCATTGATGGAGGAGGCGGTTGCCGTTGGGGAAGATGACCCTGGTCACGTGCTAGGCACGTGACCCAGGGGTGCTGGGGAGAGAGGAAGTCTTGGTGCCACGTGGCATGCCCTGGAGCTGCCACGTGGCACCAAAAAATTTCGGATTTTTAGAGGAGAAAAAGTGATAGAAGATGACCTCGGATCGAAAAATTTTCTTCACGAAAGTCGTTCGTCTTGACGAGATCTACAACTTTCATGAAGGGCCCAGAAGCAAAAGAGGTCACCTGTGCAAAGTGGTATTTTTGGTGGCTTTCCTGGTGTACGAAAAACCGCATTTTTGAGATTTGTAATTTTTTTAGTGGTTTTAAAGGGGATAAAAATTCTAGAAAAAATACGATAAAATAGAAGAAAATTATTTACACATTAATCTAATTTTTTTGGATTTTTAAAGGATAAGGAAATAGGAAAATAAAATAGAAGTAAGAAACGCTCAACTTTTGCACAGACCGACAACAGACACTTGGACTTGGTCAATTTCTTTGATCTCGGTTTTAATCCTGATTTGAATCTTTGCATTTCTTATTAAAACTTTCAACAAAGGACACAAATGAAAAAGAAATAAAATTAAAAGAGTTAATTATGCACATAAAAACTCAGGTCAAAATTAGCAAGAAGTTAAAAAGCGCAAAAGAGGCCCAAAACCCAACTTTCACATATGAGCTCCGAATTTTATGAAATTGGTCTTGTTTTGAAGGTATTGAAAAATGGAGTACTTTAAAAGTGAGTAGACCAAAATCGGACACTGTATGAGGGAGATATGCTCGTTTTAGTCCGTCAGATGTGAAATTTGACTTTGAGGTTATTTGACACTTATTGGAGTCAGTAATTTTTTTTGTATTTTTTATTTAATAAGGTTAGTAATATCTACACAATGGAGGTGGTTTTGAGTCAATCGGAGTTAGGATGAATTAACTAAAAATATGAGAAGTTAGCGGCTTTTTGGGCCAATTTACACAAGGGATTTTTAATGCAATTTATGCAGATATTATCTACACATGTATGAATGCTAATAATGCTCTATTAATGATTAATTGCAAGTGGATGATGGGGGACAGAGCCTAAATGACCAATTTTAGCATGATGAATACGGGATTCATCACACAGCAAGCAAAGGTGCGCAGCGAACGCGCAGAGGACTTGCGCACGGCGCACCAGTGCTCCAGCACGCACGCGCGCACTTTCGCGCACAGCGCGCAGAGGCGGAAGAGCGGCAGCGCTGGAGAGGGGCGATGCCCTTCGGCGACGATCCCCTTCGGCGGCGATGAGAGAGAGAAGAGGAAGAAGAGGCCGGCGGGTGGGGTGGGCTAGGGTTAGGGTTTCGAGAACTCCGGTCTAGGACCGTCGCTCTGATACCATGTTGGGAAAAATGAAATGAGATACTTATTCCATACGCCCTAGGCTCTCTTATATAGGAGAGTAGCCTATGGGTAAATTACATAAAGAAGACAACTAAAACAATAAATAAACGAAGAGGTATAAGTATGCGTCAAAAGTAATCGTTCGTTTGCATCCCTAGGTAAAAATCCCTTTAAAAAATGCACGCTACTAAGTTTTAATCCTTTAAGGATTTGAGGTCATTTTTGTAATCATTTTCACTTAATTTTTGAATCAATGAAATCTTCTTAAACAAGTATAATTATCATCCGACAAATCCTATACTTTGAAACGTGTTTACATGATATATAAGTCTTGATAGAGTGAACTTTATTCCAGAATAATCAATCTCGAGATACGATAAGCACAATATAGTGAGATCAATTATTATTTTTAATATTATAGTACTTCTTCCCTCATTATCTATCGTACCAACAGAATATAAATGAAGAGTATAAATAACGATAATCTTAAGCAAATACCCATACAATCAAGGGATAATTACACCCATAATCCTGAGTAATTCTGCAATAACAATCATAACCCTGTATAATCGCGAATTACACGAGAAACCCTGAGTAATGCTTAACTCTTACATGACATACCCATGTGTTATGTTCCCTTTAGAGTAGCTGTTATGTTTGACAGTTTCTGTTGAAAAAGGACAAAAGTACCTTTAATGTTCTTTCTTATTTACGATAAGATGCCATCCACCTGCAACCTCTGCTCGCAACCCCCGTCATCCCCGGAGCTCCGTTCCCAAGTTCCTCCCACTCTCGCCTCCTCGAAGCATGCCGCTGGCGAGCTCCTCCTTCGCTGCCATCCAAGCATCTTCCTCCCTCACTTGTACTTTGACACCCCCAACAGCACACACACACCTTCTGGTCCTCCTTCCGCCACCCAATGCTGTTGTACTCCACCGTCCTGGAGGCGGAGGCCGCCGTGGGGAGGCCCCTCACGGCCCTCGAGGCCCTCTGGCTCCGCTACTCCTCCGCCATGCCCGACCCCCTCCTCTACTTCCACAACATCGCCTTCCTCCTCCTCGTCTTCTCCTTTGCCCCCCTCCCCCTCGCCCTCCTCGAGCTCCGCCGCTCCCCCCTCCTCTCCCGACACAAGCTCCATCCCAAGGTCCCCCTCCCTTCCTCCTCCTTCCTCCGTTGCTACCTCGACGTGCTCCGCGTCTTCTTCCTTGCCGTCGGCCCCCTCCAGCTCCTCTCCTACCCCGCCGTCAAGGTGAGATTCTGACGCCTACCATGTTCTTCAATCGGATTCAGAAGATATCTAGATTTCCCTATTAGGATTTGTAACTGGACCGGGAATCTGAAAGGATATAAAAGGGATCCTTCTCCAATGTTCTATGTACATCTCCAACTCTACGTACCCATGTCGGACTCATCCTCTGTGAGCTCCTCCGACCACTCTGTCGTCAAGCTCCGGAGGCTCCACCATTTCGAGAGCCGCTTCTTGGACCTTCCCCCCGGGCCCCGCCACAGCATCGTCATTGCTGCCCGTCGAGCCACCATGGCCCTCGCCGCCCCCCTACAACCTCCGCCTGCACCCACCGCCCCCCTGCAACCCCCGCATGCACCCACCGCCCCCGCATCATCCCGCATCGTCCCCCAGCAACGAAGCTTCCTTCCCGCGTCACCCCCAGCAACGAAGCTTCATTTCTTTTCTTTTTTGTATTTTTATTTTGAGTAATCCTAGTCGTAGATCCTATATTGGTTAGATTAACCCACTTATATAGTTGAGTTAACATGTTAAACTAACGGAGGGTTATAAGTGTAAGACGGAATGAATTTTGGGGGTTTCTCGTGTAATTCGTGATTATGCAGGGTTATGATTGTTATTGCAGAATTACTCAGGGTTGTGGGTGTAAATATCCCTACAATCAAATACGAGCAATGGTATTATAGTAAATAAATACAAACGCCAGTGGTACTTTCCCGAAGGAGCTCGACGACTGCGCCAAAAAAAAACTGTGCTTTCCCCTCACATCGATCGCCAATCCATTCCAAAGTCAAACGCGCTTCTCCTCTCTCCTTCCCCGGCGGCGGCCCACGTCGCCCGGGAAACCCTAACCCTAATTTCACCCCCAATTCCTCCACCTCTGCTCTGCTACCACCGATTGATCGTCGCGAAGAGCCGCCCCATCCCGATCTCCGATCCCATCTAACCTCCTAATTCGCATCGGAAGGCGTAGCCGCAGATCGAATCCTCGCCATGATGAGACTCCTCTGATATCCGACCACTCTCCGGTCACACCCAGCTCACCACTGTACCGTCAGATCTTCCAGATCTTCTGGAACTTCGTGATCATGGCAATTCGTATCACCACCAGCTTCTCCCTCTATGCTGCACGACGCCTTGTAGTTACAGGCACCGCACCGGCCTCCATCGGCCGGCGCGATGTCCAATTGGCCCCCGTAGTTTCCTTCAGGTCGATTGCCACACTGGTGGGAAAGCACCCCGCAGTGAATTTGGCCGCCAGGTTCCTCTCCTTTGTGGAGAAGACCGATCCCGTCTCGGCGCTAGAGCTGAAGGAAGCGGTCGGGATAGCAAAGAAGCCTCCTTTATCTGCTTCCAAGCCTAGGACTTTGGCTTTTAGCTCCTTGGCCATAGGGGCTAATTGGGTTGCTTCGGAAAGGTGGGATAGGGGTGGAAAGTCTCCGACTTGCTATCACCCGGGAGCTGAGAAGGGCTCCCTGGGCGAGACTGTAGCTGAGTCTGATTCCATGGATCGGAACATTGGTGAGGGCAACTGCTCATGGCTCTCACGGCTGAGAAGTTCCTGTCCTGGAAACGCAAAGACAGCATTCGCCGTGCTGACGGTTCCGCTGCTGCAAGGTTCCTTCATGGCAGAACCGAGGTCAATATTGTCTCGATCGATGTATCCGACCCTTGATGTCGGAGACCGCATTCTTGCTGAAAAGGTAATTTGATTTCATTGTTTTACGAATTTTGTTTATGTCATGTCATCTGTAATAAACAGGTAACGAGAAAACTGCAAATCTTGGCATTTGCTCACTGAGTGAAGGGTTTTGTTTCAGGTGTCATATCTTTTCAGGAAACCAGATGTAACTGACATTGTAATTTTCAGAGCTTCGGCAGCTCTTCAGGTACAGCTTATTATTTTTAGTAGTTTAATTACGGCTTTGATAATATGTTGATATGTTATGTTGACCTGCTGGTGAATTTTTTTCTATCTTCTGAAGGAAATGGGCTTCAGCCCTCGTGATGTGTTTATCAAGAGGGTTGTAGCTAAAGATGGAGATTGGGTTGAGGTTGGAATATGTGATTTTGTGAAGTTTACTGCAAGTGACTTTACTTCATTATGATTTATAGATTGAATGATGATAGGATTCTCTGTTTGGTACTGATCAATAGGTGAAGGATGGGCACTTGATATTGAATGGCGCTGCTCAGGATGAAGGTTTTATCTTGGAACCAATGGCTTATGAAATGAAGCCGCTGGTACTATTTTCCCGTGACATTATAAAATTCTACTTCAATGTTTAATCATCAAAGCTAACCGATCTTAGTGAATCTCATGATTTTTTCTCCCACTATGCAGCTTGTCCCCGAAGATTGTGTGTTTGTGCTGGGTGATAATCGCAATGATAGTTTTGATTCTCACAACTGGTGAGTCATTTTGTGTCAGATATCGGACTTACAAAGATCTCCCCAGGCAAAGAGAAAAGTCATATATGTTTAAATTATGTTTGGACTTTGTAAATGTTTTTTCTTCTTGTAGGGGTCCACTTCCAATCAAGAACATCGTTGCAAGATCTGTGATGCGCTACTGGCCGCCATCAAAGATATCAGATACTATATATCAGCCAGATATAAAAGAAAACATGATAGTCTTTTCCTGATATGGTATAAACTGCACAAGTTACTCATTTTGCTGCTACTGCATGGAGAAATAATCCTGCTGCTGAAGAAGATCTCAGTTTTCTGTGTAACTCATTCTGCATATCACCCTGCATGAGGCATGCATCCTGCATCACTTTTTGCACTCGTTCATAGTTGGTCAGAAGTAAATGTTCCTTGGATTGAAGACAATCAGATCTCTTCTCATCCTGGATTCCTGATTTGTATCTCCGCATTGCTCTGCCTGGTCTGTGTAAGCTTGCAGGCATCTTGTCTTCGAAAGTTTGTCGTGGAGGTCAACAGTGGCCGATAGAAGGGCAATGCAGAACAATGAACAAATCATGGCCATGAACTCTCCACATGATTGGGAAGCTGTGGTGGAATATGCTTGGATGCCGTGGATACATTTCTATGCCCTCTACATTGCATCGATTTAGGCGTATGCTGTTTTGATCATTTTGCAGGTTAGTTACATTCATTCTAGAGATCCCTTTCTGAGGGATCTGCTCTATAGGAATTGAATAGCATTGTACATGTTCAACATTGCATAATAAATTGTGCATTATAGCTGCTCTTTTGAAATGATTGATATTCTTGGCAGTTTTCATTTCTTTATATGCGATAATACCTGACCCTGAACCTTGATGTCACCAGCAGTTGTTTGACCAAGAACATAAGAAAGACTGCTACCTATCACACAATTAATTAAAACCGCTAATCTCTCATATAATTGCAAGTTGTCAGGATATCCTGCATGAATAACAATATAATCGTTAACAGCTCATATTCATGTTAGTTCTTTTAGTAATGTGATAATGTAAATACAACTGTAGACATTATTTTGCATTCCGATCCCAAGCAATCCAATCCAGAACACCAAGGGTAAACACCACAATTTAACAGCTCATATTCATCTTAGTTTTCTTCAGTGATGTGATGATGTAAACCAGCTTCTTCTGGTATTTAAACTTACCTACCATCTCGCTTGACCTCTGAATGCATGATCCCTCGTATACCCTACGATAAACCACAAGTTGATGATCTATCACCAACGTACATCGACCCATTGATACAACAAAATGGGTCTATAGTGATTTTTTTTAATCCGCCACTATATCATCTGTTGTTAAATACATAATGATAATGATGATATTATTCGTTGCAAAAATATTTTTTATACTTGAAATTAGCAATGAATGTCACATCTATTGCTATATCATTAACGGCGATCCATAAGGCAACATTTATCTGCTAATATTTTTCAAAATTTTAACCAATTGTCACAAATTTTGAACTAAAAAATTACAATGAATAATTATTATTATATGCACCGTCATTAACGATACAACAACGAATATGACATCCGTCACTAATTTCAAGTATTAACATAGCAGGCTTTTTGACATGTGATTATAAAAATTGTTACTATAGATAAATTTTATTGTAGTTAACGTGAAAGGCTTTTTGAAACGCGTGATTATTGTTAGAACGAGTCTCGCGGAATGATCGAGCGGTCAAAATCGTCAACGGCAGTTGCACGAGGGTCGGGACTCGCGGAGATCCTAAACGTCAGGGCATGAGAACAGGGTCGACAATTCGAGGGCTTACGCCCTATATATACCTTCATCGGAAGTTGGAATGGATCATGTTCATCGATTCATCCTCGCTCACCGGAAGCCCCTTCCCAACCACCCTAAACCATCTCTCTTGTTCTCTCTCACTAAAGGTCGACTCTCTTCTCTCTCAGTAAAGGTCGACGGCGACGTATGACCGAACATTTCTTAGATTTTTTCGGAATATAAAAATAAATTCCAATAATTTTGTTGACCATTTCCTCTGAACAAGTCTCTGCATTGGATCGCGCGACCATTTCCTTGACATATTTGATTAAATCCGTAGTACTGTTCAAGACCACGATGTATCCCCAACTTAATAAAACAACATATCAACAAACAAATGACACTAATCAATATCAAAATTCTCTCGCATTATCCAGACATTAAATAATTAAGAACACC
Source organism: Ottelia alismoides (assembly GCA_037367405.1). Classification (NCBI taxonomy): domain Eukaryota; kingdom Viridiplantae; phylum Streptophyta; class Magnoliopsida; order Alismatales; family Hydrocharitaceae; genus Ottelia; species Ottelia alismoides. Next base: position 516,561 of record JAZKJV010004081.1, on the reverse strand, counting down.
ACCAAAAATTACTTTCCACATACGGAATTTCAACTAATTAGAAAAGATCATTAAAGAAGATTATACACAGCGAGTATCACTACGGCATCATGGATCAGACTTACCTTCATGGCGGTTACAAATTACAATAACTGCCGCTCCTCCGGCAGCCACACGGCTGCTGGAGGGCCCATCACCCGGTTGGCCGAGAGACACCGGATGACGAGGACGAGGAGGAGGGGGACAAAGAGGAGGATCCAACTGATTGGAACCTCCTTTGTGTCTTCTACATCAGGCTCCGGTGCGAAGAGCCGGTTTATGGATAGCAGGAGGAGCACCAGAGAAAGGAGGAAGAGGACGGGGTACGGGAGTGGCGAGACCACGAGGTAGTCGAAGACGGAGCTCTGTGTTTGCTTCTCGACGTCGCGGTGAGGCCCCATCGGTTGTTGCTGCTGCTGCTGCTTGTTTGGTAGAAGAGGATGAGAAATTGGACGTCGAGTGCAAGTGTAGTAAGGATTTGATTAGGAAATGGAGTGATGGGGATCTCTTTACGTATCTTGTTGTTTGCTGTGGCTTTTCTTAATTAAGGAAGATTAATGATGCTTATGGAAAGCAATTATTTCATGTTATTGGATATCGTCGTGGATTTGGACATATATGTGATGTGCTGGTTGCTCCCATCAATGGCCTTTGTCCATTAATCGAAGAAGATGTTATGCTCATCACACGCAACTCAAGAACGTGAAGGGAAAGCATTGTGTATGTTTTGAATGTGGGGCCAAAATACGTATAGTCGTACAGATCTTTGCCGACGAGGCTTCATCTACATGTAGTCTATACGTTTTAAATTCCGACTTAGGATATAGATCGACGTTAATGGGCATCTTGGTAGACATTGAAAAGCATCGACCAAAGCAATTTCTAGTTGCAATGAGGCGGGACTGTCGGTTGATTCTCTAGGTTCGAAGATTCGATTAACTAGAAGTTCGATTAAGATTTGGTTCGAAAATAAATGAATCAAAACTAAAACATAAGCTTTGACACGTTTATATGAATGATTCGAACATGAAAACGGTAGATTGCTCAGGTTCGAATATGTTAAAAGTTCAACACACATACATTTACACACATATTTACATACACACATACACACACATTTACACATCTCTAACAAAGATTAATGGATCTTATTTGAAGATAAGTGAATTTGTCTTTAGATGTGAGACTTTTATCTTGAGATGGACATTTGCGCGATAATTGGACTTTATCTCTGGATAGGCAATTGAAGGTAAATGGTCACAACATGATTACACGCCATTATATTTATGTTTACAATACCTTTCTGTTCCTTATTTCTCAAACCAATAGGATAAGTATAAATCTTATTTATCTCTTATCCCATCTTATTCCTTATTCCTCATCCGAAAGGATGGAGAAATATTTTAAATTATTTTTCGTAAAGAGAAGAATTCTTGTTAATCTAATTTTCTTAAAATATGAAGAAGAGGGTGATAAATAATAAAAAAATTGAATAAGTACCATTTTAATTACTTGTATATTTATATATTCCTCTTCATTCCATATCTTTTCACTCTCTTTTGCCAGAAAATTCTGAAATTCGACACTCAATTAAATTAAAGCTCAATTTAGATCTACTTTGATAATAAATGAACCAAATCTAAACATATGTTTAAGGTTGTTTATATAAATGAACCGAACGTACGGTTCTTTAGACCCGTACACATGGCTCTTTGTTTCCTTATTATTCTTTTAAATCCATTAAGAACATTTGTATTAGAAAACCATACATTAAACATGTGTCAATCAATATTATGCATGTAAATAAAATATAACAAGAAAAGTAAATTTCTATATCGACAACATAAAAGAAACATGTACATTCGTAGACACTAGACACCAATTGGTGAGAAGAGATTTTATAGCCCTTCATTTTGTTGGGCAGTGGCATGATTATTGGGCATGCTTGCAAAAAGGCACTCTTTTGGCATGAGCAAAATTTGCCCTTCCTTACGATGTGTTCCGATGGACAGGTGTGTTCGGTTCGGGAATAAGCATGAATAAGGATGAAGAATAAGGAGAACAAGATTTATTTCTTTGTTCGACTGAAGAATAGGAATAAGGAAAATAAGGTGAAATAAAGGTAGGTAAGGTGGGATAAAGATAGAATTAAGAGTGAAATAAGATGGAATAATGGGGAATAGTTGTACCACTGAGAACCGTGTCGGGAGGAGAATTGGTCCCTTATTCCAGGGCCTATTCTCCAACCAAACAGGGCCTAAGGCCATATTCCTTCCTCTACCTCCCATTTGCTTGGACCAGGCTGAGATTTGCCGGTGGTGATCACGTCGTGGATGCGCCAAGTAGGAGCTTGTTTTGGCAGCTTATCTTGGTGATATTTCTCCATCTTCTCCTCTTCCTGGAGCGGTACATTGTTGATTCACCGTTTGGAGATAATTTTTGCTTTGTATAACTTCTATGGAGAATACTTTTTATCACCATGTATAGTGAAAAAGTTTGATTACATCGAGTCAGTCATGTATTTCTCCCTTTTAATTTTGGGGGTTTCCATGTTAACCTCTCCTGTGTTCATTGTGGTTGTGATTGATTTCATTGCTCGTTGTGCTTGTTATATTTGTTTTTTTGTTAATCTGTCAAGTTGTTTGGTTCGATACGCTTCTGCAACATTCGTGGCTATTTGTTCCCAACACATTTAATCCTCCATCTTTAAACTGTCATATTTACAATACAATATTTGCCGACCAATTCATAAATTAGAACATATAAATAATACTTTCATTTTTAAGGTAAGATAATAAATCCGTATTAATGTTCTTAGAAATACAAAAGTGCCTGAATGAAGTGATTTTTTATTGGAAAATATTATACTATGTCAAATTTTCTATCTCAAATTAGATAATCTGATTACTGATGATCATTGGTGTTATTTATTCATGATCCATATATTTTTTTGAATTTATAAGATTGATGTAAACATACAAGACAGTAAGGTATCATTTCAATTAAACGACTCTAATCTTTTAATCCAAGAAAGTAAAAAATTGGAAGTTTTTAACTACCCGATGTACTTAACATCATCCTTTTGATGAAGTGATTGTGATTATTTAATTGAATAAAATTTTCTCCGTAGTTTATCTTCACATCTTGCTTCTAATACATCGAAAATTGCATCGGAAGTAGATCATAATAATTTCAAAGAATTAAGCAATAATTTACGCGGATGTTTTGTCATCTCCTTCTCTTTCAATAAAATAAAATTTTAAAATAAAAATTTTACTATGTAAATATTGTGATGGCCAATGCAGGCAAGCTTAAACAATTTTACTTTCACTTTGTGCTCCCCTTACATATATTTTTTTGGCTTTGTCCCTGACCACCATTCCTCAAAGATTTCATTTTTGCAACACTATTACTTCATGTCCCTCAAACTAGTCAGCAATAAACCCTACTAATTCTTAATTAGTACTCCTTTTTTAGATCATTAATTAGTATTCCTGTTCAAGGTTTTAAAACTTGCATTGGTAATTCTTTGCTTTGGTTGACCTGGTCAGATCGTCGATTCAAACCAGTCAGATTGACAATGATGTCGACATGACATCATCATTTCTATTGAGCCGAAAAAAATCGGAGCAGGTTGAGTTGGACCGATCAAACCGTATATAATATACATATATTTGTACATGGTAAATAAAATAACTTTTAAATTTTAATAAAGTAGAATGCTAACAAAGCAAACATGACAACGACATAGTAATTTAGTACATTGGTAACAATAATTCATATGAAAACCATAGTTTAGACCATTATATGGCACGTGTATATGATCTATCAAATTGATTAGCAAACCACGGAGTATATCAAACTATAGTCATATTATTTGTCCAAGATCCAATCATGTGTAAGTTGGACGGGTTAGATAGGTGGGTGTCCATTCAACCACGTATACATCAAGATGATATTACTTGTATTTTTGGATATTTATCACTTGTGCCACTATGAGATCTTGCAATATAAGTTATGCCCTCCCTTTTTTTGGAATATCAATTGTGCCCTGACTTCTTGTCGTTTATCATTTGTGACCTTGCATTACTTTAGTCGTTAATGAGTTGAACTTAACCATGATTTTTTCAAACCATGGTGTGGCTAAGAGGGAGCATAATTGTCTAAAGAATCTCCCCACCCATCCTCCTCCAGCTCCTCCTCCTCTGCCCCACGCCCTCCAGCCTCCCTCATTTATCGCACCACATACCACTTTCACCTTCGCCTCCAAGTCCGTGCAGCTCCCATCCATGTCATCTACCTTCCCGTATTGCGACGACACGAAAAACCCTCTAGCATCCATCCGCACCCTCCACCTTGGAGGTTCAACATCAGCTACTCCCAGCTCCTTCACGAGGGGGATGGGGAGGAGGGGAGGGGGAGGGGCGATGGAGGAGCAGGGGGCGGAGGAGGAGGGTAGTGTGGAAGAGGGGGGCGATGGAGGAGCTGGTGCGGAGGAGGGGGGACTTTCTAACCTTTTTTTTAATCTAATTTCTCTTGTATCCTCAAAGTTAACAACCCTTTGCATTGGGAAAGGACAACAACTAACCTGAAGGGAAGAAATGATTATTGTGGAAGAAGATGAGTGTTGAATTGATATTCCAAAAAAGGAGGAGCAAGGTTGCAAAAGTCGGTAATCGATACACGGTCGGTCGGGTCACTGACTAAGGATTAATAGGCAGTCGGACGACTAATCAGATTTAGTTGGACTTTAATCAGCTTTGAATTTTATGATTATTTTAAATATATAATTCATTTTTATACATATATGTACGATTTTGTATATTTCTATACTATCATAATTAAATAAAAAAGTAATTGAATTTAAATAAAACACTAAGCATATTATAATAAATTTGCTTATAAGAAAATCAAAATATATAAAAATATGGTATCTCCCAGCAAAAATTGGTCGACTAGTGTGCCTAGTCGGAATTAGTCGGTTTTCAGTCGATCACCCCATTGACTAGACTAGTCGGACTACTAGTCGGGACAGTCGGGCAACTTTTACAACCATGGAAGGGAGTATAACTGATATTGCAATATCTCATAGGGGCACATATGATAAAATCCTCATACTTTTATGCATTTATAACGAAGATGAATATTCAAACCATCATTCTCTGTCTTCTCAGAAAATATTCAAAATCTTTTATAATATCACCGTCCAGAAACTATTACTCCAAATGATGAGATCTTAAACGTATTGATAAGTAATTTACCCCAAGGGAAACTTGCATGTAGACCTCGTATAATTAAGCCATGACCCTTTTAAAAGTCATCAACTATAAATCTACTTATATTATCAAATTATGTTGAAACTTTTTGAAAAGTAACATGACTTCAAAAAATGTCCCTTCAATAGATCAGAAGTAAAATAAATACATTGGTTGCAATTCAAGACCGGGGTGAAACTAGGATGAATAATTGAGATTTTTTAGCTTCACTCTCGCACTTCCCTCTGGAAGCAGGAAGCAGTAGTACTCAAACCCATGAGGCTTTTCCTTGACATTCATATATATGCATTACAATATGTAGTATTATATATAGCTTGCATTTTAAAAATCGTAAAAAATTGTGCATTCATTAGCACCGTCGATCTTGACCTAGAGATACACTCTAATCCACTTAACATTGATGTTTAACCTTAATCAAGTAGACTAATTGCTTGTATCCTTGAGTTCGACCTTGGACTTATCAATGTAAAAATTAGGCATCAATCCCTTCTTCAAGACATTCATATCGAGGTTATAATCGATTCCTAATAGGCTTGTACTACGACAATACTATATTAACTTAGCCAATTAGCATTCAATCAGATGGAATTCTTGTCGGGCACATGGTATCATTAGGATATTGCAAGCACAACAAACCTCAGGTCAGTCCTCGTTTCTGTTCCACTTACAAGAAAAATGTCAAATGCCTTTGCGTAGAGTGTTCACTACACCCCTTAGGATTTTTTTAGAAACCTACCTTTGGTCAATGCATCACTCCTCCCAAGTATTGATTTTCAACCGTCTCATTATGTCCCATTCCTTTTGCCAATTTAGCTTTTAATACATGATCTCACCCTGCATAGCCCAATGACCTTTTATATATTTTTCTAGTAGTAATAAGTCCTCTAATCGATAATTTTGGTCAAATAAATAATTTGAATTTCATTAATTTGTTTGTATGAGCATAGCAGATTAATAGATCACTTTGGAATGACATAAACATCACACCTCCCCGATCAAGTGAAAACTCTAGGTTTTTCCAACAAGCCGCTGCTACATCTATTTCCTTAGGAATGGATGATCTTTTAACAATACCTTCTAAGGGGTGGTTAGTCCAAGATGCTGAACAACCAAGTTTAATTTTGAAAAAACATCATCATGGGAATGTACACGCAGTAGAAAGATTATATCAGATTGCCTGGGAACTCGACGGGGTGAACCCAACCTATGTTTTTCAGCACATAGTTAGCACATTCGGAAGATGATCTCATTATTATCATCAATCAAATATACAGTCATTGCAGTCCTGACTCGAAAGTAAGGGAGAATTTCTGCTACTAGCACACGATCCCATTTTTGTCAATACATCACTAGAGTCAAAAGAGCACTAGAACTACCGCCACACGAGAAAGCAGCTGCCTATGCCACCGTCCAAATAAGTAGGGTGGTGCTGAAGTAGCATCTCAAGGCCTTGGTTGTGGCGGGCAGTCTGAAACCTAACTTGGATGTTGCCACATGGTGAGGTGCGGACGGTATCTGACATTTATGGAAAAGATGTGGAAGGTAGGAGTGCTCTAAGCTCTTGTAGAAAAACATCTTCCATCGGCCAAAAAGGCCATTTAAGATTTCAGACAAGATAAAGACAGAACGGACCAACTACAGAAACTTAACCAAAGAAAAAGTCCCTTATACCAAGTAAGCAGGTCAATGAAAAAAAACATGAGTCCCATCCAATCAAAAAGGTTTCTTTTTTTATTAGATTTGGATGTATTGATTTTTTTTGATGAATCGTGAGAGATAAAATATTTCTTATTTATAAAAATTTTTATAACTATTAATTCTAATTTTAATATTTTTTATTGATTTTGGTACCAATATAATTATCGAACCAGGTATCAATTTTCATATTTTGTCTAATAAAAATGGAAAATTTTATAATTGAAATTTTTTTCTCCAGATTTTTTTCTGTGTATATAATATTCTTCTCCCAGATCGTCACTAAGATCTATATCCATTGGTATATAAAGTGATGGAGGTTTTTCCACACCAATGCATCTATAATTGACGGGTCCCAATGGGGGGGGAGGAGGTGTCGAGGGGGTCGACATCGAGCTGCTTGTCATTGTTGACTCAAAAGCGGTTGGAGATCAATGATAGGTCCGTTGATATTCGACTGAGCTTATTGAACCTTGAGGTCGTTCTCCAAGGGATGACGATGATGGTGGATCTCTTGATTTGGAGAGTGAATAATCTTGGAGATCGTGGTGGTCGACCCTCCTTGCGGAGCCATGCAAAGGGGAATGCGATGATGTCGAAGACCAAGTGGTTGTCTCGGGGCGATTTGGATGAAGTTGGAGCCCAGCCCCGATCCAGGAGGGAGGATATCAGGGTGGATGACAGTCGAAGAAATCATAGAGTTGCGGGCTTGTAGCTGAAGGACAGAGATGTGAGCCTCTCATGTCCATGCTGCACAATCATCGTTCGTATTCGAGGAATGTTTACTGCTTCGCGTCAAAAACTTTAACAGATATTAGATACCTGTTAAGATTCACTTTATTGACAATGGTATCTCGACAGTGTATATCATGTTTGGAACAAACTAAATTTCAGAATGCCGCCATTTTGAAATAAAATTTCAGCATCCTCCTCACCTTCAGGATTCACACTACTCTTGTGACTATTGCGCCCCAAAAAGAATACAGATGTAGAGAACTTACTTGGGGTCATGGAACTACCTTGGAAATAAAAAGAACAAAAAATGGCTATATGGAATATCCAACCCGGGGAATTAAAGTTGATTACCCTCGAACCAGCGACTGGTTTCTCGACCAATATCAAAAACGTTATGCCAATCAACCTCCTTAACACTTCCATCAAACTTACCACCAGAGTTCTTATGTAGAAGCCTTAAATTGTGGCTCTTCAGATTGTTTTGCTAAGGCGTCAGAAAAACGTGCATAGCAGTCCTTCAAAAAAAAGGCGATCCTAACTCCCGAACTCGATTTCCACAAAGCTCTATATAGTTGGACTGGGACTTTGTTCTAGCTATTACTGAGTCTCCTCCCTCTTATTCCTTAAATCGATATTGACCCCTTCTAAACTCGGCTATATTTTCAATAGATCCATCAGCTACTTCTTCCCTTCGACTATTCTCCTCCTTGTTACAGCTCTCTCAGAAGGAGCCACTGAGAAAATAATCCAGTACAGGGGGTCTCTGATGCAACTATGCCCTTCCTGCTTGGTGAGCAAGAACCACAACACAGTAGCAAAGCCAGACATTTTCCATTTAGATCATCTCCCCAAGACTCGAATTCTTGCTCAGCACTCACAACACCCAAAGATATCATTTTTATAAATGACCCTATCTTAAGGTCCTCCCCAATTACATACGTTGCATTTGGATGGAAGAATTAAAAGGACGAGGGAAATAAAGGAAAGGCAAGGGAAGTATATCATTTTATGTTTAGACAAAAGAAGAGAAAGGAAAAGATAAGTGATTTTTGGTTACACGAGGTCGTGTTTGGATGAAGATACCCTTATCGCAAATAAGGAGATTCCATTATACCTCAAACCAAATAAAAATAAGGATAACATCACTTATTCTTTAGTATACATCAAACCAACTAAATAAAAATGAGGATAAACCACTCATTCTTTATTTTCATCATCCTTCATCAATAGGGGACCTTAAAATAGGAGTAAATCACTCTACTATTTTCATTCCAATCTCTCCACCAATTGGAAATGGGAGAGATACACCCCTAATCCCTCTCTTCTCCTTCCATGGCCTTTTTTTCTGTCTAACCAAACCCAACTTACACCTCACTTGTTTCTTATTCAAAATGTTATTGTTCATTCCCTCATCTTAACAACCCAATCAAGAAATAGCCATCAATTTTTTTATCAACTCTTCAGGCCAAAGGAGAAAAGATACAAGTGGTCAATATCCTCCTAAAGCATTCCACGAGCCTTTTTCATCAAATCAGTGTAGACAACATGAACGATCATACATATCCAACAAATGATTCAACGACAAGATCATCACAAGCTTCCGATTAGTATCGAAAAAAATCCCAAATTCGCAGATTAATTTTTCACAAAACAAATGAGATAATCGTGTTCAGAGAGTACCAAAGACCGGAGAAGAGATCCGATGCCGTCATCCTCTCCTCTCTCTCAGCCGCCTCAGCTGCGACGCCCACAAGTCCTCGCCCACCTCACCGGCCCACGGCGGCGGCGCGCCCGCGAAGGAAACCCCTCGCATCGCCTCCATCACCCTGGCGGCGTTCTCCGCCGTCAGCCGAGCGCTCCTCCTCCGCTCGTCCTCCACGAACGCCCTCTCTATCTCGGCCTCCCTCTCGCTCTCTTCCTCCTCGTCTTCGTCGGAGTCCAGGCCGCCATTCTGCAGATCGAAGATGGACATGGCGGCAAAGCAAGCGCTAGGGTTTAGGTCGGAGGTCACCACGCCGCCGTTTGCGTGGACGAAGGTGGGATTCGGGATGGAGTCGGAGTCGGAGTCCTCGGCGGCGGAGATGAGGATATAGTCGGCGGCGGTGGTGTCGGAGTCGGAGTCGCTGAAGTTGTCCCCTGGATGTGTACGATCGAAGTGAACGGATTTGGATCATCGGAATGAGAATGGGGGATTTGGATTACCTGTGTGGAGATGATCTTCCACGGAGTTCGCCATTAGTTACCGGAAGATCGGGAGAGATCTTCCTCGGCGAAGATCTCAAGTTCGCGGAAGAGGAACCAGGAATCCGGCACTATATCACCGTAATTTTCACAGGATTTATGCTTCCGGAGTCTTTTTATTACAGGGATTTTTACCCCGTCCACCTTCTAAATTTATCAATTACCTTCACGTCCTTTAAAATAACCTATTTCTCCTTTCGATCTCGTAAACTTGTCAATTCTTACCCCATGAATCCTCCGGTTAATCTGTTTGAAGCTCATGAGGGATTTTAGGATAATTTATAGGATCGATGGGATAATTACTTTGTGCAAAAGGATGTATAGGTAATCTAAAAAGTAATAGGTTCTGTTGGATAAAAATCTCTTTATTATATTATTATATTGGGATTTTTACCCGGTAGACCCTATAAACTTTATCAACTACCTCTACGACCTTTGAAACAACATAATTCCTCCCTAGACCCCCGTAAACTTTCTAACTCATACCTCATGAACCCTCCGGGTAATCTGTTTGAAGCCTGTGGGGTTTCTTGGGGTAATTTTTAGGGTCGATGGGGTAATTACGTTGTGCAAAAGGTCGTAGATGTAATTTAAAAAGTTTATAGGGTCTGTCGGGTAAAAATCCATATTATATTACTTTATAATCTGATGGAGGAACTTTATTTTAGAATGTGATTTTTACATCATAATCTTATAAACTTTGTCAACTACCCACTAACTCCTGGTATTCTTCTCAATTATTCCAGAACCTTAATAAACGTGTTCCGTTTAACACCATAGCTAATGTTGTCGATTTTACTCTTCTTGTCCAAAGTCCTCTCTAATCTATCTCTAGACTAATCTTATTACTTTCCATATAAAAAAATCACATGCAAGTTTTGACAGTACATGACGTGGGACTAAAGAGCACCTCCCACTAAGTAGAAACATTGAAGTCCAAAAATTGAGTTTCATTAATACAACTTGATATTGACCATCAAGTTGCAGTAAACATCTCAACTAAGTTAATTCCAACATTATACACCTCAAGTCATGACATCGGAAAAGCATCTTTTTTTCAAAAAAAATGCAAGCTCTGGGTCACGGCCTGTATAAATGCCACTTACATGGGATGGATGTCTATTTAATAGAAAACTGACTACATATTTTGTACTTATGTGTGTGGAGATCTAATCACTTTGACAAGCAATATTCCAGTGGTCTGATTGAGTGCATAATCGAAGTAGAAGGCTATGAGGGATTTTTTTAAAATAATTATCAAAATATTCATAATTAATTAAATAGACATCGAGTTTTAACATTTAAAAAAATAGTTATCAATCGGCACCTCAGGTGCCGATTTAGGAAGTCAAACCCAAATCGGCACCTCAGGTGCCGATTTGGATTTTTGCCTTTGGATAATTTATCTTTATACCCCCTTTTTATTCCAGATCCAATCACCCAACACATTATTTTGTCTCTCAAAAAAGATGCCGATTTGGGTTGCACCCTTTTGGCCCATTTACATCCATACCCCTCTTTTTGGTAAGCACCCTCATGGATTTTAGATTTATTTTCTGAAAAAGGCTTGTTAAAGATAAACGTTCTTTCTCAAATTAAATATATATTTTGTTTAGCATTAAAAAGTTGGTTATAGTTGGTCCACAAATTTTGAATCTCGTGGAAGACCTATTTGTCTATAGTGTTATTATTACCCCACATCTTTAATTTTTTTCTAAAAAAATATTAACTATGTGTGACAAATTTAATTAAGTATGCATCTCTTTATAAGGTTACTATAAAAGCAGCAGCCTAACAATATCTCCATCAACACTCTGTCTTCATTATCTATCTTAGCAGACAAATAAGTCTTCAACGAAATTCATATTTTGTGGTAACCAACTTTTTAATACTTAACAAAATATAAATGGTTGTCCTTAACAAACCCTTTCCATAAAATCCATTCTTGCAAAAGGGTGAGGGTTCTTCTCAAAAAGAGGGGTATGGATGTAAATGGGCCAAAAGGGTGCAACCCAAATCGGCACCTCAGGTGCCGATTTGGGTTGCACCCTTTTGGCCCATTTGCATCCATACCCATCTTTTTTGAAAGACAAAATAGTGTGTTGGGTGATTGGATCTGGAATAAAAGGGGGTATAAAGATAAATTATCCAAAGGCAAAAATCCAAATCTGCACCTGAGGTGCCGATTTGGGTTTGACTTCCGAAATCGGCACCTGAGGTGCCGATTGATAACTATTTTTTTAAATGTTAAAACTCGATGTCTATTTAATTAATTATGAATATTTTGATAATTATTTAAAAAAAAATCCCAGGCTATGATCCAAAGTACGTAACGATGATTTGAAGTTTGTGCACTTCCAGTCTTAAACAACCCCACCTCTGTATCAATGGACAGACGTAGCTGACTGCGATAATAAAGATGGTATGTTCATAACTAATAATCCATCCTTTCTAAAATTATATTTTATTTTATAATGGAAGTTACATAGAAATTGATGGGAGACGGACAACAAGTTGCGCCGCCAATCCCTTTTGTGTATTGAACAAAACATGTCGAAGGTGATTGTCATTATACGTGAAACATGATACATATATGCCTCTTCCGTCATTTAGAAGACATGTGGCAGAGCTCACTACGGCGGAATCAATTTGCACAGTGTTGCTCCAAGCTGAAATTAGTGAACATCTACGCCTCAACTTGAAGGGTCTGCCTGTGTAAAAGAGGAACATGGTTCTTAATGAGATTATGGTATTCCCTTGCTCTCGACTATTTCTTTCAATTTGAATCGGTGATCCATAAAGCACAATCTTGTCATGTTATATACTTGGGTTGGATTTGTTTTAATATATCAAAGATGACCTCATGCTCAAAAACACCGTCAGAAGTTGTGCACGTCGAAGGATGTGTGAATCGGGTCTTTCAGGCATGGAGGAATGAGGACAGATTGTGCGAGAGGTATACACGCCCTATATATATCCTCCTCCTCCAGGAAGGGAAGCACACAACGCGATCTCTAGCATTAGGGAGCCTTGTCCTAATATATATCTCTCTTGTTCTCTCTCAAGTAACAAAGAGCGGCATACCTCCATCATTGAGGATCGCTGGCTAGGTAACCATTTTCACATGTTCCTATTTTCCATTAGGTAACAAGGATGCTTACAGTTCAAGTTAGTCTCTTGCAACTAAGATATCTTCCTTCATGATTGATGTCCTCCTCCACCGTAAGTGCTCGTTCGAGTAGGGGTTAAACGCCATCCCCCCCCCCCTCCTTTGGGGGGCTTACCCCCCCTCAACCCATTATTTCTCTCCTCCATGTAGGCCCCACTTTTTCTCTTTTTTAATAAATTAAATAAATCAATTTTTTTTCTTCAATTCCATCAAAAAATAATATATTGTACCATCATATTATATAAAAATTATAAACTCTTCCACTTCTACTCACTTTTCCGAACTTTAATACAATCACATCGAAATAACTACTCACTTTTCCAAACTTCAATACAATCATATCACAACAACCCCATCCTCAGTTTAACCCTCTATCCAAATACTAAAATACAAAAAATGAGTTACCATCTACCAGTTTAACCCATCCTAATCCGCGTATCAAACACACCCTAAGAGGCATGTTCGGCTAGGGGGTTAAACCCCCCCTGTGGGTTTACTCCCACAAACCTTCCTTTTTCTCTCTAATGCGGGGCCCACTCTTCCTCTCTTTTTTAATATATTAAATAAATCATTTCTCTCTTATCTATTCCAAAAATTAATATATTATACCATCATATCATTAAAAAATATAAACTACTCAACTTCTACGTACTTTTTCAAACGTTAATACAATCGCATCACAATAACTATTCATTTTTCTAAAGTTCAATACAACCGCATCACAACAAACCCTCGCAACCCAAATCCTCTTACCAAACATCAAAACACAAAAATGAACTATCATCTCCCAATTTACCTCGAGGTAACTTGGCAACCAAACGCATAAAACACCCATAAAAGGATGATACATGCATGCCTTGAGCATGATGGATAGTCCTATACAATCCCAATCATCGAGCTGCTGAGGAGAAGTTTTTCTACAAAGGCATATATAAGTACAATCTTCCTATCATATATAGTTTGAAAAAGAAGTTTTTTTTAATATTTAGTAACTTGCACCAGGGTTCTAGTTGTAGTGACCCATGGTACAGATTCTGTTTTGTATAAATCGAAACATGACGGTCCCATATCATACTTGTACAAAGAATCATCATTCATCACAAAAATGGTTACAAGTTGATGTGCCTGAATTACACATCATGCTAAGACTCATGTTAGACAGGTTAGTTTGTGCAGGTTTAGACTAATGTATAGTACGTTACGGTTACAGCTTTTATGATTTTCTTGGAACTTGCATTGTTCTTGGCCTCATTTCTTCGTCTTGTTCTGGCCGTTTGTTTATTAAATTCTCGTGGAACTGATCCCACTTCAATAGCCCGGTGGTTAAGCGGTGCTTTTGTCTGAAAGAAAGGGTTCAGTTCAGACATCACAACTTAAAATTTCCTCCATGAAAAATGCGCTGTAGAACATATGGAAGCCCCAGAATGAACCATTCGGAAGTGTGATTACAGAAGCAAAATTGTAGCCAGAACAGCAATCCATTAGATGTTAGAAGTTAGAACTGTATAAAGTAGTTCATTGATCATTTTTTTTAAGTGCTGCGATTACGATATGAGCCATGAGGTGCTGATTGTACATTGCAGAGGACGCGTATGGAAACGACTGGAAGATCATTACTAATTTAATAGGGTTTAATGGACTAGTAAAATAATCGAGTGCTGAATTTGCAGCTAGATCTCTTTCTTTGTTTAAGTAAAAAAGAACAAGAAAATCTATCGGTTTTTTTTGTTAAGAAAATAGCTAGTTATTACAACGTTATACAGCACAATAAAGCACCAGTGGTCTAGTGGTAGAATAGTACCCTGCCACGGTACAGACCCGGGTTCGATTCCCGTCTGGTGCAATTTTCCTATTTTTTCTGCACAGCACTGTACGTTGTATCTAGACCTATATTTAGTGACGAGGTCATATTATGCATTTCATGACTATCGCCTGCTAAGATTACAAGATACTCTACATGAAAATATTTGCGAACCCCTTGTTGTTTCGTGTTTATTCGGATGGATGTTTCTGCTGTTGCCCACAACTTTCTCAAAGATGATCTGTTTTCAAGTTTTCCCTGCCAAGAAGCAAGATTGCTCGAGCACCATCTTCCTTCTGATGTCGTTGGTCCGCATCCTTTTTACGGATTCATCTTGCAAGACGAGATCCGATAATTATCAGTAATTTGCTCTGCAAATGGTAGGGGACTTCAACTAACCTGTACTATTCTAAGATGGCATATAATCCGATGCTGCGTTTTTCATCTTTAAAAAAACCGTCCTTCTCTACGTCGTCGTACATGAAATGGTCAGAACATTAACACCTAGACAATATTTTTCAAAACAGAAAGAATTTTAATAAAATGGGGCATTCCGAGAATCGAACTCGGGACCTCTCGCACCCAAAGCGAGAATCATACCACTAGACCAAATGCCCTCCCTGTTTTTAATTATTATTATATACTATACATATACTATAAAATTTCAGCATTAAGCAAGAAAATTTGTAAACAAGATAAAAATAATGAAGATTTGTAACTGGAACTCTGTTTTTACATGCAGAGGATGATGCCCTCTGAAGGAAAACAATGTCACATATTGTAGAGACGAGTGGTTGCATTTTCCACATGTATGCACCAAATGTAGAGAGCATATGATCAACTACAATTCTGAGAAACTGCAATTTTATGCAATCTGCATTATATATATACTCGGCCAAACCTTGAATATATTTCCCAGTTCTACTTCTTCCTGTCACTGCAATAATTGTTTATGGCAGTTCACCTGAAGTATACACTGGAATACATGGTTCGATCTTCGACTTGTGCATTTGTGTTGCTTCTTTTTTTCACTTAGCCGAGTTCTCGGCGAACCATCTTGCAATTGCTTTCATGCAGTTGCAACATTTTTCGCTCTCTTTATGCTAACTATTCATCAGGACAGAGCTACCATTTCATTTGCACAACCATACAGATACCGTTGACTTTGAAATCTATCAGAACACACTCGCCATCGATGTCAAGTTTACATGTAGATGTATTGGATACTAAGATGTTAGTGTGTGGTTGTGTGTTCATGACTGTTCTTGAAGTTCACTTTAAGTTGGAAGTTCAATTTCTGAAAAAAATATTTATAAATGGACAGATTTGTTGTACATGGAAAGATAAAATGATCTGCATTTGTTTTTGTCCAGTGACACATGATTCTGAATTAGGACACAGATAATGCTAATTAAGTGCAACTTAAATGAAGCACAAACAGGTGACAATTGAATAACTGCTGGATTAAGAGTCACCTTGCATCCATTGGGATACTTAATTTTGGGAAATTTGCGGTTTAGAAAATTGGGTATCGATGTAAGTTCTGGAATAATGTCATACAGAGCTAAAACTTTGGTAGGTCTGTTTATGTGCATTTTCCTATCCCCATGTATTAGATCAGAGGGATGCATAGAGGGCGACATGCATGCATGGATGCAACCGCTGAAGATCGAGCTGTGGAGATCGATTTGGATCTCGGATCTCGATCTTTTAGTTACTAAATGATTTTGAGAATTAATTTATCTACGTAGTTAATTGATCAAAGGTTGTATTTTCCTTGTTGAATGCGTGCATTATTCTGCTAGTTCAACTCTGTAATTCTTGTGTGACCATGGGCATGCAGTTACAAAAATCGGACGAAGATTTTTATTTTTCCACGTAGACACCGACTTCTTTTTTGTCGATCTTCCTATTTCCTTAAAAGATGGTTCTAACGATGGTTTGATCAATAAATGCATAGACATTAGTTTCAAGCAATCGATCGAACTATAGGAGCGATCAATCGGTTAGAAAATGGTGGCCTTTGAGTGATTGATCCGAGTATGAATTGATCAGTCCTAGAATAGTAAGTCAAATCAAACAATCAGATTATAAAAAATGGTTGATCAATTTGGGGTTGATATGTAAAGATATGTAAAAGGACATTTTGATCCAGTCTAAAATGCCTAAATGACATGTGTGAAAACCTTATAATATGATATAACAAGTAAAAACTTTAAGCTTTTGTGAGACTTTTCTTCAAACTTGAAATCTTTAAATGATTCTTGTGTCTTTTTTCTTTATTCGATATAGCAACACAGAGGCATAAGTGCTTATCTATAATTGTGTTATTATTGAAATGTTTACTTGGAAATAGATTTTCCTAAGATTTTCTCCCTTTTATTATGGAAAATATTGGGACGTTCATTTATACATAAATAAGTCCCCTCAATAACAAGAGACTATTTTTTGCATTTTAAAATGAAGTTTTTTTCTCTCCCTTTTTCATTGGATAGTAAAAGATAAAAATCTAAGAAATTAAAAAAGAAACAAGGAATGAATAGAAAAGTAAAGCATGCTGATAAAACTGTGATAAAATCACATAAGAACTTAAAGAGAGTTCAATGTCAAGTGGACATACACGATGTTTCAAATTATTACAAATTAGATTCGAGGCAAGAAGAAAAGGATAGCGAAGATCCAAGAAGAAAAGGATCGAGTATTTCTTCAAATCATCGCGAGAAGCAATGAACTTTTAGGATTTGTGCTACAAAGTTCTTCCTCATCATAGCATTGTCAAGAAGAGTTTGTATAATTATCTTCTTCTTTCATTTTTGTTCTTCTGTTGTTGCTTCTTCTTCTACTTGTTGTTTTCCAAGTAAACCGCTTGCCACGATTGATCCTTGAGAGTTAAGAGGTACATGATGGAGAGAGGAAGGTTGAACTGGACTAGTATGAGGAGAAAAAGGAGGCATATGAGTAATCTTTTTCTTTACTTTAGGAATTAGGAATAAAATTCTTTATGTTTAGTTGGAGGTTGTAAAGAGTCTCCTATTATGCACTGATGAAGGATGCTTAACTGTTAGAAAAACATGTCATATGAATATTGTGGTCCAATTGCCTTGTAGCCCGAGGGAACGGGAAATTTTATCAAGGAAGGATCAAGTATACAACTATTATATATACTCAAAAATGAAAAAATCATTGTATTTCATGATATTTTTAAATAGAGTTAATGTTTTTTAAATGAACCTCATTCAATTTTAACTTACAACTTAAAATATAGTCAAGGTTAGAATTTCAAATATATTATTATTTTGAACGGTGATTTTTAAAGGTGATTTTTAAAGGTGATAAATCTAACAATTTAAGCATCTCTAAATCCGTCCCAAATACAGCTAAAGTATCAAGTGAAATTTTGAAACAAAAAATTCATGGTTAAAATGAAACAATAAATTTTTTATCTATAAGGAGTGCTATAAACAAAGAGAGAGATGAATGTACTCGAATATAATATTATATCAAATTATACTTAAATTTTTGATACTTTGGAAGTGATTATATAAAAGAAAATAAAATTAGCAGAGGTAAGATTCGAACCCTAGTCTCTAAAATAATAAATATGTTACTCTACCACTAACCCATTAAAAATCAGAGGTTCTATCTAGAAAATGTTATCTCTCATTGTAAGGCTCTCTAGTGTTTTTGGGAGTCTAGTTAGTTATATGTTGTAACACTTCTCTGGATTTGATATAATATAAAAGTTGCGTAGTGACTCCTATCTTGGGAGCTCACCCTCTTTTTCTTCAAAAAAACCCCATTAAGCTACTTTATAGCTTTTCTTAACAACTATCTTTATTATACAGAAAAGAAGGGGCCATATTTAAAACTTAATACATTGCATAAGTGAACCATCAAGAAAATATTCAGTACCGTGGATTTCTTGTGCATGTAGTTGATAGCACTTTTAGTGTGAATCCAAGTAAAAGATGATGGTTGGAAAGGGGAGGCAGAAAACTTTGTGTGTTTGGTACGTGGGTTATGGGGGTTAAATTGGTAGAGGGTAAGCCATTTTTTATTTTGATGTTTGGATAGAGGGTTAAACTGGATGTGGGTTTGTTGTGATATGATTGTATTGAAGTTTGGAAAAGTTAGTGGTTATTATGATGTGATTGTATTGGAGTTTGGAAAAGTGAGTAGATGTTGATAGTTTATAAGTTTTATATGATATGATGTTATAATATATTATTTTTTGATGGAATTGATAAAAGAGAAATATTTTATTTAATGTATTAGAAAAGAGAAAAGGTGGGATCCGCATAGGAAAGAGAATGGATGAGTTAAAGTACTTGGTCGACGAGGATTAGTCGATCAATCTCCTACAAATGTTTAATCATCGTTGGAGAAGGTCTTGAGTTTTATTCTTCACATGGGAGATAACTTGAAACTTAAAAGTTTGAGCGGGGAGCGGAGGAATATTGGTCGTTTATTAATGCGTCGGTGATAAACTAAAAGCCGAGTGATATCTGGTGTGTGGTTGTGTAGTTCTCAATCAACCTAAGTTAGTCAACAAAATATATCAATCTTGCTTTTTAACCAGGGAAATCTTGGGTTGATAGTAGAAGATAGGCATTACTTGAGTGTATGAGTGAAGTGTATAACCAAAGTCAAAGTGGCTAAGTCATGTATGTGTATGCAATTGTGCATTTAAGTTTCTCTAACTTTGTTATGTTGTTCTTACTATTATTGTGCTTTTAATAACATTTGATTATTTGATTTTTTTATTTTAATTAACTAAAATTTTTCAATTTTTAGTAATGTAATAAAATAAAGTTCTAGATACGATTGAAACTGATTTACTTAATAATTGCAAGAAGGGTTTATTTGATATATATTATTTTTTAAAATTTAATTTTAATTTTTAGTTATTTTTAATTTTGAAAAGTGTGGTTAGTTTTTAATAAATTAAAATGAAAGGAAAAGGAAAAGTTTTTAAAATATATAGAAAATGGGAAATATGAGTTTTACTATATTAAAATAAGTGACAAAAATAATAAAAATCTAAATATTTTGGTTATTTTTTACAATAAGAATAATATTAAAATTCGAAGTTCAGTTATTACCATAAGACATGCTCGTAAGATTCAATACCTTGGGACTGTTTGGAACTGGATTGGATTGGGGTATCCTTCCGTGAACAGTAGTTGTTTGGATGGTTTGGAGGGCTGGAGAGGGTTATGATGATAAATGTGATGTAATGTGACATCGATTATGTATTATATTAACTTTTTAATGATTATATATATGTTAATTTTTTTATTTAAACATGGTTAGAAAATAGTATAATAAAGAATATGTATAGTCCATACAATTAATTTCAACCCAAGAATGTAGGAATGTAGCTGGGGGTATGCCAGGTTACCCCGAGGTAACCTAGCAACCAAACATGCCCCATAAGTGGTTGAAACCAAAACACAAATAACCTCATCAACAATTCAGACCAGCAGGACTTCATATGGATTGAGTGTCTCATATCGGCATAACCATAGTAGAAATAAACGAGGTGAACCTGGGATCCTTCATATGAAGGCGCGACGCAGAGGATTAGATTTGATCTCAAATCTGGGAATGGATCTGAGCTGGTAGGTAATGGGAGGAAGAGAAAGAAGGTGCGAGAAGCACTAGTCAGATGCTACTTTGCTAGTCCTTTTTCCCAACCGCCTATTCACAGTCTTGAAGCATCATGGTTTCCAGCTTTCGCATACACATGTATGATAGTAGTGGAGGCATAACCCAAGCTAACCTCATACAAACAATAATTGTAGTGTTAACCCTGATCTCACATCTTTCTTCAATCAGTCCACATGTGCCAACTGCAAGCCTTCTAATGCGCTTTTTCCATGCTTTGTTCTCTTCTCTCATGCGATCCTCGAGTATCCCACAAGTGAAGAAGGTCTTCCCATCCTAGCTCGTGTTTTTCCTGTCTTGTTCTCATGCTGAACAATCTTAGTTAGCCTTCGACCTAACAATGTGAGAAAGAAATAGTGGTTGTTGTGTGTGAGGCTGTGAGGGTTGAATGTAAAGGAAATGGAATGGAGATCCCAGGAGGAGGTGATGGATTGGGATACAATCTCAAATCCACGAAGGATCCAAGGTGAACATATATGATAGGGAGAACAGAGAAGTGGTTCAGAGGTGCGAGGTGATAGAAGTGGATGGTCTTCTCCAGAGGGAATGATGTCTGTCTCGACACACTATCATATCCGTTTTATTCAAATTTTAACATCAGTATCCGTATTTGTTTTACAAGAGATACGGATACGGATATCACTTTGATATTTGCAAACATCCGTATATGTATACTTATATCCATTTTCTTATATAAACGTCATTGCATATTTATTTTTAACCATGTATAAAATAATCTTCTACCTTCTTTCACCACATTTGGTATAATTATTATGATACAAACATATTTAGTATATTTATACCATGTGTAGTCCATCCAATACATATATATTTAAGTTAATCTATAAATTATTTCTAATATTATGCATATGCGATCAATATCTGTTTTACATCCATATCTATTTTCTAAGGATACGGGATACGATAATATATTTTTCATATCTGTCAATATCTATATCCACAACCGTATTCGTATTTCAAAACGGATAAGAATATGATAACACATATATCCGTGTCTGTATCCGTCCATTTACATCCCTAGTAACAGTTCATCGGATTTCTCTTTGTTAATCACCACCTCGACTGATCTAAACCCTAGACGACTCACTTTCAAATGGATTTCATGCAGGAACTGAGGACAAAGTTGGAAATGGCAGATAAATTATAAAATAAAACATAATAGAAAATTTTAAACTGAAATTGCATATTTTAAATGGCATTTTTACACCATGAACCTTATGAAATTTGTCAATTACAAACTTGCCCTTGTAGTTAACTCTCATCCATTTGACCGTTGAACACAATAAAAAAAAATATCTAAAATCCAACCTTGATATTTATTGAATTTATGAATCTATGACATTGTTATTCCTCCTCCCCACCCCATCCCTCCTCCACCAACTCCCGTTAACACCTCCTCTTTCCGTTGTTGGTGGATGTCCTCTGTTGACAATACCGCCATCGCCATCTTATATGCGCTCAATGAAACGACTCTATCCATTGTCAAGATGTGAATAAGCAGCAGACGACAGACCTCTTGAGAATGAAGGAGATACTTTCACGGGTGGGGATTCCTGCAACTGGACGGGACCAGTGGATTTGGAGGGATGGTCAATTCTATGTGAAAAAGGCATATAAAGTTCTATATGATTCTTTGTCTTTGATCCTGGCATAGCTATGCCAACCTTGGGGTAGATTTGGACTTGGAAGATTCCTCGTCAGGTCAAAGTATTCATGTGGTTGTTAGGTAGGGAGCGAATCATGACGGGAGCACGTAGGGCCAGATTATTCCATGTAGCTAGTGACTCATGCCTACATTGCGGGGAAGAGTCCGAGGATATCAATCATATTTTTTTTGCCTGCCCAACATCAAGAGCGATTTGGATGGAGTTTGTGCTGACCGGGATTGATGTGGAGAATTCTAGAGCCTTTTGGGATTCAATTGGTACGCCCCACATTTTACAGTCCTTAACGATGATTCTTGCAGTGGCAACATTGTGGGCAATTTGACTTGCAAGAAATAATGTAATCTTTCGAAGGGAGAGAATGTATATTGAGAATGTTCTTTAACATGCCAAGATCCTTCGGGATTCTTGGTCCTTGTACTTATGATACATAACTTGTGAATAAAAAGTTTTTGGGTGTTGGCCTTCATGGCTTTGCACCCTTTTTTCTTCAAAAAAAAGATGTGAATAAGCACCTGATAAGAGACAGATGCATGAGCACCTCTGCTTGTATTTACAACTCTAACTTTATTGCTTTCTATTATATCTGCATTCAGATGTTATGTCGATATCAAATGAAATGCAGAATCATCAATATCATTAACATGATACGAACAGTTTTACAGTCCTCCTATCTATCATTTTGCTAGTTCTTTTGTCCAGACGACCGTCTCTTAACCATTAAAATCGTGTCTAAACAACAATAATCGCAACGAATCATGTCACAAAGCCTCACATCTTAATATTTCTACAGCAACTTGTTGGGTTTTTATGTCCAGCCCCAACTTGGGGGGCTTGTAATTTGACACCTTTGCAGGGGTATCTATGAAATACTTCCAAAAATTGGGCAGCCCCATTTCCAGCCGTGCCCTATTCCCATTTTCCAGTGACACACATCGCAGGGGTTGAAAACCCATTCGTTCCCTTTCCAGCGACAGGAACGCCCCCTTTTTCCCAGCGAAGAACGAAAGCAGCAGCAGGGTTTTGGACCCTCTTCATCCTCCTCACGTGTGGGAAAGAGCTCCAGCGTAAGGGAGAGAGCAGGAGTAGCCGTGTTCGAGAGGAGCAGTGGCTAGGGTTGTGGCCTTTGGCTTGGAGGGCAGTGGCTTGGGCGAGCTCGAGAGAAGGGTCGGGGAGGTCGTTGCGGACGACCTCAAGAAGCCATCATTTGGGTCTCCATCCGGGAGCCCACAAGGGAAGATACTCCATCTCCTTGTTTTGAGCACAATATTGGTATAGTTAGATACCTAGGGATAGTTTGATACTTGTTGAACAACTTTTTTTTGTATGTGGCTTGTACCTCGGTTTTGTGGGCAACAAAACCGGGAAGAACATTGACTCATTTGACCGTACTGATTGGTTGCCGGTCTTGCCCCGTGGTTTTTCCCTTACTCACATTGAGCAGGGGTTTCCACGTAAAAATCTTTGTCTCTTGTGGTTGCTTGTGTGCTTGATTGTGTTTGTTGCCATTGAGTTCTCGTGTGGGGAACATATATTGCATTTGTTGTGCCATCTTTGCTACAGGACAGTTTTAGGGGATATATCCTGGGTTGATTGCATCCTCATTATATCCTCAACAAGTGGTATCAGAGCTCAGGTTTGAGCAATGGGCAAAGATGATGAAGGCACTATGATTAAACTCACAAGCAGCAACTGGCAGATTTGGAAGGCCAAGATGGAAGACATCTTGTACTGCAAAGACCTCCACGATCCGGTGGAGGGTGAGAGCGTCAAGCCGGAGAATATTTCCATGGACGAGTGGACAAAGCTGAACGGAAAGGCCATTGGAACCATTCGGAAGTGGCTTGACATGTCGGTCTTTCATCACGTGGCCGAGGAGACCAATGCGAAGGAGCTATGGGACAAGTTGTCCGAGCTCTATGACCAGAAGACCGCAACCAACAAGGCTTTCTTAATTAGAAAGCTTGTGAACTTGAAGTACAAGGATGGGACCAAAGTGGCAGAGCATCTGAATGATTTCCAAAGTATAATCAACCAGTTGACCTCCATGGGTTTGGTACTTGATGACGAGTTGCAGGCACTTCTCTTGTTGGGTTCACTGCCAGATAGCTGGGAGACTCTAATAGTCACCGTGAGCAACTCTGCTAAGGATAGCAAGTTGACCATGGCTATGGTCAAGGGCAGTCTCCTCAATGAGGAGATTAGACGTCGCTCTTCGGGAGAGGCATCCTCCTCTTCACATGTGTATGCAGTTGAGAGGAGAAGAAGATCCAGCAGCAGAGGAGCGTCACATGAGAGGCAGAAATCCAGAGACAAGTCCAAGGGCAGAGGAAAGTGTCACCATTGCCAGAAGCCCGATCATTGGAAGAGAGATTGCAGGGTTTGGAAGAGAGAACGAGCTGAAGCCAAGAAGGATCAGAAAAAGGAAGATGGGAATGTAGCTGCAGTTGTGGCAGATGAAAGTGCAGATGAGGTGATTCTCATCATCCAGGACCAGTGCTTGCATGCAGGGAGCGATTTGGAGTGGGTCGTTGACACGGCCGCCTCCTATCATGTGACTCCACACAGGGAGTTCTTCACCACCTACACTAGGGGTGATTATGGGAGAGTCTTGATGGGTAACGAGAGTTATTCTAAGATCATTGGCATGGGCACCATCTCGATCCAGACGGATGTTGGGTGCTCAATGACACTCCAGAATGTGAGGCATGTTCTTGGTGTGCGGCTTAGCCTTATATCTGGTTCACAACTAGATAGTGAAGGCTATCATCTGAAGTTCGGCGACAGCAAATGCAAGATAAACAAGGGTTCTCTCATCATGGAGGCAGCTTGTGTCACACACTCTACATGACTAGAGTGAAGGTCATGGATGGAAGTTTGCATGCCAGCGAGACAGATAATTCAGATCTGTGATGAATATGTGATTCATCACTTCAAAAGTCAAAAATAGAGCCTTGTTCCCGAGAAAATAGATGCATGTTTCCCTTTATATTGCATAAATAGCATTCATGCATACATTCCTAATTCATACATTTTAGCCGTTCATTTGCATTTAAATAAGAAGCCAACAATCCCTTGTAAAATACCCATTCACTAAAATAACCTCTTCTCTATAATATGTACTCCTTAGTTAATAATATAGGGAAGAATGCCAAAAATCCCCCTTGTAAATTACTCAATAAAGCCCTCATACAAACTCCGAATTAGGTCTACTTACTCTTAGAATACTACACATTAAAAGACCTTTAAAATGAGACTAATTTCATTGAATTTGGAGCTTGTATGAAAAAGTTGGGTTTTTGGGCCACTTTGTATACTACATAGGTGTATAATTGTATCTTTGTATTTATGTATCATATTTGACCTCATCTCCATCTTTGGTCAACATGAAACTTGTAGATCTCATCGAGATCTACAACTTTCATGTTTTGAGTTTTTCCAAATTCGGCCCCCTCTTCTCTCTACACGTGTATCTTCGTCCAGCCACTCACAGCAGGCCACGTGGTGCCCTCTGGATGCGCCACGCGGCCCGCTTCCCTTGTCTTCTTCCGCCTTCACCTCCAACCGTTGGATCCTCTTCCAGATCCAACGACCAGGCCTTTTCCACGCCCTCTGACTTTCCCCAGCCATCGGATCATTCCCGCTCTCAATCCGCACCACTCGTCCCCGCCTTCTTCTGATTACGCCACGTGTCATCTTCCCTGCCATCAGATCAATGTTTGAAGGAGCGATCCTCACCTCACATTTCCGCTGCGTCCTAGACCATCAGATCAAACCTTGCCTTTCCATCCTAGCCGCTCGCTAGCGCTTCGCCCGCAGCTCGCCACATGGCGCGATCACGGCCCATCATCTACGCGCCTTGATCTAATCACACACGTCCCATACCGCTTCGATCATCAACGTTGGATCACCAGATCCAACGGTGGAGCTCCGTCGTCTACCTCCGGACGCCACTCGCCCACAATCTCTCCCCTTGCGAAACAAGCCGCCCCCTTCCTATTCTTGGCAGCACCACATCCACCCTCTCCGACCACCAACACCACCACGATGGAGAGCACTCCTCCCTCACCCTCGCCAGCTCCCTCGCTTCCCACGACTCCCACCAGAGTCGCCCCACGTCGACCACAAACCTCACCTCGGCACCAGCCAACCCATCACCTCCATCCTTTAAATACTCCACCACTGGCAACCTTCAGCCGCATCCGCCACTCCAGAGAGCTTCCCTGAGCTCAGAGCCTCCATTTGGTGACAGCAATTCGGCGATTTCTTGAGCGAAGAAGGGCTTCTTCTCCGGCGAGATCCACGACGCCTCCCCCGTGTCGCAGCCGCTCCTCCGAGTAGCTGCACGAGCTCGGGACATCACCGGTCCCTCGAGCGACGACCTGGACCCCAAAAGGGAGGCCCAATCCCCAGGTGAACCCCCTCCATTCCTCCTCTGATCTTTTTCTTATTTTTCCTTTATCTTCTCCGATTTTATTCGCCTCCACCAATCACCCTCTCGCTTCCATTCCATCTCGCTGAGCTTCGCGTCGAAGCTCCCATCCTCGCGAGACCTTTTACAACATCCAACGACGCACCTCGCAACACCCCGATCACCAGCTCCGCCATTTGGCCGGAGCTCCATCGCCCGACCACCTCCTTTCGCCTTAGGCCTCGCCAACCATCTTCACCTCTCCACAAACGCACGCACGAGCTTCGACTCTATCTTTGACACTTGCAGGTGCTCCTCTGTTCATTGAACGGAAGCTCGCCGGAGACGCCCTCGAGCTTCATCGCCATCGACGTCAGGCCGCTCTCCGACGCTCCTGAGACTACCAGCATCTCCGCCTCCTCGCCACGCATCTTCTGGGATATCTCCGACAAGTCGGAGAGCGTCAGCGACACGAGGAAGGACGGGCGGAGCTGCAGCACCTTCGTCGGAGCCCCGCCTTCTCCTCCGCAGGTGGCGGAGGACTGTCGGAGCAGACGAACAGCTGCCGTTCGATCACGTCGATCGAACGGCCCTCACATCGCCACGCGTCCCCTCACCGCAGCAGCTCCCAACCGTCGATTGCTCCTTTGATCTAGCGGCCCTCAGCGAGCCACGTAGCCGTCTTCATCGAGTTAGAGGCCGTTGGATCATCATCGATCCAAAGGCCCGAGGTCACGCCACGTGTCAGCACCAACAACCCTCGGATCCATCTTGATCCAAGGACCTTCAGTACGCCACATAGCCTCGGCCCGAACCTAGGCTCGGAGAGGAGGCTCGGGTCGAGGCTCGCACCGACATTTCTAGTGAATGGACAGTTGTTGAAGCACTTCGTCGAATCCAATGAGCAGTTAGTCCATGTTGAGGAGATTGTATTCATGCGCGAGACAGATACAGCAGATTCACATCGAGCCGCGCATGAGACCTTGCAGAAATGAACTCCAGCCATCAGCAGCATCTTGAAAGATTCAGACCGACTCATCTGTGTATACCATCAGTCTTGTACATCCTCTCCTTTACCCCCGCGATTCTAGTAACCCATCCCCGCCTCATTAGATCACTATCTTGGACTATACTTAGGATAACCAGATCCTAAGTATAGGGGGGAGGGGTCACCTGAGTCGGTTCACTGTACATTCTCCAGATCACATTGGTCCTCATACTCATTTCCTACCGATACTTAGGCTGACCTGAGCCTAAGTATAGGGGGGACCGATGCCCGCATTGTATATTCAGCCACTTCCCATCTTTCCCTCGTCCGCCCCATTTCTGATCTTCTTCTACACTTAGGCTGCCAGAGCCTAAGTATAGGGGGGCGAGACGACTTCTATACTTTTTCTTCCTTTGGCTCTCCTACACTTAGCACGAGCTATGTCTTTTTCCCCGCTCTTCGTGCTCTGAGGACATAGCACACGCTAAGTATAGGGGGCGTGTATATATTACATATATACTTGACCCATAGCTCGTACTTTTGCGTATTTTCGCGTATTTTTGTATATATTTTACAATAATTACTGGTGGGTAAAAATCAAAAAAAAATTTTGTATACTTGTAAAATCTTTTTAAACCTTTTGTAAAAATTAAAAATAATAATAATAAAATTTTGTATACTTGTATTATATGTACTATATGTATAATACTTGTATAAAAAGTTGTAAAATTCTTGTAAAACATACTTTTGTAAAATCTATTGTATACTATGTACAAATTGTATCAACTAAAAATTGTTGTAAATAATAAAAAAATGTTGTATACCAGAAAAATAAAACAAAAAGCTTCTTATTTACTCTTGCATATTATCTTGCATTTTCCAAAAAAAAAAAGTCTTGCATTTCATTCATAGCATGACATCTCATCTCATCTGCATAACTTTGCATATGCAAAGTGAAAAGCTAGTGGGTTCTGAACCAAGTTATGAGTAGATATTGAGGATGGACTTGATTTGACCTTAATCCACCTAATTTCAGAGGAACCTTATAGGAACTGGAGTTAAGATTTCTCAGGTCAAGTGACTTAATTCTTTGAGTCCGCAATTCTATGTTCACATGTCATCTTGATTAGTCTAAGTAGAATATCTCGTGCATACGCAGGATTCTTTTAGATAATGACCTAACTTGGACAAGCACTATGCACGTAGCTCTTCATTGATGAGGTGGTGAGGAGGTAGAATCCTTTAGCTTGGAGTAGCACACGGGTGAAAACATCCGTCCTCCTCTAGGGAGGGTAGTGCATCTCAACCTAGTCTGGTGGTGTTGACATCTAAGGACAGGATGTTGTGGGTTGCAATAATGCTTCAAAAGAGGGATAGTCTACTAGCTCAAGAGGAAAAACTCCTGATGTACATGCTGCTCTTTGAAAAAAAATGCAAAAACTCTAAAAAAATCAGACAGGTCCAAGAGAAAATAAAATACATGTCGGAGCCTGTATACTAGTAAAGAAATGCAGCTGGATGACTTGGCTACACTGGTCAGGCATCCCGGGATAGGTAGCTACACTGGCTACCGTCCATTCTCTTCTCAACCCCCTCCTCTTGAGTTGGTCGCACTTGAACTTAGAAGGGAATTCCCCGCTCCTCGAGGAAAGAGTTGCTGGACCGGGTTATTGAGTTACCTTGTTAGAGGAGGCTGGTTCTGAGCCATTTCTGATGTGGAGAGTTACATATCACTTACACAGTACAAGTAAGAATCATAGTCATCAAAAATTTGAATTTGAGGATTTGTTCTGACCTGACTATTGAGGAGTCTTGAATAGAAGACTTGTGGAACTTGAAGTCTGTTAGGTCTTAGGTTCAGGTCCAAATAAGGTTCCGCCACACAATTAATCCAAAGGTCGAGTCAGGCTCCATTTTCAACTTTTGTTCATGACCTTGGTATGGAACCCAAAATCATTTCACTCTTGCATTTCATTTAGTTGCTCGGGGATGAGCAAGGTTTAAGTATAGGGGGTTGATGAATCTGTGATTCATCACTTCAAAAGTCAAAAATAGAGCCTTGTTCCCGAGAAAATAGATGCATGTTTCCCTTTATATTGCATAAATAGCATTCATGCATACATTCCTAATTCATACATTTTAGCCGTTCATTTGCATTTAAATAAGAAGCCAACAATCCCTTGTAAAATACCCATTCACTAAAATAATCTCTTCTCTATAATATGTACTCCTTAGTTAATAATATAGGGAAGAATGCCAAAAATCCCCCTTGTAAATTAGTCAATAAAGCCCTCATACAAACTCCTAATTAGGTCTACTTACTCTTAGAATACTACACATTAAAAGACTTTTAAAATGAGACCAATTTCATTGAATTTGGAGCTTGTATGAAAAAGTTGGGTTTTTGGGCCACTTTGTATACTACATAGGTGTATAATTGTATCTTTGTATTTATGTATCATATTTGACCTCATCTCCGTCTTTGGTCAACATAAAACTTGTAGATCTCATCGAGATCTACAACTTTCATGTTTTGAGTTTTTCCAAATTCGGCCCCCTCTTCTCTCTACACGTGTATCTTCGTCCAGACACTCACAGCAGGCCACGTGGCGCCCTCTGGATGCGCCACGCGGCCCGCTTCCCTTGTCTTCTTCCGCCTTCACCTCCAACCGTTGGATCCTCTTCCAGATCCAACGACCAGGCCTTTTCCACGCCCTCTGACTTTCCCCAGTCATCAGATCATTCCCGCTCTCAATCCGCACCACTCGTCCCCGCCTTCTTCTGATTACGCGACGTGTCATCTTCCCTGCCATCAGATCAATGTTTGAAGGAGCGATCCTCACATCACAATTCATCTGCGTCCTAGACCATCAGATCAAACCTTGCCTTTCCATCCTAGCCGCTCGCTAGCGCTTCGCCCGCAGCTCGCCACGTGGCGCGATCACGGCCCATCATCTACGCGCCTTGATCTAATCACACACGTCCCATACCGCTTCGATCATCACCGTTGGATCACCAGATCCAACGGTGGAGCTCCGTCGTCTACCTCCGGACGCCACTCGCCCACGATCTCTCCCCTTGCGAAACAAGCCGCCCCCTTCCTATTCTTGGTAGCACCACATCCACCCTCTCCGACCACCAACACCACCACGATGGAGAGCACTCCTCCCTCACCCTCGCCAGCTCCCTCGCTTCCCACGACTCCCACCAGAGTCGCCCCACGTCGACCACAAACCTCACCTCAGCACCAGCCAACCCATCACCTCCATCCTTTAAATACTCCACCACCGGCAACCTTCAGCCGCATCCGCCACTCCAGAGAGCTTCCCTGAGCTTAGAGCCTCCATTTGGTGACAGCAATTCGGCGATTTCTTGAGCGAAGAAGGGCTTCTTCTCCGGCGAGATCCACGGCGCCTCCGCCGTGTCGCAGCCGCTCCTCCGAGTAGCTGCACGAGCTCGGGACATCACCGGTCTCTCGAGCGATGACCTGGACCCCAAAAGGGAGGCCCAATCCCCAGGTGAACCCCCTCCATTCCTCCTCCGATCTTTTTCTTATTTTTCCTTTATCTTCTCCGATTTTATTCGCCTCCACCGGTCATCCTCTCGCTTCCATTCCATCTCGCTGAGCTTCGCGTCGAAGCTCCCATCCTCGCGAGACCTTTTACAACATCCAACGACGCACCTCGCAACACCCCGATCACCAGCTCCGCCATTTGGCCGGAGCTCCATCGCCCGACCACCTCCTTTCGCCTTAGGCCTCGCCAACCATCTTCACCTCTCCACAAACGCACGCACGAGCTTCGGCTCTATCTTTGACACTTGCAGGTGCTCCTCTGCTCATTGAACGGAAGCTCGCCAGAGACGCCCTCGAGCTTCATCGCCATCGACGTCAGGCCGCTCTCCGACGCTCCTGAGACCACCAGCATCTCCGCCTCCTCGCCACGCGTCTTCTGGGATATCTCCGACAAGTCGGAGAGCGTCAGCGACACGAGGAAGGACGGGCGGAGCTGCAGCACCTTCGCCGGAGCCCCGCCTTCTCCTCCGCAGGCGGCGGAGGACCGTCGGAGCAGACGAACAGCTGCCGTTCGATCACGTCGATCGAACGGCCCTCACATCGCCACGTGTCCCCTCACCGCAGCAGCTCCCAACCGTCGATTGCTCCTTTGATCCAGCGGCCCTCAGCGAGCCACATCACCGTCTTCATCGAGCCAGAGGTTGTTGGATCATCATCAATCCAAAGGCCCGAGGTCACGCCACGCGTCAGCACCGACACCCCTCGGATCCATCTTGATCCAAGGACCTTCAGTACGCCACATAGCCTCGGCCCGAGCCTCCTCTCCGAGCCTAGGTTCGGGTCGCACGAACCTCACTCCAGACCTCCAAAGCGCCCGAGCCTAGGTCGCCCACGTGAGGAGCGTGTGTGGCCTAGGTAATTTACACAGAGGCCCCTGGAGCTTTCCATATTTGCAGAGAGGTCCCTGTGAAGCTGAGCCCACGTGAGGAGCACGTGCCCTGTGGAGAATTTGCATTCAAGTCCACAACATTATAGGTAATTGCATTGTAGTCCCTGTCTGCATATTTGCTTATTGTATTTTTATTTTTTCTGTATTGCATTTACACTCCTGTGTTTGCACGCATCCCTAGGTTGCATTTTACATCATTTTGCAAATCTAAAAATTGCATGTTGTTGGGAATTGTGTCCTCTGTCTATTGGTCCACGTGTCATATTTTTGTAATTTCAGTTGAATTATTAATGAATTAATTGGTGAATTTTTGACATATTTTGCCGAGTGACACCTTTTAACTTGTAGTTAATTCTCTGAGCTTCCAAAAATCAACAAAAATTCACAGTAGCTTAAGGACAGTATTCTTAACATACCATAAAAATTTCATGTCATTTGCACGCATATCGAGGCCTAAATAAATTGTTGAGTGATTTTCTTATTTTAATTTTAATTAATTCATCTCACAGTGAAATTAAGATCTGTTAATTTTCCTAGGTCCTTTATCATTAGTGCTACCTAGGATAATTTTAGTTCTTGAAAAAATTGTGGTTTGATATTTATTAAAAATTAAATATTGAAAACCATCCTGTCTGCATATTTAATTTCCAGTAAATTTATTTAGTGTCGAAAAATTCCAAAAAAATTAGTGTAGATTATTTTCATTCTTATTAATCATCTGGCCAATTTTCATAATTTTTGGACTTCATTTGATTTATTAATTAAATTGAAACGTTAAATTGGCATGCATTTTTGTACTAGTCTGCATAGAAAAAAATAAGACCAAAAAAATACTTCCTCGAAAATCACACACTTGGATACTTGCTAAAATTCACCTATGGAGACAGATGCCTCCCTGAGATCGACCTTGGACTCCACCAAGTAAAAAAATTTCTGACGCTTAAAATTAACTTAACATTAATTGATAAGTGGTTTTTGACTAGCTTCTCGTATCCGACTGCAACGAACTATCAACATTAATTTGGACATTAATCTGACCGAATTAACATAGGGTGCGGGACGCTTATCAATCTGCGGCACTGTCGACTTGGGCACATGAGCCAGAAGGGCTTGCAGCTTTTGAGCAAGAGAGAGTTGATCCCCTACCACAATGACATCACATTGTCTCCTTGTGATGCATGTAAGGTTGGGAAGAGCAGGAGTGCAGCGTACAGAGCGAGATCCAAGGTGAAGGGAGACCTTCTACAGTTGGTTCATTCTGATGTTTGTGGTCCCATGGACACGGCCTCTTTGGGAGGCAACATGTATTTTGTCACCTTCATTGATGATGCATGTAGGAAGGTGTGGGTGTATATGCTGAGATCGAAGGATCAAGTGTTTGATTGCTTCAAGAAGTTCCATGCCATGGTTGAGCATGAGACAGGAAAATTATTGAAGTGTCTACGCACAGACAATGGGGGAGAGTACACCTCCCATAGCTTTCAGGGCTATTGTGTAGAGCACGACATCAGGCATGAGAGGACAGAGCCAGGCACACCCCAGCACAATGGTCTAGCTGAGAGGATGAACAGGACCATTGTTGAGAGAGTCCGTTGTATGCTGAAGACAACGAAGTTGCCCAAGACTTTTTGGGCTGAGGCGGTTCGCACCGCTTGTTACTTGGTAAACCGATCTCCATCAGTTCCTTTGGGTTTTCAGATTCCAGAACGTGTTTGGACAGGAAAAGACCCCTCATATGCTCATTTGAGGGTGTTTGGATGCAAGGCTTATGCATTGGTACCCAAGGAGCAGCGGAAGAAGTTGGATGACAAGGCAGTGCCTTGTATCTTTCTGGGCTATGAAGATCGGGAGTTTGGATAGCGTCTTTGGGATCCAAGGAAGAAGACAGTCACCAGACACAGGGATGTGATTTTTTATGAGAATTAGGCGTTGGCTGAGGACACCACTGAGAGTGGTGATGGAGATGAGATCTCCATGGATGATTATAGTGATGAGGACACGGAGCCCTCTCCAGTACAGGGTACAGGTGGAGAGGATGGGCAGCTAGAGCAGCATGAGCCAGATGCAGACCCCGTTGATGCAGGTCCAGGGGATCTAGGGCAGGGGGAGCAGCCTCATCCAGTTGCAGACACAGCAGAGCCTCAGGTCAGGAGATCTGAGAGGACACGCCGGCCATCATCCCGCTACCCCACTTCCAGGTATGTGATGCTCACAGATGCGGGTGAGCCGTACACCTTTGAGGAGGCATAAATGCACAAGGACAATGGTCATTGGCAGAATGCAATGAACGAAGAGATGTCATCTCTCAAGAAGAACAACACTTATGACCTTGTTGAGCTTCCTAAGGGAAGGAGGGCCTTGAAGAACAAATGGGTGTACAAGCTAAAGTCAGATGACAGCGGCAAGCATGTGAAGTACAAGGCCAGATTGGTGGTGAAAGGACTCAGCCAGAAGGAAGGAGTTGACTATGATGAGATCTTCTCCCCAGTGGTGAAGATGAATTCAGTGAGAATGGTGCTAGGACTTGTTGCTAGCATGGACCTTGAGCTGGAGCAGATGGATGTGAAGACGACGTTTCTTCACGGAGATTTGAAGGAAGAGATCTACATGGAGCAGCCATAGGGTTTTCAAGAGAAAGGGAAAGAGCATATGGTTTGCAGGTTGAGGAAGAGTCTCTATGGCTTGAAGCAAGCCCTGAGACAGTGGTACTTGAAGTTTGATGCTTTCATGGGAAAGCAGGGCTTCAAGAGGACAACAACCGACCCATGTGTATATGTTCGTCGTCTTTCCAATGACAGGTTCGTTATTCTTTTGATATATGTGGATGACATGTTGATTGTAGGTCATGATTCCAATCTCATTGCAAAGCTCAAGAGAGAACTCTCCAAGGAGTTTGAGATGAAAGATTTGGGCAAGGCAAGTCACATCCTTGGGATGCAGATTACAAGGGACAGGAAGAAGCGTATGTTGTGGTTGTCACAAGAGAGCTACGTTGAACGCGTGTTGGAGCGATTCAACATGAAGAATGCCAAGCCTGTCAGCATGCCCTTAGCCTCTCATTTCAAGCTAACCAAAGAGTCATGTCCTTCCACTTCTGAGGAAAAAGCAGAGATGTCCAAGATCTCATACCAGTCAGCAGTTGGGAGCCTCATGTATGCAATGGTTTGCACTAGACCCGACATAGCCCATGCAGTGGGCGTGGTGAGCAGATTCATGTCTAACCCGGGCAAGGACCATTGGGAGGCCGTGAAATGGATCTTGAGATACTTGAGAGGGACCTCAAGTATGTGTCATGTTTTTGAGAGGACAGATCCCAAACTATGTGGCTTCACTGATGCAGATATGGCAGGTGATATGGACCAGAGAAAGTCTACTTCAGGGTATATTTTCACTTTTGCAGGGGAAGCCATATCATGGCAATCCAAGCTACAGAAATGCGTTGCTCTCTCGACTACCGAGGCAGAATACATTGCAGCAGCAGAGGCTGGGAAAGAAGTGTTGTGGCTACAACGCTTTCTTGGTGAGTTTGGATTTGAAGACAGTGAGCTAGTTGTGTTTTGTGATAGCCAGAGTGATATAGATCTGAGCAAGAGTACCGTGCACCATGTTCGGACAAAACATATTGATGTGAGATACCATTGGATGAGGGATGCAATTGAACAGAAATAGCTCATGTTGAAGAAGATTCACACTGATGAGAACCCCTCAGACATGTTGACCAAGGCAGTCACTTTTGACAAGCTTCAGCTCTGTAGAGAGCTGAGCGGTGTCATCTCTTATTGACCTCCATCACAGGACAACACCTCCCCGTTGGGGCTGCAGGGGGAGGTTGTTGGGTTTTTATGTCCAGTCCCAACTTGGGGGGCTTGTAATTTGACAACTTCGTAGGGGGTGATGAATACTCATTCATCACTCTTTATTCTTATATTTTAGCTACAAAAACCTTTGCAAATACATGTAGATATGTGTAAATACAAATAATTACCAAAAGCATGCATTGTGTAAAAACTTATAATTAGCATGTTTTTGTGCAAAAATAAAAGAATAAAGATTAAAAAGAAAAAGAGGGAAATATTTAGAATAAATATTGAGCAACCTAACCCAAGGGAGGGCTCAGCAAGGGCCTGACCGCATAAAAGCCAAAGTAGAGGGAGATAGGGGCTCATGTGTGTAAATATATATGTAAATAAAATAAAAGTATTTTCCTCACAAAAATAGACTTGTAAATATTTGTATATATTTATAAATATAAAATCAATATAAAAATATAAAAAATTAAAAAGAAACCAAAAATGTCATTCATGTACATGATCACATTATACATAGAACCACCTTTATATTTATTTAGCCTTATAAATAAATAAAATTAATTTCCAAAATTCTTATAAATATCCTATATTATATAGTGTAAATAAATAAAATAAAAACAATTAAAACAAAAACAAAATAAAAATAACAAAATTAAAAACACAAAGATATATTGTAAATATACCATGTATATAAATGTATATATGTATTTATTTCACATATGTATATAAATAATTAAAATAAAATGAAAATATATTTTTATTCCTTATTTTATAATGAAAATAAATAAAATATAAAATAGGAATAAAATTGCACAAAAATAAGAAATTAAAAATCAAAAATCAAAATCCTACATATTGTATATATACCTATATAACCCTACTATGTATATACCCTATTTTCACTTTGAAAAATTAATTAAAAATCACTAAAAAATAGAAAAAAAATAAAATAAAAATATTTCATGTTTTGATTTTCCTTTAAATCGGCCATTTTCTATGTTTAATTTCACTTTTAAAATCCAGCCACGTGGCTTCCACCCATTGGCTCTGGGGGATGTTGACCGCCCAGTCAACTCCCCCCCCAGGACCACCTCTCGCGGGTCTGCAACGCCCGACTCTCCTTCTAGGATTTTTCCCAGGCAGACCCGACTCCCTCTCGCCTAAACCCCGGGTCCGACTCCTTCACGACATACCCGAGACCCTCGCCGGAGCTACCGCATCGAGATCCGCGCTCCTGATTTCCCTACCCGCGCGCTTCTTTCCGGATCATCCCTACGTATAAAGCCGAGCTCCGCCACCTTCATTGATCATCTTTGGGTATTCGATTCCACCCCCTGTGAGCTCCGGTGTGTGCATGAGAGTGACAGCTCACTGCTCGTGCTGTTGAAGCGAGGAGAGGGACCGGATTCCATCGATCCGGCGAGCTTCGCCGCCGTTGCTCCGCCATCAGCTGGAGCCCGAGCCTCGGAGGGAGACGCTCCTCGAGGTGAAGACCCAGAGCACCCTTAGCTCATCCCCAGTCTCCTCGTCCACCCAGGTAGTCCCTTAGACCCTTCTTTTCCTTTGATTTTCCATTACGCCCAAATCGTCGCTCCGCCGTCCATCGTCGATTCCGTCCACGTCCAACCCCCAATCGATCATCGGGCTTCACCATCGCCCTCGCCTTCTTCCTGCGCACCTTCTCCATATCCCCATCCAACCCAGCTCGCAAAGGAGCTGGGGTTCGAGCTCCACCGTCCCCCCTTCGCCGGAGCTCGCCCATAGCGCCCCATCGTTCACCGTCACTCCGCCTAACCGGATCGAGGCAGTTTGCCCTCGACCCGCGAGTCTCTTGGTCGTCTTTGCAGGTACTACCAAGCCCATCTGAGGGCTTGGGTCATTCAGGCCAGGAGCCTCGCCTCCGCCGACCTCGCCGGAGCTCCCCGGAGCTCGGCTGGGCCATCGGAGGCCATCAGCAGCTGCGCAGCACCACGCCGGAGCTTCTCCGATCTTCAGGCGCAGCAGGGGAGGTCACGAGCGCACGCACTGGGCCGGCGAACCTCACCGGCCACCTGTTCTTCCTCGACCTTCAGCCGTCGTCCGATCAGCCCTCCAGCTCCAGTTTGCATCTGGGCAGTCCGTGCAGGAGCAACAGTCACCGTTCGATCTGAGGAGGAGAGATCTGGATCGCCCGATGCTCGAGGGTTAGCCACCTGCACCCTACACCGTTCGATGCACCACGTGGACTAGCCCCCGCCGTTGGATCACCCCGAGGAGTGTAGCGTTGGAGCCCCAGTCGTTCGTCACCGTTAGATGCTACACGTGGCATCCATCCAGCCGCTCCACTAATAAAGAGTAAACTACCCTTAGGCCCT
The DNA here is from genome assembly GCA_037367405.1 of Ottelia alismoides. NCBI lineage: Eukaryota > Viridiplantae > Streptophyta > Magnoliopsida > Alismatales > Hydrocharitaceae > Ottelia > Ottelia alismoides. The sequence continues at coordinate 478,249 of JAZKJV010004081.1, read as the reverse complement.
TCTGTTTATTTTATTTCGTGTTTAGTCCTGTAATTAGTTAGTTTAGTTGTTTAGTTTTTGGTATAATTGCATAGAGACCCTGGTGCTTGCATTTATTTGCGGATATGCCCCTGTGCGTTGTATGACACGTGCTTCGACACGTGCTTTCTGGTTTATTTGCAATACATGCCCTTGTAGTTCTGGTTGTTCCTTAATGAATGAAAGTTTTTAATTATTTGCATTTATACCCCTGTGCGTGATATATTTGAGCATGTGCGGATATTTTTGGGTATTTTGCGAATAGGTCCTTGGACTTTTGGTACCTGATACCAATAAGCCCTTGGAACTTATTTTTATTACATATAGGTCCCTGAGTGTCCCAGGCACGTGCGTAGCACGTGTTTCGCTGGGTTAATTACACCAGACCCCCCAGACTCTCGGGTATTTGCACTTTAATCCCTATGCACTGTGCCCCTTCTTTATTTTTGAATAAAATAGCAAAATACCTCCAAATCCAACGAAAATTGGACACATGGCTCCTGCCATAGTGTAAAATTTTCGAGGATTTTTTAGGACATTTTTGTTTTCATTTGATATTTTTAAAAATTCAAAAACATCTATTTTCTTCACTGTCTAACTTTAAAAATCAAAAAAAAAATATTAAATAGTGTCTAAAAATTACAAAAAAATTGTCTACTGTCTATTTTGTTGTGTTTGATTTTCTAGCTAATTTTGGCTATTTTTCATTACTGAAAACTACTAAAAAATAAAAAACACTCTAAATCTTATAAAAATTCTAGTAAATCAATTAAAAATCCAAAAACAATAAAATAGGTGCTTAAATTTTCCTTGTTTTATTCTCTTTACAGGAAAATTACCTCCCAGCTAATTTGGGGCCTTTAGATATTTTATCTAGGCCCTTTTAGCTCGGCTGGACAGTACCTTTCTTTTCAGTCACTTTTTGATTTTTAGAAAATTAAATAAATCTCAGAAAATTCTCAAAAATTCACCAAAAACACTAAAAATTGTAAAACACATAAAAATATTTTTGTTTGAATTTTTGGTTGATTTTTAGTGTATTTAATAAATCGTTAAAGTGTGTAGTTTCCTTGCTTTTATTATTTTCTTAACACATTAAAAATCCAAAAAAATATAAAACAATTAAAAACCACCAAAAATATTTTCTTCTTTTATTTTATTTCCTTTTTGACTACTTCGTAGGCCGCAAGGCCAATCCGTGCTCCTTGTGTTCGACCCTGGTCGCTATACCAGGTTAAATAAATAGCGAGGCCGCTAGCTTATTTTTGATTGATTTTATCTATCTTGGTGGTCTAATCTTCTTGATTAAGCCTATCTGAGTGATTGAGGTCGCAACGACCGATTAGCTCCTTTACCTTAATCGCTCGGATCTCTCATCAGAATGGCGTCGTTGCCGGGAGCACGGCTTAGTAGTTTTTATTTTTATTTTTCGTTTTTGTTTTCGCGGCTTTTCGCGGCTCTTTCAGAGCTCGCGGCTTTTTTGCGGCTTTTGTCTATGTTTTATTTTTGTTTTATTTTGTTTTATTTTCTTTTCTTTTTTTTATTCTTGTTTTTTTTTAGTGTTTATTTTATTTTGCATTTTTTCGTATATACCCTCATTTTATTTCCATTTATTTCTCTTATCATTATTTGATTATTTTGGTCTGACCACTTGTCTCTATTTCTTGCGAGGGTCCGAGGACCGCGGAGGCGACTTTCGAGGAGCCGACGCAACCGCAGGACTTGGAGGCGGCTCCCTTCTTTACGGAGCCGCAGGAGAGAGCAAGAGAGAGAGTTGAGTGGGAGAGGTTTAGTTAGATTTTTTATTTTTATTCTGATTATTATTGTAATAATACAGGGACTCAGAGACTGGACCTTTGGACTGTGGTTGAATTAGCGGGTCTGTTTCGCCGAGCACCGGTGTGCTCGGGGGACCCTTAGGAGTTTTTCGCGGCTTTTTCGCGGTTTTGTTTTCTTTCCTTTTTATTGCCTTTTCCGGTGTTTACGCGATTTTTGATCGAGCCCCTAGATTTAGGATTTTATATTTGCTTGTGCCGTAATTAGTAGGGTCCCCACACTTAATTATCTGTCTGTCCCTATAGTGCGCTTAATTGGACCTACTAATAATCAATTAATAAAAATAACTGACTCATTTTCCTTCGTGGCTTACGTGCCGTAGTCTACCCCACAAAGCACTTTCTCCTACCCCCGATTTGTCGGGCAGAGGAGGGGTAGACCAAGACCGGACCTTTGGCCTGTAGGACGGTGATCAGTTAGACGGTTCTGCGAGTAGAATTGCTGATTTAAGACTCGGTTTTCATCACTGCATCATTTAGGTAGTTTAATTTCTGTCTTTACATTTATGCGCGGATCATATTGCATGTAGAGTGCTGGAGACAGGTACGCCTTTCTGACTTTGCATGCATCATTGATTTATCGTGCATCGACTTTTTCGTCTTCTCCCCCCTGTTTTGGACCTAATAATCAGGAGAACCGAAAAATTCGTTAGGCGTTTGTTTTTATTTGAAAAATATTAAAAAGAAAAACCATAAAATTGGGACTGGCTAAAACTATTGACCCTAAAAGACACTCACATTAAAAATTTGTCTTGGGGAGAGCAACCCCCTCCTTGTTTGGTTTGATTGCGCGAGAGAGTGACCCGCACCCTAGGTAGAGCCCTCCGGTGCTAGTTCCAGCTGACTACCGACTCTTCCGTGCGGGCCAGTCGGTTGGGGTAGTATCGGGTATCCTAATAGGTCACGTAAGCACTCTGATATCTTGTGTGTTCACCTGATAAAAATTGACAAGATAATTTGACCGAGCTTTTACGGTCTTCAGCTCGCGTTGCGTTGGTGAACCGGGGGTTTGCATTTTGATCATAGTTTCTCCAGATCCCATCCGCACTACTCGACCAGATCACGATGATGGGTAGACGCTCTCTTAGGCAGCCTCTGGCTGCACCGCTTTCGGGCACGTCTACCCAATCATCTAGTTGGCCCGCGAGAGCCGAGACCAGTTCTCCGAGCCCGAGTACGATTCCACCCTGTTCCCCCTCGACCCCCTTTCTTTCGGTTCTGAGAGATATGAGCCAGAGGAGAGAATAGCCGATTTGACAGCACCTGAGTATGGCTCATTTGATTTTGCAGACGTCATGGCCGGTAGTTCAGAGGATCGCTCCAGGACAGAGCACATCGTGATGGACCAGGAAGCGATCAACTCCACCCTGATCGCCTCGTTAGAGACAGTGCAGCAGCAGCTGAGGGATCAGGGAGCTTTCATGATTGAGATGAGGAGAGAGTTGGAGCGACTCAGAGCAGAGAGAGATCAGAGCGAGCCTGAGGACGGACCAGATGCAGAGGCACGAGCTGCAGCAGCAGCAGCAGCAGCCGCGGCAGGAGGACCACCGAGACCGATGCGAGAGTTGCACAATCCCGGATCTACATTGATGCATCATTGGGTGGTGGTACCTGCTATCGTGGGGGACTTTAAGTTCCCCCCGAACACCCTGCAGATGCTTCCCCGTTTTCACGGACTTGCCACCGAGGAGCCCCATCTCCACCTCCAGGAGTTCTTGATGATCTGCAGTACTGTCCACGACCGCCATGTGGACCAGGATACGATTCGAATGATCGCCTTCCCCTTCTCCCTAGCAGATAGAGCAGCTACCTGGTTGAAACATTTGGGGAAGTTTGTTTACACCTGGGAGCAGCTCCGCACCGAGTACTTGAACAAGTACTATCCACTCGGGCGGACCAATGCAGCGAGGGCCCTGATTAGCAACTTCTCCATGCTCCCCAATGAGCAATTCCATGAGGCATGGGAGAGGTTCCGAGAGCTCACAGACCGATGCCCGCATCATGATATCTCGAAGCCGAACCTTGTGCAGAGATTCTTCAGCGGGCTGACACTAGAGCTTCAGGGCCTGGTGAATGCTTCTTGTGGCGGGTCCTATTTCGCCAAGGATCACGACCAGGTCTGGGCCATCTTCGAGGAGATGGTCGAAAACTATATGGTGATGTCCCAGACCCGGTTGTACACTCAGGGGAGACCCCAGCAGCAGCCAGGACCCGTGCAGTACCAGAGGATAGCACGGGTCGATGCCGGTCCATCCAGTTCATCCGCAGTTGCAGCAGCACAGACAGAGTCGTCTGCTGCGGATATGGGTATCATCAGCGAGAAGTTGGACCGCATGGAGCTGATCGAGAAGAAGCAGTACCAGGGCATCACGCAGATGGAACAGATGGCACAGATTCTGAGCGACATGAAGACCCAGCTCATGTGTCTCCAGGAGGCACAGACGGCTTCCCAGCCCCGTCTTCAGTCGCGAGGCGATACCGGTGGCAGCAGCAGCTCGTCCCAGCGCTCCAGCTCCTTTCAGCAGCCTAGACAGGTTCACCTTGTACAGGCGGAGCCGTACCAGCAGCAGCAGCCCTCTTACCAGTCACCACCATCTCCAGACATGCAGATGGTGGTATACCAGCCGGATCAGCCTCTGGCAATACTCCCGCCAACCCCGTACGATGCAGAGCCGTTGATGGATGTCAACGGGATTTGGTATGACCGCCCTCAGCCTGGGATCCGACGAGACCATCCCGGATTCAGATGGGGGAGTGGAGGTACCCAGACCCAGCAGCAGTCATCCGGTCAGGGAGGACAGTATAGCCAGCAGAGGGATCACCAGCAGCAGCAGCCCCCAGCCTACCAGCCATACCAGCAGTCGTCCTTCGTTCCTCGTCCCTATCAGCAGCAGGGACAGTCTTGGAGACGTGAGCAGCAGGCTCACCAGTCACAGCAGCAGCATCCTTCCTCCTACCTCTCTCAGCAGCTGCACCAGGCCCAACAGCCTCATCACCAGAGAGGCTACCCGTCGAGCTCCCACGAGAGCCCCGCCCGAGCCGCTGATGCGAGGACAGTTTGCAGATTTTTGAGGAAGCACATCATCACGCGGTTCGGGGTCCCACGAGTTCTAATTTCTGATGGGGGGTCTCACTTCATCAACGACCAGGTGAAGGCCCTTGCTAGCGAGTTCGGTATAGACCATCGTGTTGCTACACCTTACCATCCTCAGACGAATGGTCTAGCCGAGGTGTCGAATAGGGAGATCAAGACTATATTGCAGAAAGTCATCCGCCCTGACCGAAAGGATTGGTCACAGCTTTTGGACTCGGTCTTGTGGGCATATAGGACGTCTTTCAAGACACCATTGGGCACATCTCCCTTTCGCCTCGTTTATGGCAAGCCATGCTATTTACCTGTTGAGCTGAGGCACAAGTCACTTTGGGCAGTTACTGATATACTCATGGATCCAGATGGTGTAGGAGACCAGAGGAGGGCAGAGTTAGCAGCCCTGGAGGAGTTGAGAGATACAGCTTTCTCAAACAGCCTACAGTATAAGGAGAGAGTGAAGGAGTGGCATGATTCTCACATCAACCACAAGCATTTTGAGATTGGACAGAGAGTATGGTTGTTTGATGTGAGGCTTCGTTTGTTTCCAGGGAAGCTACAGAGCAAATGGAAGGGACCCTACTTGGTCAGAAAGGTACACGACAACGGTAGCATTGATATATCCGAGTTGTCTTCTGAGAGTACCTTTCGAGTGAACGGCCAGCGGCTCAAGCCATTTCTAGATCATGAGCCGCGGGTCGTTGATCTTGCCCCTATTCATTTTGCGTGAGATGTGGTCTTTGACTCACATCTAAGGCATCTCACGCCTGAGTTTTACTGATCTTCCGCCTTGTATAGATCCAGATGTCTATATCACTGCATTCTTTAGTCCCACATCCCTTTCTTCATCTTGTGATTATGCTATACTTAGGGTGCACTTTACCCTAAGTATAGGGGGGATGTGAGACCTTTGGGTATTTCTTTTGTTTCTGTCTACCCCTGTTTTTACTGCCTATACTTAGGGATATTTCACCCTAAGTATAGGGGGGTAGACCCTGTACATTCTCCACTTGGTTTTCCCTTAGTGTACAGCCTGCTATACTTAGGGTTACTTGATCCTAAGTATAGGGGGAAGACCCGAGACCCCCTTGACTTTTCTATTTCATTCATTCTTCTTTGTATATAGCCTTTCTTTTCACTTCCCTATACATAGCACGAGTTATGTCTTCTTCATCGCTCTTGACTCTGAGGACATCGTTCGAGCTAAGTATAGGGGGGTGTGTATATATTTCATATATACTTTAGCCATAACTCGTACTTTGTGTGAGTGTGTTAATAAATAAAATGGCTAAAAATCACAAAAATTAAAAATTTTCATGTTCATAAACTTCTTTTATTTGCACATAAATAGCTAAGTGTACAAATTATTTTTGTAAAAATGATTTCAAAAATCTTTTGTGTAAAGTTTGTGTGAATATTTTCTTATCAAAATTATGTATATAGTACAAAATTTTTCCAAAATGTTTGAAAATCAAAAGTTTGCAAAAATCTTGTGTAAATTTATGTAAATATCTTTTTGCAAAACTTGCACTTCATGCATCATCCATACATGATTTCAAAACATTTTTCAAAAATTCTGCATGTTTGTAAAAATTTGTGTAAATAACATCTTTTGTACATATGTATATAGTTTTTCTGGATGATAGTTGACATTTAAACTAGCCTGGAATCAAATTGAGAAATGGAGCTTGATTAAGATCTTAATCCACCTAACTTCTAAGAGGAACCTTATAAGGCTTAGGTTTAAGGCTTTTCAGGTCCATGGTGACTTAATTCTTTGAGTCCACTAGGCTATGATCACATGTCATCTCAATGAGCCTAAGTAGAGCATTTAACGACAACACATGACTCATATAGATTATGGCTTTACTTGGACACCAGCACTATGCACCGAGCTCTCTACGGATGAGGTGGTGAGGAGGCAGTCTTCCTTGACTTGGGGTAGCATATGAGGGTAGTACTTCTAGGCGGAACCTCTCTTCTTCTTTTAGTGAAGGAAGTGCATCTCAACTTGGTCTGGTTGCTATGAGGTCTAACGACGGGAGTTGTGGGTTGCAATAAAGCTTCAAAAGAGGGATAGTCTACTGGCTCAAGAGGAAAAATTCCTTGTACATATGTTGCACATGTATATGTTGTATAGATGCACTTGAAAAAAAATGTGCAAAAAGAAAATAACTCCAAAAAAAATGGTGGGTCTGAGAGAAAATGGTAATCCCACCGGAGTATGTATATAGAGTGCAATAAGTAAAGCTTGGTTTCATGATCCACCTGATATAGCTTGCAGCAGGGAGACTTGGCTACACTGGACAAGCTCCCAAGGGTACTTGGCTACACTGGCCTTGACCCATTCTCTTCTTCCTCCTCTTCTTGAGCCGATTGAACTTGAACTTAGAAGGGAATACCCCGCTCCTCGAGGAAAGAGTGGCCAGATTGAGGTCATAGAGTTACCTTGTTGGGGAGGGTTGTCAAGTTGCCATTTCTGAGGTGGAGAGCTTAGACCTCACTCTCACAGGACAAGAAAAGATTCATGGTCTTCAGGGTTTGTGGTTGATGACTTGTTCTGATCTGGAGCATTGAGGAGTCTTGGTTATAGATTAGTGGAACTTAGAGGCTGTTGAGTTTTAGACTTAAGTCCAAATAAGGTTTCGACAAATTAATAATCCAAAGATCTGATCGAGCTCCATACCTTAATTTAATGAAGGCAAGTTTAATAATCAACCTTGATCCATGTACATTCTCCTTTTCTTTTTCTTTATTTCTTTTTCACTTCTTTTTCAAATAAGTGTTTGCTAAGGGACTAGCAAAGTTAAGTATAGGGGGGTGATGAATACTCATTCATCACTCTTTATTCTTATATTTTAGCTACAAAAACCTTTGCAAATACATGTAGATATGTGTAAATACAAATAATTACCAAAAGCATGCATTGTGTAAAAACTTATAATTAGCATGTTTTTGTGCAAAAATAAAAGAATAAAGATTAAAAAGAAAAAGAGGGAAATATTTAGAATAAATATTGAGCAACCTAACCCAAGGGAGGGCTCAGCAAGGGCCTGACCGCATAAAAGCCAAAGTAGAGGGAGATAGGGGCTCATGTGTGTAAATATATATGTAAATAAAATAAAAGTATTTTCCTCACAAAAATAGGCTTGTAAATATTTGTATATATTTATAAATATAAAATCAATATAAAAATATAAAAAATTAAAAAGAAACCAAAAATCTCATTCATGTACATGATCACATTATACATAGAACCACCTTTATATTTATTTAGCCTTATAAATAAATAAAATTAATTTCCAAAATTCTTGTAAATATCCTATATTATATAGTGTAAATAAATAAAATAAAAACAATTAAAACAAAAACAAAATAAAAATAACAAAATTAAAAACACAAAGATATATTGTAAACATACCATGTATATAAATGTATATATGTATTTATTTCACCTATGTATATAAATAATTAAAATAAAATGAAAATATCTTTTTATTCCTTATTTTATAATAAAAATAAATAAAATATAAAATAGGAATAAAATTGCACAAAAATAAGAAATTAAAAATCAAAAATCAAAATCCTACATATTGTATATATACCTATATAACCCTACTATGTATATACCCTATTTTCACTTTGAAAAATTAATTAAAAATCACTAAAAAATAGAAAAAAATAAAATAAAAATATTTCGTGTTTTGATTTTCCTTTAAATCGGCCATTTTCTATGTTTAATTTCACTTTTAAAATCCAACCACGTGGCTTCCACCCATTGGCTCTGGGGGATGTTGACCACCCGGTCAACTCCCCCCCCAGGACCACCTCTCGCGGGTCTGCAACGCCCGACTCTCCTTCTCGGATTTTTCCCAGGCAGACTCGACTCCCTCTCGCCTAAACCCCGGGTCCGACTCCTTCACGACATACCCGAGACCCTCGCCGGAGCTACCGCATCGAGATCCGCGCTCCTGATTTCCCTACCCGCGCGCTTCTTTTCGGATCATCCCTGCGTATAAAGCCGAGCTCCGCCACCTTCATTGATCATCTTTGGGTATTCGATTCCACCCCATGTGAGCTCCGGTGTGTGAGTGAGAGTGACAGCTCACTGCTCGTGCTGTTGAAGCGAGGAGAGGGACCGGATTCCATCGATCCGGCGAGCTTCGTCGCCGTTGCTCCGCCATCAGCTGGAGCCCGAGCCTCGGAGGGAGACGCTCCTCGAGGCGAAGACCCAGAGCATCCTTAGCTCATCCCCAGTCTCCTCGTCCACCCAGGTAGTCCCTTAGACCCTTCTTTTCCTTTGATTTTCCATTACGCCCAAATCGCCGCTCCGCCGTCCATCGTCGATTCCGTCCACGTCCGACCCCCAATCGATCATCGGACTTCACCATCGCCCTCGTCTTCTTCCCGCACACCTTCTCCATATCCCCATCCAACCCAGCTCGCAAAGGAGTTGGGGTTCGAGCTCCACCGTCCCCCCTTCGCCGGAGCTCGCCCATAGCACCCCATCGTTCACCGTCACTCCGCCTAACCGGGTCGAGGCAGTTTGCCCTCGACCCGCTGATAAATTCGGAAATCGACGGTCTTAAGTTCAACACAAAGCGTGAACTCAGTCGAAGTGTCGACCAATCAAAATCCGAATTTAATCAACAATTAACCCACACTAAAAGTCAATAATTAGAAATAAATGTGGAGTTAAAATTTATTTTTAACTCTGCACAAATGGTGTATAGTGTCAAGTATGCAGAGAGTTCGAACACAGGGAACAAACAGTGTAGTTCAAGCAAAAATGCTAAAGTGTGTGTGAGTGTGTGATTTGTCTACACTAAGCAAGCAAGCAAATGAATTTTTGTGGGTTTTTAATTTTTTTTATTTAATTTTTAATTTTGTATTTTGATTTTTGATTTTATGATTTTTATATTTTATATTTTATGTTTTTCTATTTTCTTTTCTTTTTAATATTGGAAAGTAAAGACAATATAAGAAGAGGCAAGGTAAAATATTAATAAAAATGCACAAAAATACTCAAAAATTCAGAACTAAGATGTTTTTAGTATTTTTATAATTTTTTACTGTTTTTGTGATTTTTGGGGGTTTTTCAAGGTGTTTTTGATATTTTTAAAAGCTGAAATAAGAGAAAACAGTGGAAATAGGGCTGGCTGTGACAAAAATGCAAGTTAAAAATACCAACCAGTACTCAAAATGTTTCACACTATTTTTCTAATAAAAATAACAAAATAAGGGACAAATAGAAGCTGAGTTTGTGATTTTTGGATTTTTCTACTATTTTATATATTTTTTTGAAGTTTTTGAGTGTTTTTAAATTTTTAGTGTTTTTCTTTTGAAATTTTTAATGATTTTTGGACTGACACTAAAAGACAATAAAATAGACACTAAGTGATTTTTTTTTGGAATTTTTGGAGGGGTTTTAATATTTTTTTGGTATTTTCTAAGGTAGATAGTACACAAAAAGGCTGTTTTTGATTTTTAATAAATGTGAAAATAAAATAAAATCAAAAACTAAATATGTGGCGTTAAAGTACAAGTGTCCAGGGACTTAAGTCTATTTTTGTGGAGTTTTTGGGCTTGAAATGATATCTCAAATAAATACAACAAGCATCCAAGCATTAAACAGTCCTGGCAGGGGTATATGTGCAATATCTAAAACATCCAGGGGCATACATGCAATTTTCCACAAAACTTTACACTTTATATTCAATTTTTGGCACTAAAAGACAATTACAAAACCCGCCTGGTGATGAATCTACGTTTCATCATCTTTATTCTATCATTTTGGCCTTAAAAACCCTAGTAAATGCGTGTATATAGGCGTAATTCAGGCATTTTAGCATTCATGCATATATGTGTAAATATTGTATAAAATGCGGTTTTTAAAGCCAAAATAATAGAATAAAGAAAAGAAAAGAAAAAGAATAAAATATTGTAAATATTTTATGACCCGAAACCCCGAGACCTAGGCATCTTGATGAATAGGTCGACAAGGAATAAAGTAGGGGGAGATAAGGTCAGAAATACAGTGAAAATACCTATACATTTCATTCATTCTTTATTCATTTTGGGACCTATTTTTGGTTCCACTTTTTATACATCAAATAAAGAAACTTTGTACATGAAAGATGTAGATAATAAAATAAAGAAAAATACAAAATTGATTTCACAGAAAAATAATGTACAGATAAAAAGTTATGGTCTGAATAAAAATCCAGAATGCCAACTTCCCAGACCCGTATCTCACAAATAAAAACTCCAAATGCAGCGTACTCACCTTTAATTGTATATAGAAGAAAATAATCTAATTAATGGTGGTGGTTTCGCATTTGGCGGAGCTACGGTTTGAAAGTTGACTTTTGGACCCTCATTGTATACTTGTACATATTAAAATATTCATTTTATTATTTATTTATTATTTTTATAATTTTATATTTTTATAATGTTGTCAATAATACTTATAATAATTATGTATATTTAAATCAGAATAAAAACATAAATAAAATACAAATAAAAATACTTGTATATAATAGAATACATAGATACATTACTTATACACATACCTATACATTATACATTTATATTTTATTTCAGATACAAAACATTTCATAAAAATAATATAAAATATATGTGTGTATATAAAAGTATTTTATAATTTTAGAAAATAAAAACCAAAATAAAATAAATTAAAATAAAATACTTAAATATATAGATATAGATACCTATAGGGGTATAAATGCAAACTTGTAAAAATACACTTCATAAAAATAAATAAAAATCATAATAAAATAATTTATAATTTTTTAAACATTTTTTATTTTATAACCTAATTAAAATACTATCATTTGTTATTTTTTATTAATTTAACAAGGGTTTTTCCCTGGTTGGTCCACGTGGACCAACCAGGTTGGTCTGACAGTTGACCTTTGGTCAACTGTCTGACCCCCCCTGCCCCTGTCAGATATTGGGTTTTTCGCCCACTTTCGCCCTTTTTTCGAGGCCTCTCCATTCACCGATTGAGGTCGACGTCTTCTGCAAATATCTTCCCCTATCCTTCCTCTTACACGCCCAACGATTGTATCGGGGATTCGACCTCTGACGCGCTCGATATGCCTCGTTGAAAGTGCCCCGTCGACCACTTTCAAAAACCCCCCATTTCCATCCTCCAACTTTTGAACCCTCTTTGACCAATCCTACCTCCTTCGACTTGTGCCCTGGACTGGCGCGCGTGACAGGCGAGCCTCCGGCCAAGTTCGCGGCGTTTGGAGAGGCTAAGGAGCGGCTCCATCTACCCCATCTCCGGCCGCCGCCGTGAGGTTCCTCCTCTTGGTTTCCCAGCCAATCGAGGTGGCTTTCTCTTGTTTTTATTTGTATTTTCTTTGCTGTAGGTTCTCTGTAACATCGCCTTTAATTTAGGCCTTTGATTAAGCCCGATTCGCAATTGATTCATCACCCATTTCCACCTCGCCGGAGCTCTTGAGCTCCGGCGACCACCTCCACCATTTCCCACTCCATTCCACGTCGCCAATAATAGCCAGGACTCTTGCTTTGGTGCTGCTGTTCTCTTCTTCTTTTTTGCAGGTCCTGAAGGAGGCTTCTGGGCCTCGCTGATCTTCAAAGAAAGCTTCCAGCCACCGCCGGAGTTCACGACCTATCCTGGGACCCTCCGAGGGTCGTAGGAGCTGTTTGGAGGTGCCTGGAGCTTCAACGTCGCTGCAGGAGCTTATTGAGACCATCGGAGGGGATCCAGGTGCTCGGAGGCTCGAGCCGTGGCCGATCCAAACTCGCCCAGCTCCTGTTCTTCGTGCGTTCTTGCTGATCTATCCAGCACCGTTGGATCCTCCCCCGTTCTTCTGGACTAGCAGCTACCGTTGGATTGAGTGCGCCCTGAGCCATCCGATCGTCATCGAGCATCTAATCTGGACCACTCACCAGCGAAGGGGTATCGTGAGACTGGGGCGCGACACGTGTCAAGTGGGAGCATATCCGCCGTTCGTTCGCGCCCAAGGTTGGGTATTTTGTGCCTAAACCCAGCCAAGTTTTGGTATTTATTATTTAATTCACAAACTTTCATCTGAGGTTATATTATTGTTGTAATAATTACAATAGGACCCACGTACTTTTAAATATTTGCAAGTTGGTCCCCGCCAGGTCACGTGCACAGTGCGCGTGACCTTGGCGTTTTTGCAGGACCCCCCTTGCGCCTTTATCGATTTATATTAGGTCCATAAACTTGCGTATATAGTGTAATATTTTGTGGAAATTTGCATGTTTGCCCCTGGCAGTTTTGAAAATTGCATTTCTGCCCTTGCCAGGACTGTTTAATGTTGGCACTCTTGTTCTAATTAATTAAAATATCATTTTAACCCCAAAAATTCCACAAAAATAGGGTTAAGCTCCTGTTGTCCTATATTTTGACGCCCTATTTTTAGTTTTCAATTTTACCACTTTTCATTATTTATAAAAAATCAAAAACATGTCTTTTTCCTACTGTCTAGCTTAGAAAATACCAAAAAAATAGTAAAACACCTCTAAAAATTCCAAAAAAATCACGTAGTGTCTATTTTATTATCTTTTAGTGTCAGTCCAAAAATCATTAAAAATCTCAAAACAAAAACACAAAAAAATTAAAAACTCTTAAAAACTTCAAAAAATTATATAAAATAGTAGAAAAACCCAAAAATAGCAAACTCAGCTTCTGTTTATTCTTAATTTTGTTCTCTTTATTAGAAAAATAGTGTGAAACAATTTTGCTACTGGTTGGTATTTTTAACTTGCATTTTTGCCGCAGCCAGCCTGATTTCCACTGTTTTGCCTTATTTTAATCTTTAAAAATATCAAAAACATCTGGAAAAAGCCCCAAAAATCACAAAAACAGTAAAAAACCTTAAAAATACCAAAAACATTTATTTTCTGAATTTTTGAGCATTTTCGTGCATTTTTATAAATATTTTACTTTGCCTTTTCTTATATTGTCCTTCCTTTCCTATATTGAAAAAGAAATACAAAAATATAAAATTAAAAATTAAATAAAAAAATATATAAAATTCAAAACCCACAAAAAATAGCTTAATAGGCATTTGATCACTTGCACACACATTTTTGAGCACTTGTGCCCCGATCTACCTGTCTGCTCCCTGTGTTCGACCTCTACACATACTTGCACTATACACATCTTTGTTGTAGAGTTATAATAAATTTTAACTCCGCACATTTACATTCATTGCTTGATATATCTGTCGTGGGTTAATTGTTGTTTGAATTTCGGATTTCGTTGGAGGTCAAATCAGCGACTGTTGATTCGCCTTGTGAGTCAACACGATCTCTGCGATTTTCCGTGTTCAACACCTGGGCCTAAACGAAATTTTCCCACCAGGGCGCGTGACTTGCACGCGCCTGGGAAGGACTGGAATGCAATATCACAAAAGCCTGGGGGTCTTTTTGAAAAATAATAAAAAATATTACACTTGCTACGAAAGTTTTAGGACTAAGATGAAATACGCAAAAGTCCGAGGGGTCCTCTGCAAAATGCCCACACCCTCACGTGAACTGGTCACGTGAGGTGACGTGGCGAGGACCTATATGCAAATAACCAAAGTACGGGGGTCTAAACGTAAATATTACAAAATATTTAAACTACAGACGAAAGATTACAGACTAAAAAGTAAATACAAAAGTTGCGAGGGGTAGAGTGCAAAATACCCTCGCTCAGGCGCTCTGCGAGTGACGCGTGGCGCGCATCCAACGGCTGGGCGACGGGGCGCGATCCAGCGGCTGGAGGCGATCCACTTATCCACGTGGCGTGTCCTGGGCGCGCGATGAGGTTGGCTTGTGCGGCTGAGATTAGATCCTCCTTGGTGGATCGGACGGTCGAGCCGAAGGATGATCCAACGGCCAACACGCGAACTGGAGCTGCGGCTCGATCGGACGGTGGAGACGCGAGGAGGAAGAACAGGGACGAAGGCCGGCGAAGGCGAACTTCCCCGGCTCCGATCTCGCTTCTCCGGCGATGAATGGGCTCCAAAATGGAGCTGCAAGCTCCTGGGAGGTCCCTCTATGGACTGGATGGCTCAGATTCGTCGGAGGGGCATCGAGGTGCGGGCGCGAAGGCGGCGGAGCTCTACGCTCCAGGTATCTCCGGTGAGGGTTCAAAATGGCCTTCCAGGTGCATTCAAGGCTCTTTGACCTGCAAAAAGTGGTGAGAAGGCCCAGGGCAAATTGCCTGGGCCTCGCGGAGGCGTAGGGAGGTGTGGTTCGCGAGATGGATGCACGGCCGGAGGAGCGTGATGTCACCAAAAATTAACCTCTAAGACCCGGGTGAAGGTAATAAGACAAGGGTCGTTGCGACCCGGATATCAGAGAATGGTGTATCAAGAAAAATAAACCACTCAATACAGATAAAATCAATCAAACACAAAATGGAGCGGTCTCGCTATGGGATTAACCTGGTATAGCTCCCAGGGTCGAACACAAGGAGCACGGATTGGCCTAGGCCTACGAAGTAGTAAAAATAAGATAAAAATAAAAGAAAATGTTTTTTAGTGGTTTTTAATTATTTTTATATTTTTTTGGATTTTTAAATTATAAAGAAAATAAAAGAAAGTAAAATCAAGCCAACTTAAGCAATTTATTTAACACACCAAAAATAAAGAAAAAATTAAGGAAAAATTGTTTTTATATTTTTTAGGTTTTTAAGTGTTTTTGGTGAATTTTTGATAATTTTCTAATGTATATTTTATTTTCTAAAAATCAAACAGTGCGAAAAACCCTAGGTACTGTCCAGCAAGGCCTAAAACTCAAAAATAAAATATTTAAGAGTCTCAACAGGCCTTGGAGGTAATTTTCCTGTAATCTAGAAAGAATAAGGAAAATTTGAGCACCAGAATTATTGTTTTTGGATTTTTAAATTAATTATTATAATTTTTATGAGTTTTTAGATGTTTTTTAATTTTTAAGGTTTTTAAGTAATGAAAAATAGCCAAAATTGGCTACAAAATCAAACAACACACAAGAAACAGTAACTAAAATTTTTAGAATTTTTGGAGGTGTTTTTATATTTTTTTTGGGATTTTTAAACCTAGACAGTAGCTAAAAAGGATGTTTTTGAATTTTTAAAAATACTAAATAAAATCAAAAATGTCCTCAAAAATTCTCAAAAATCCAACACCATGGCAGGAGCCACGTGTCAAATTTTCATCGAATTTGGAGGTGGTTTGATATTTTATTCAAAAATCAAAAGGGGGCACAGTGCACAGGGACGTATGTGCAAATACCCTAAAGTCTGGGGGCCAAGGTGCAAAAATCCCAGCAAGTCACGCGCGTGGCGCGTGGCTGGGGCACTCAGGGGCCTTCTGGTAAGAAAAACTAAGTCCTTGGACCTTTTGGTAACTCGTACCAAAAAGTCCAGGGGCTTAGATGCAAATTACCCACTCAAATCCGCACATGCACAAATACAAGGCTCACAGGGGTATAAATGTAAATACCAGAAAGTTTCTTGTCATTCAATAACCCAACAGGACTAGAGGGAAATAAATGCAAATAACCCAAACAAGCACGTGGCGAAGCACGTGAGATCACATACACAGGGGCATACTTGCAAATAAAAACAAACACATGGTCCAATATGCAAATTACCCTACGTAAATAAAATAACTAAAGTATTTACAGGACTAAAAATAAAAGACGCAAACTACGAGGGGGCCTAAGTAATTTACCCCTTTATTCGTCGATGGCTAGATTCGCGCCACGTGGAAGATCGGGCGGTCCTGGGTGAGCGGGCGCTTCTCTTCGTCTGCCCTTGAGCCGGATCGACGGTGGAGGCGAGGACACGTGGAAGATCGAACGGGGTGGGGCTCAGGTGCCTCTCTCCTCTGCTGCTAACGGTCCAGATGAGCCCCTCCAGGTGATCGACGGTAGCTGCTCCTCGGAAGATGGACGGTTGGGATCAGGACTGGAGCGGAGGAGCCATCGGACGGTGCTGGAGGATGGTGGAAGAACACTCCGCCGGCGAGCTTCGCCGGCCTCGTGCGTGAGCTGTAGTCCTCCTCAGCTGCTCCTGATGATCGGAGAAGATCCGCGGTGATGCCCCGCAGCTGGTGGTAGCCTCCGATGGCCCTGCCGAGCCCTGGAGGGGCTCCGGCGAGGTCGTCGGCGAAGAGCTCCTGGTCTGAACGTATGGGGGTCTCAGATGACTCCCTTTGGACCTGCAAAATGAACCAAGAGCTTCGCGGGTCGAGGGCAAAGTGCCTCGACCCAAAGAAGCGGGGTGAAGGTGGCTGGTGGGTCGGTGCGAATGAGCTCCGGCGAGCTGGGGATGGGGGAGCTCGACTCCCAGCTCCGGGGCGAGCTGGGTTGAACGAGTGGGCGTAGAACGTGCGCGAGGGAGTGGCGAAGGTAAGCGTGTGCTCCGATGATCGAGATGATGGACGATATGGCCGGAATCAGAGGAACACGGCGAGGGGTCGATTTGGGCGAAACTAGAAATTACGCGAAATGAAAGGGCGAAAGGGTTACCTGGGCGAAGTGGGAGACTGTGCTGGAGTGTGGCTAACTCCTGGTCGTCGCCTCGAAGGTCGTCAAGGCCTGAGGCTCGAGCTCCGGTCGGGTGGCGGAGCGCGGCGGCGTGAAGCTGCCGGATCAGTGACCGGGGCACCCTTTCCTCTCTGCAACAGGTGCAACCGCGAGCTGTCACCTCGGTGGTTGTTCTGGAGGTCACGGGAGTGAAGGTGGCGAGCCAAAGATGGAATGAGGAGGCGGCTGAGCTCGGGTTTTATATGGGTGCAAGTCCGGAAAGGGAAGCTCGGGTCCGGCTCGATTGAGCACGGACCCCTAGGCAAGGAATCGGGCGAGGATCCCGGATGCACAGAGGATGATTGGAGTGCGGGGTTTGCGGATTTGGCGGTCGGATCTGGTGGGGGTAATTGGAAGAAGTCGGGTCGAAACGCAGATCCGCGACTCTGTGGTCCAGGGGGAGGTGTTGACCGGGGGTCAACAATCCCCCGTGGACCAATCAGAGCCCGCCAAGGCTTGCATTTTTATTTTATTTTTTTGGGGCCTTAAATGGCCGAATTTTCAAAAACTTAAAACATGAAAAATATTTGTTTTAATTTTTTCTATTTTTTTGTGATTTTTAATTAATTTTTGGAAATTAAAATAAGGTATATACAATATAGGTCTATACATAGGTATATATACAATATATGATTTTTAATTTTGATTTTTAATTAGTTATTTTTATACATTTTTATTCCTATTTTATA
This sequence comes from Ottelia alismoides, assembly GCA_037367405.1. NCBI lineage: Eukaryota > Viridiplantae > Streptophyta > Magnoliopsida > Alismatales > Hydrocharitaceae > Ottelia > Ottelia alismoides. Next base: position 460,040 of record JAZKJV010004081.1, on the reverse strand, counting down.
TTTTATTTATTTATAGGATAAAATGAGGAATAAAAGGCTATTTTTATTTTATTTTTATTATTTATATACATAGAGGAAATAATTATTTATGTACAATTATATACATGGTATATGTACACTATGTTTTTGTATTTTTAATTTTGTAATTTTTATTTGATTTTTGTTTTGTTTATTTTTATTTATTTTATTTACAAAACATAAAAAGGGATATTTACAAAAAGGTTTGAAAATAAATTAGGTTATTTACAAGGTGAAATAAAGAAGGTGGTCTATGTACATGGTGAAAGGTTATTTTTGCATTTTTGCTTTTTAAGTTTTTATTTTGTTTTTAATAGCTTCTAAATATATACAAAATATATACAAGCATATTTTTGGTTGAGGAAAATATTATTTATTTATTTACATAAATATGTACACATGAGCCCCTATCTCCCTCTACTTTGTCTTTTATGCGGTCAGGCTCATGCTGAGCCCTCCCTTGGGTTAGGTTGCTCAATATTTATTCTAAATATTTCCCTCTTTTTCTTTTTCATCTTTATTCTTTTATTTTTGCACAAAAACATGATAATTATCTACATTTACAAAAATGCATGCTTTTGCTAACTTTTCCTATTTACACATATCTACATGCATTTGTATAGGTTTTTGTAGCTAAAATATAAGAATAAAGAGTGATGAATGGGTATTCATCACCCCCCTATACTATACTTTGCTAGTCCCTTAGCAAACACTTATTTGAAAAAGAAGTGAAAAAGAAAGAAAAAGAAAAAGAAAAAGAGAATGTACATGGATCAAGGTTGATTATTAAACTTACCTTCATTAAATTGAGGTATGGAGCTTAATCAGATCTTTGGATTATTAATGTGTCGGAACCTTATTCAGACTTAAGCTTAAAACCTAACAGCCTCTAAGTTCCACTATTCTATAACCAAGACTCCTCAATGCTCCAGATCAGAACAAGTCATCAACTACAAACCCTGAAGACCATGAATCTTTTCTTGTCCTGTGAAGTGAGGTCTAAGCTCTCCACCTCAGAAATGGCAACTTGACAACCCTCCCTAACAAGGTAACTCTATGACCTCAATCTGGCCACTCTTTCCTCGAGGAGCGGGGCATTCCCTTCTAAGTTCAAGTACAACCGGCTCAAGAAGAGGGGGAAGAAGAGAATGGGTCAAGGCCAGTGTAGCCAAGTACCCTTGGGAGCTTGTCCAGTGTAGCCAAGTCTCCCTGCTGCAAGCTACAACAGGTGGATCATGAAACCAAGCTTTGCTTATTGCACTTATATACATACTCCGGTGGGATTATCATTTTCTCTCAGACCCACCATTTTTTTGGAGTTCTTTTCTTTTTGCATTTTTTTTCGAGTGCATCTATACAACATATACATGTGCAGCATATATACAAGGAGTTTTTCCTCTTGAGCCAGTAGACTATCCCTCTTTTGAAGCTTTATTGCAACCCACAACTCCCGTCGTTAGACTTCATGGCAACCAGACCAAGTTGAGACGCACTTCCTTCACTAAATGAAGAAGAGAGGTTCCGCCTAGAAGTACTACCCTCATATGCTACCCCAAGTCAAGGAAGACTGCCTCCTCACCACCTCATCCGTAGAGAGCTCGGTGCATAGTGCGGTTGTCCAAGTAAAGCCATAATCTATATGAGTCATGTGTTGTTGTTAAGTGCTCTACTTAGGCTCATTGAGATGACATGTGATCATAGCCTAGTGGACTCAAAGAATTAAGTCACCATGGACCTGAAAAGCCTTAAACCTAAGCCCTATAAGGTTCCTCTTAGACATTAGGTGGATTAAGATCTTAATCAAGCTCCATTTCTCAATTTGATTCCAGGCTAGTTTAAATGTCAACTATCATCCAAGGAAAACTATATACATATGTACAAAAAGATGCATATTTACACAAATTTTACAATCATGCAAAATTTTTGAAAAATGTTTTGAAATCATGAATGATGATGCATGAAGTGCAAGTTTTGCAAAAAGATATTTACACACATTTACACGAGATTTTTGCAAACTTTTGATTTTCAAAACATTTTGGAAAAATTTTGTACTATATACATAATTTTGATACAAAAATATTTACACAAGTATACCTATGTATTGAGTTTACAAGTATTTTATTTTTATTTTTATTTAGGTTTTTATTCTAATTTTAATGTACATAATTATTATAAGTATTATTTACAACATTATAAAAAATATAAAATTATAAAAATAATAAATAAACAATAAATTGAATATTTAATATTGTACAAGTATACAATAGGTGTCCAAAACTCAACTTTCAGACCGTAGCTCCGCCAAATGCGAGACCACTGCCATTGGATAGATTATTTTATTCTATATACAATTAAAGGTGAGTTTGCTACATTTGGAGTTGTCAGTTGTGAGATACGGGTCTGGGAAGTTGGGATTTTGGATTCTTATTCAGGCCATATCTTTTTGTCTGTACATGATTTTTCTGTGAAATCAATTTTGTATTTTTCTTTATCTAATTATCTACAACTTTCATGTACAAAGTTTCTTTATTTGATGTATAAAAAGTAGAACCAGAAATAGGTCCTAAAATGAATAAAGAATGAACAGGAAGTATAGGTGTTTTGACTGTATTTCTGACCTTATCTCCCCCTACTTTATTCCTTGTCGACCTATTCATCAAGATGCCTAGGTCTCGGGGGTTTTGAGTCATAAAATATTTACAATATTTTATTCTTTTTCTTTTCTTTATTTATTCTATAATTTTGGCCTTAATTACAGTAATTTACACACTGTTGAGATGCATATGCATGAATGCTAAGATGCTTGTTTTAAGGTTATTTACAGGCATTTGCTAGGGTTTTAGGTGCCAAAATGATAGAATAAAGATGATGAAATGTGGATTCATCACCTGCGAGTCTCTTGGTCGTCTTTGCAGGTACTACCAAGCCCATCTGAGGGCTTGGGTCATTCAGGCCAGGAGCCTCGCCTCCGTCGACCTCGTCGGAGCTCCCCGGAGCTCGGCTGGGCCATCGGAGGCCATCAGCAGCTGCGCAGCACCACGCCGGAGCTTCTCCGATCTTTAGGCGCAGCAGGGGAGGTCAGGAGAGCATGCATTGGGTCGGCGAACCTCACCGACCACCTGTTCTTCCTCGACCTTCAGCCGCCGTCTGATCAGCCCTCCAGCTCCAGTTTGCATCTGGGCCGTTCGTGCAGGAGCAGCAGTCACCGTTCGATCTGAGGAGGAGAGATCTGGACCATCCGATGCTCGAGGGTTAGCCACCTGCACCCTACACCGTTCGATGCACCACGTGGACTAGCACCCGCCGTTGGATCACCCCGAGGAGCGTAGCGTTGGAGCCCCAGTCGTTCGTCACCGTTAGATGCTACACGTGGCATCCATCCAGCCGCTCCATTAATAAAGGGTAAACTACCCTTAGGCCCTTCTGTTTATTTTATTTCGTGTTTAGTCCTGTAATTAGTTAGTTTAGTTGTTTAGTTTTTGGTATAATTGCATAGAGACCCTGGTGCTTGCATTTATTTGCGGATATGCCCCTGTGCGTTGTATGACACGTGCTTCGACACGTGCTTTCTGATTTATTTGCCATACATGCCCTTGTAGTTCTGGTTGTTCCTTAATGAATGAAAGTTTTTAATTATTTGCATTTATACCCCTGTGCGTGATATATTTGAGCATATGCGGATATTTTTGGGTATTTTGCGAATAGGTCCTTGGACTTTTGGTACATGTTACCAATAAGCCCTTGGAACTTATTTTTATTACATATGGTCCCTGAGTGCCCCAGGCACGCGCGTAGCACGTGTTTCGCTGGGTTAATTGCACCAGACCCCCCAGACTCTCGGGTATTAGCACTTTGGTCCGTGTGCACTGTGCCCCTTCTTTATTTTTTGAATAAAATAGCAAAATACCTCCAAATCCAACGAAAATTGGATACATGGCTCCTGCCATAGTGTAAAATTTTTGAGGATTTTTGAGGACATTTTTGTTTTCATTTGATATTTTTAAAAATTCAAAAACATCTATTTTCTTCACTGTCTAACTTTAAAAATCATAAAAAAAATTATTAAATAGTGTCTAAAAATTACAAAAAAATTGTCTACTGTCTATTTTGTTGTGTTTGATTTTCTAGCCAATTTTGGCTATTTTTCATTACTGAAAACCATTAAAAATTTAAAAACACACTAAATCTTATAAAAATTCTAGTAAATCATTTAAAAATCCAAAAACAATAAAATAGGTGCCTAAATTTTCCTTGTTTTATTCTCTTTACATGAAAATTACCTCCCAGCTAATTTGGGGCCTTTAGATATTTTACTAGGCCCTTTTAGCTCGATTGGACCAATACCTTTCTTTTCCAGTCACTTTTTGATTTTTAGAAAATTAAATAAATCTCAGAAAATTCTCAAAAATTCACCAAAAACACTAAAAATTGTAAAACACATAAAAATATTTTTGTTTGAATTTTTGGTGATTTTTAGTGTATTTAATAAATTGTTGAAGTGTGTAGTTTCCTTGCTTTTATTATTTTCTTAACACTTTAAAAATCCAAAAAAATATAAAACAATTAAAAACCACCAAAAATATTTTCTTCTTTTATTTTATTTCCTTTTTGACTACTTTGTAGGCCGCAAGGCCAATCCGTGCTCCTTGTGTTCGACCCTGGTCGTTATACCAGGTTAAATAAATAGCGAGGCCACTAGCTTATTTTTGATTGATTTTATCTATCTTGGTGGTCTAATCTTCTTGATTGAGCCTATCTGAGTGATTGAGGTCGCAACGACCGATTAGCTCCTTACCTTAGTCGCTCGGATCGCTCATCAGGTATCTATGAAATACTTTCAGAAATTGGGCATCCCCAATTCCAGCCGTGCCCTATTCCCATTTTCTAGTGACACACATCGCAGGGGTTGAAAACTCATTCGTTCCATTTCCAGCGACAGAACGCCCCCTTTTCCCATCGAAGAACGAGAGCAGTACCAGGGTTTTGGACCCTCTTCATCCTCCTCACGCGTGGGTAGGGTGGAGCATTGGGCTCGACCCGACCCAACCCGGGAAAGCCCGGCCCGAGCCCACCAATTTTCCGTGAGCCTTGGGCCGGGTCGAGGCCCGCTTTTTTCAGCAAACTGAGGACCCGGGCCCGGGCCAAGGCCTGCGTGTTCGGGCTCAGGTTCGGGTCGGGTTCGGGCTCGGGCCGGGCTCAACCCGCACTTATTTTGATTCCATGAAGTTGCACTTTGATTCCAATTTATTGTTATGGATATAATTCGTCCATAACACATGAATATTGGATGTATTGTTACAATATAATATTACTATTGATGTATGCAGGAAATTTTAGATGTATTATGACTATAAATCTGTATCCCCTTATTTAGTTCTAATATGATATTTTGAAATATGAGGGCCCGGGTCCGGCCCACTTGTACTTCGGGTTCGGGCCCGGCCCGACCCAAGTATAATATTTTTGAAAAATGAGGACCCGGGCCCGGCCCATTTGTACATCGGGTTCGGGCCGGGTCCGGGCTTTTGCGGGTCGGGTCAGGGTCGAGTCAGGGCCGGCCCGGCCCAATGCTCCACCCTACGCGTGGGAAAGAGCTCCAGCGCAAGGGAGAGAGCAGGAGTAGCCATGTTCGAGAGGAGCGGTGGCTAGGGCTGTGGTCTTTGGCTTGGAGGGCAGTGGCTTGGGTGAGCTCGAGAGGAGGATCGGGGAGGTCGTTGCGGACGACCTCAAGAAGCCATCATTTGGGTCTCCATCCGGGGGCCCACAAGGGAAGATACTCCATCTCCTTGTTTTGAGCACAATATTGGTATAGTTAGATACCTAGGGATAGTTTGATACTTATTGAACAACTATCCATTGTGTGTGGCTTGTACCTCGGTTTTGTGGGCAACAAAATCGGGAAGAACATTGACTCATTTGACCGTAGTGATTGGTTGTCGGTCTTGTCCCGTGGTTTTTCCCTTGCTCACATTGAGCAAGGGTTTCCACGTAAAAATCTTTGTCTCTTATGGTTGCTTGTGTGCTTGATTGTGTTTGTTGCCATTGAGTTCCCGTGTGGAGAACATATATTGCATTTGTTGTGCCATCTTTGTTGCAGGACAGTTTTAGAGGATATATCCTGGGTTGATTGCATCCTTATTATCCCCAGCACAACTCTAGGAAGACCATTGAATTTCCACAGATTTTTTCCATTCATGATTTTTTTTGTCATCTTAGTGTCTAATTCTTCAGAGTATGATATGCATTGTCAGATCTACATTTCTTAAGGCCTAGCTGTAGATATGAGCAGACAGATCATTAGACCATATTGTCATCTTGTCATCTTACATTACAAGGAAAAAAAATGCATACACTGCTCTAACCATTATATTTTATCCAACCATCAGAGGTTCCATAATCTCATCAACTGTCATCCACATGTATTCTAAAAGCTCAATTCATGCATGAAAAATTAGGAGAAATTGACACAAATGGTTGGTGAATAAGAACTCCCTCTACTCAAAGGATGCAACGAGAAAAACAGATGGATACCTAAGTTAATATACTACGAGGGTGATCAAGCAAGGAAATCAAGCGATAAAAAACAACCACAAATGCATGATAATTTCTAACGTGGAAAAACTACAAATCGACATGCTCAAAAACCACATGACCAACATACACAGACAAAGTCAACCCTCAAGACGATAATCAATCAAAACTACCAAAAACAGCATAAAAATGGAGATGGAGAAATATCACCGAGGAAGGATTGTGTATGTCCGCATTTTCTCTTCCCTATGATATATTTGAAGCATGAACTGATGTTGGTGTACTCAAACAGAGAGCAAGAGGAGAAAGATGGAGAAAAAAAGGATGTTTGCAGCCTAAGCATGGGGAGAAGAATCTGGAATTGGGTACTCCCCTGTGCCCACAAGGTGAGTAAATATCCCAGATATCCAATAGGATTTTTTTCATCCAAACCCATCATGGGATGGACTTAACTTGGCCAATGCCCAACAATTTCTCCCTTTAGTCAATGAGGGATGGGGGTGTAAACGAGTCGAACCTTAGCGAACTAACTCAGGCTCGGTTCGGTTTGTTTAGCATACTTTAAGGCCCGGGTTTGGTTCGGCTTGATAAATTAAAATATGTAATCAGATTCGGTTCGACTCAGGTAAGGTTCATGTTGCGAATAGCGGAAGCGAACACGCACAAACACGATCAAACAAGCAAGAACGCAAACACACGGATTTACAAGGTTCACCCGTAACTGGGCTACGTCCTTGGGCGGCGGCGATCGGTTTCACTATGTGGAGAAAAGAATGAATACATAGGATACTTAAAACCCTAACCCTAAGGAGTTTATATAGCACTCCCATAGAGCGAGACCCCCGTCTTGTTGGGGTATGGTACGGCAGGAGGATGCATATGCAGTTCTTCAACCTGGGTCAGATGGTTAGGATTCAAGGCATATCAACAGTTCATAAAAGTTCGGTTCGGCTCATTAAAGGTTCGTTTAAGAATAAGGTCGTACCGTAGCCTGCGGGGAGGGTTTTGTTGGGGATTCGGGAATATGGAATATGGACATAGGGAGTGGATTACTAGATGGGTTTGGGAAAATAAGGAAAGAATCGTTATGTTATTATAGATTGTTTTTTTCCTTATAATTATGCAGTATGTATGTATATATACTTTTATGTATGTATGTGTATATGTAATTAACCTGAGCGAACGTATGTTTTTGAGGTTCAGTTCGTTTATTTAATCGAGCCCAAACAGGTGTTCAGGTTCAGTTCGTTTATTTTCAAATCAAGTCTGAATCGAACTTTTAGCGAGCCAAATCTGAAAGAATGTCGAACCTGAGAATTCTCTGACAGCCCTAATGAGGGAGGACAACAATCGACAATATCAATGTTTGAGATGTGGACTATTATAACACCCCAAACCCCCAAACATAGTACCACATCTAAAACTCACAAAGTGTGGGTGTAGTTTATAAGTGATGGGGACTACTACTTGACAACTTGGGCTTAAACATTTTGGATGGTTGCCAACGGGTCTATCTGGGCCCGTACCCAACAAGTTGTCAGGGTCAGTTTTCTTCGATAACGGACCGGAGACCTAAGTCCGGGACGTTACAAATGGTATCAGAGCCAATTTCCCTCTGATAGTGGAAAGGGCTACCCGAGAGGTGGAGCCGCCCCTGCAGAGAGATAGGATGAAATGGCTACCCAGAGCGTGCAACCGCCACTATCACTGGGAAAAAGTGATGGACCATGTCGCAACGAGGTCGTTGCGAATATAAGTGGGGGAGGTTGTAACACCCCAAACCCCCCAAACATAGTGCCACATCTAAAACTCACGAAGTGTGGGTGTGGTTTATAAGTGATGGGGACTACTAGTTGACAACTTGGGCTTAAGCATTTTTGGTGGTTGCCAACGGATCTATCTGGGCACGTACCCAACAAGTTGCCAGGGTCAGTTTTCTTCGATAACAGACCATGGACCTAAGCTCGGGACGTTACAACTACCAAGATACATATTATGGTTGAGTTTCCACATGGAAGATGACCAACCCATGCATATTCTCGCTCACCAAAAAGGTCAGAATTGCTCCATTTCAGTAATGGAGTGGAAGTTTTCTAACTACTCAAGGGCCAATGAGTTGATCATCATTTATGTACCATTATCATCTATGTTGATCTTTTCAAGAACAAAATGGATTTCTTCCAAGGCATTCTATCTCCGATGATACCTTACATCTATTTGCTTCATTCTTGCATAAATACCAATGTAAATATCACTCTATCTGTCACAGTAAATCACATACTTGTCTTAACTAAATTAATAACCAAGCACAAAAAGGATTGATTTATGTGGAAACCCCTAAACATATGAAAAAATCATGGGGACGTACAAACCTAATCCCCCTCACAAGATATTAGACCATTCTTCATTAGAATGAATCAATAAGAGGACGTATGAGTACAATATATATATATATATAGGATTTTTATCCAGATGGCCCTGTGCCCATTTGTGATAAAATGAGCCCATTTTATACACCGTTAGATCAAATCACTCGATCCCATAATTTTAGGAACCATAATGGTAACGTCAAGGTGCTTTAATTTGAATATTAATGACTTTCCATAAATAGCAATAGAATCCTTTGCTATCGATCTCTTGAGAATAGTTTCATCATTTATCAGCAACGCATAGTATCATCTTCTCAAAAATTTTGCTACCATCCTCGCTCGATATCGTCTACGAGAATTTCCAGAAAATCTGTAAGTTCATTTTTATCTTCTAACTCAATCTTCTTCTTCTTCTTCTTTTTTCGTTTGATTTATGATTTCTTAATCCATATGTATCATTTGCAGGTTAATACAATCTATTGTTAGGTTTTTTAATGCCATCCACCTTAGCAATGTACAATATTATCCTTCAAAAATGATGAAGACGATCGCTAGTCATTTTTGTTCCTTAGTTTCCAGAAGTTTTGTAAGTTTCCTTATTTTCTATCTCATTCTCCAATTCATTTGGATCAAGATTTATCATTCTCAATTTATTTTTTCTTAATACAGGTGTATCGATTGCACATCATTACAAATTTTAGTAACATTTTTTTACACCTTCAACATAATATATCGGATACAGTAGTAATTGATAAATGTTGGATCTCTAATGTTTTTAAAGGTTCGGTAATTTCTGCAATCATATAAGTAACAATCCTTGACTTTTTAGTAATATGCACTCTCAGATTAGTATTTTTTCTTTATTACTAATGTTTTACTCAATATTACTTTTGAAGTTCATTGATTACTAACATCGATTACTTATTCTACTAACGCTCTAATTACTAATATAATTCGCTGACTTACTAACACCTTTTTGTATGTCATGTTAGTTACTAATGTTATATATTGATTTACTAATGTCTTATTCTATAGTTACTTTTGAATCCCAAATAATTACTTACATCATCTACCACATGGATACTGCTTTGTAATATTTGTCCCTTGTGTTATAACACTTTGGTAAGAATTACAAATTAGTTACTCACAATTACATTATACTTACTAATCATTGTTTTATTTTTTCTATTCACTGATTAATTCTTACTACTTGCATCTAATTTTCACTACTTAAGTTTTCAGGTATGCCAGATGTTTGGATCATCAATCCTGTCACGTGTGATGATCAACTCTTTTTCATAGAGATTCCTATATGGAGTCATCATCTCACCAGATCAACATGCCGCGGAACCACTAATATATTTATCACCATGGAGGCACACATGTCATATTTTTCCATGTCTATTAACTATCAGTCCTTTATGTATGTACACATATGTCATTTGTTTCTTCCAAGGAAGATGATGTAGAAGAAGACAAATCTATTTATTTCTCTGTTACAAAGCTTTGGTTAGGAGCTTTTGAATAAAATATATTGTGGTATATTTGGATGTTGTCTACTTCTATTGTATCAATAACTATGAGAGAAAGATCAGTAACACCTGAATAGCTTTGGTTAATCACACCTAACACTTTTATTTAGAAGACAAATCTATTTATTTGTCTGTTACTAAGCTTTGGTTAGGAGCTTTTGAATAAAACATATTGTGGCATATTTGGATGTTGTCTACTTCTATTGTCATTGATCCTGATTTGATCTTGGTGTTGATATGATGGCTTAACAAAGGCTCGATCTAATGGCGGAGCTTAGAACCGGCAACCCCCCTTGAATAAAACATATTGTGCCAAAAGTAACTTTTAGTATTGCCATCAATAACACTATTCAAAGTATTAGTAGTTTGTTTAGAATACGTAAGTAAGACAATAAATTTGTATCAATAACTATTAGAGAAAGATCGATAACACCTAACAAATTTACTTGTAACATATGCATTGCAATCAGTAAATTTGATATAATAAACGAGCATATTTTACAAGTAACTTTACTATTGCCATCAGTAACACTTTTTGAAGTATCAGTAATTTGTAAGGATACGTAAGTAACAATGGCTCGATCTAATGGCTGAGCTTAGAACAGGCAGCCCCCCTTGAATAAAACATATTGTGGCAAAAGTAGCTTTTAGTGTTGCCATCAGTAACACTATTCAAAGTATTAGTAGTTTGTTTTGAATACGTAAGTAAGACAATATAAATTTGTATCAGTAACTATTAGAGAAAGATCAGTAACACCTAACAAAATTACTTGTAACATAAGCATTGGCATCAGTAAATTTGATATAATAAACGAGCATATTTGACAAGTAACTTTACTATTACCATCAGTAATGCTTTTTAAAATATCAGTAATTTGTTAGGATACGTAAGTAACAATGGCTAGATATAATGACAGAGCTTAGAACCGACAGCCCCCTTGAATAAAACACATCGTGGCAAAAGTAACTTTTAGTGTTGCCTTCAGTAACACTATTCAAAGTATTAGTAGTTTGTTTAGAATACGTAAGTAAGACAAATAAATTTGTATCAGTAACTATTAGAGAAAGATCAGTAACATCTAACAAAATTACTTGTAACATAAGCATTGACATCAGTAAATTTGATATAATAAACGAGCATATTTGACAAGTAACTTTACTATTGTCATCAGTAACACTTTTTGAAGTATCAGTAATTTGTTAGGATACGTAAGTAACTAAGGCAATATAAATGTTATGCCAACTTTAGAACAAGCATAAAATTACAAGTATATGCAACGATGACAAGACTTCACTCAAGAGTCATCACACCATTATTTTTGTTGCCGAAACAACAATTGCAAAAACTAATAAGTCATCAACAAATTCTTTCATTTAAAAACTAAAGATATTCATTTGAGAAAGTTTGAATTAAACCATTTCTTCATCCATTACATAAGAACTTAAATAAATTTCTATACTAATTACAAGTGAAATGGTCATTTACATCATACATTTACAAAAGGTTGCATCTAAGGAGAAGCTAATGAGTAATTCGTTTTCCAGAGTTCTTTTCGCCTCCACACTTCAGTAAAATAGAAGCAATCTTGATGCGGAATTTAGGTATTTCTTCAATAGCAAATATGGGCTCGACCCCATTGCAAATGAAATCCATGTTGCCTTCAAGTCGCACCTAATGTAAAAACATTTTTCTAAGCATCAGTAAGTTTGGTATGATAAGACAAGATATATGACAAATAACTTTACTATTACCTTTAGTAACAAATTTTTAAGTATCGGTAAGTTGTTAAGATACGTAAGTAACTAAGGCCATATAACTTGTATAAGTAAGAATGAGAGAAAGATCAGTAACACAATAAATTTTTTATAACATTGGCAACTTGGATCAGTAATTTGGTACAGTAAAAAAACATCTATTACAAGTAACTTTTAGTGTTTCCATCAGTAATAGTATATGAAGTATCAATAATTTGTTACGATACGTAAGTATTTAAGGAAATATAATTGTATCAGTAAGAATCTGAGATAGAGAAGTAACATATAAAATATTTTTGTAACATAGCCAAGTTGCTCAGTATCTTTGATATAATAAAGCAACATATATGACAAGTAACTTTAATATTACCTTTAGTAATAATTTTCGAAGTATCAGTAACTTGTTAAGATACATCAGTAAATAAAGGTATATAACTTGTATAAGACCGAGAAAGACCAGTAACACATAACATATTTTTAGTAACATAGATAACTGACATCAGTAACTTGCTATAATAAAAAATATATATGCTAAACACCTTTACTATGGACATTAGTAATTAGCTTTTGAAGTATCAGTAATTTATTAGGATACGCAAGTAACTAAAAGAATATTTGGTAGTTTGATAATGATTCAAAACTTTGAATATAATCAATAAGATCGAGGAAATCATTAACAACTAGAATCAAGTTGTAAGAAAAAATGCCATTGGAATCAATAACTTTAAACACCACTGAATCAATATATTGGCTAAATAAAAAAAATTGATTGTAATAAAGGATTAATAGTTGAAATATACGAACAATCACAATTTATAAATCAAAAAATTCTTCTCAAATAATATTATTGCTATAAGATCAATGAAACTTACGAATCAAAGTCGTCATATATTCCGTTTTCGTTTGATCGCCACCGGAGGAACAATGAGATTCAAAACGCCATTTTGAAAAAAAGCGGCAATGAGAGAAGACGTAATTGTGTGTGATAAAAAGGAAACACAATTATGAGGATAATGCGGGAGTCTGTTATGGTAACACATCAATTAGTGCCAACAATGGTATTTAACTAATTTTAATTTGGATGGCTGGATTAACATCCAACGGATAGTGCGACGGGCTCAAACCAACTGTAATGGGCACAGGGCCCTCTGGATAAGCCCTCTATATATATATATATATATATATGAGAAAAGGGAGGTTGTTCTGTGTAACATCCAAGTTGGTTGTTACACAGAGCAGTTTCCCCCATTTTTTATTTTTTTTCAAAATTTTTCATGTATATTCATCTATATATCCCTCCTACATGTCATTCGAATTTCGTGAGAAACGGAGACTCCTAAGCCCTCCATCTAGACCGAGTAAAATTTAACGGTCTAAATTTTGCTGTAATCGACCTGTTCTAGATGGAGGACTTAAGAGTCTCCGTTTCTCACGAAATTTCAATGACATGTAGGAGGGATATATAGATGAATATACATGAAAAATTTGAAAGAAAATAATAGAAAATGAAGGAAACTGCTCTGTATAACAACCAACTTGGCTGTTACACAGAACAACCTCCCCGACCTCTCTTTCTTTCTTTCTTTCTTTCTCTCTCTCTCTATATATATATACACAAAGAGAGAGAGAGAAAGAGAGAGAGAGAGTTAGTATATGATCCCTCATCCAAACATTTTTTACCCAATTAAGTAAACTCAAACTAAACAACCCCTCACAAGTTTGGCATACCTGACAGCCATGCCCAACTTGTCCACATTCAACTTGAATTGCATCGTAGTCGGTCCCTTTTGTGACAAGATCGACCAATTAGTTGTCAAATTTTGTAGAAGGGAGATACGACTCTCCTATATCAATCTTCACGTAGATAAAATGCTTATCGATTCACAATGCTTCGTCCTATCGTGTATAACAAGATTGTTGGCTAGGTAGACAATATTATGTTTCTTACTTCTTCTAATAATCAAATTTCTGCTAAGTTACACCGCATAACTCGATCTTGATCTTTTGTCATCCATTGAACCATCCTAATCAATATCGGTATACTCTTCAATTGTCATGTTGCGTTTTTTTTGGAACATGAGATCTTTTTCTGAATGATATTTTTATATAGAAAAAGAGGAACAACTTCTGCAATTACATGTATCTTTGTAAAGAAAGTAACATGAGAACATTTGTTGTACCATTGCCCTTTGTAGTTAACATTTTTAACTAGTTGTTGTTGCCCATGTCATGCTCTCCGTACAATACTTTTTTCACGTTAAAGAGGAGTTCACCGATTTAAATTAATACAGAGAGATAAAAGCGAGGATAGTGAATTAAATTGCTACATACAAATAAAAGCAAAAGAAGGTCTATCTGTAAGAAGCGATGTAAAAGAGCTCATAGGGCATTGAATCATATAAGGAGAGCTTCTCAAAGAACATAATATATTTCTTTGGCCTTGATGAATCTCGTATTCATCATGCTAAAATCCACATCTTAAAACCCTCGTTTAATCAAACCAGTAAAAATCTCCATTAATTCTTTATTTTTATCTTGTCTTATACTGTGTATAATTAACCTTAATTAATTGTATTTAATTTCTCTTATTTTTCTTTGTATTTATTTTATCATCAAAAATCCCTAAAAATTAGATAGATTAATTGTCCATAATTCACCGACCATTAAAAAGACTAAAAAAATACAAAAGCAAATCAAAAGATAAAATTCGGTGTTTTTATCCCCCCTAAAAATACTTTTTGTACAAATGTCCTCTTTTGGCTTTTTGTCCAACATGAAAGTTGTAGATCTCGTCGAGACAAGCAACTTTCATGTTTTGACTCTTTCCTAATTTTGCCTCTAACTATTTCTTTTGTAATTTTCTTTTTATTTATCCTTCTGATTTTTCTGATTGGGCCGCCCACGTGGCCCGCTTCCCCTTCCGCCACCCGACGCCCATCTGGGCCGTTGGATCCACTCCATCCCGCCTTCATCTGAACCGTCCACCGTCGCTCCACACCCCAGCCGTCAGATCTAACTTCCAGATCTGATCTTCACCGCACACTCGCGCCTCCATCACAACCGCCCAACCATCCCTCATCCTACGCTCCTCCTCTTGCCACGTCGCCTCTTCGCATCAGCCGTCTGATCGCCTTATCATCTAACGCATCTCTACCTGCCATGCCACTCCTTTCTCTCCCACCATTGGATCTCCCCTAGATCTAATCCCATCCGCTCCTTTCCGCCTTAACCACAGTCGCCCGATCATATACTATCCAACGCTTCCCCGCACTCTACGTCACCCCATTATTTCGCACCATCAAATTGAGGCCTAAACCCCATCTGACCATTCATATCCTCTCAAATCGGAACCGCTCAATCAGAACTTCGATCTAATCCCAATCGCCCATCCGTGCCACCATTCTAGCCATTGGATCACTAGATCCAACGGCCACTGCTCATCGTCTACCTCCGAGCCAACCGTTATCCTCTCTGACGCGTCACCCCCTTCCAATTTTGGAAGGCACCTCAAGCCACCCCCTACTCATCGAAACGCTCCGCCACGTATCCCATTCCTCCGCCTCCCTTGCGTAACCTCCCAACATCTCCCTTCATGACTCATCACCATCATTTCAGTCGTTGCAATCTTCGTCGTCACCTCCGTTACACCCACAACCTCCTCCTATTTAACCACCTCCTCCGCCACCTTCGGACTCATCCACCACTAGGAGGCCTTCTACCTAGCTTTGATTGTTCTCCGGTGACAGCGGAGGGCTGGCTTTGTGAAGCGATCACGGCCGTGAGAACTCCGGTGTGATCCAAGGCCTCCGGCCATGTCACGACGCCACCGTGCTCCGCCGAGCACCGAGGAAAGGTCAGCCTCGTCGTGCGAAGACCGGGGCTCCATCTGAAGCCCAACCTAGGCCACTACCTTCACCGGACTCCCCTCTCCGACGAGGTCCTCCCTCCCCTTCTTTTTCTTGTGTTTTCTTCCATTTATTCCCCTGCCTACAATCAGCCTCACCTCCATTTGACTACCCCATTGCCTCCGCCACATCACCTTCACCCTCGCCGACACCCCTCCCTTCTCCAGAACCTCCCTCAGATCCGTCCCCCTTCTGCTCCACCTCGCTGGAGAAGAAGATGCAGGTCACCACTCCCGTCGCTCCCCACGGCCTCCATTTCATTCACATCACTCCCACGCACTGCACAATGCATGCTTCAGCTATTCTAACGTCTGCAGGTAAGTTCTTCTCAATGATCGGAGCTCTTGCGGCCCCGCCGGTCTCGAGCTCCTCCTCCGACGACCATGCTTCGTCGAGCAGCTTCAGACAACTCCGGAGCGTCGCAGCACATCCAGCTCCTCCGCCGGACCTCCAGCAAGCTTCTTCGACCATCAGAAGGCCTCACGAGGTGCGGCGGAGCCAAGGGCAGGTCGCCGGAGCCTCGCCTTCTCCGGCGACCTGCGGAGGAGATGATCTTACAGGTGTTGTCCAATCAACTGGATCGGACGGACACGATGAAGCCATGTGGTGCCCGAGCCTCCTCTCCAGACCTATAGGCTCGGGTCCCACCGACCCTCGACCCGAGCCTCCAGACGATGCCACGTGGCCCGAGCTAGAGGTACCCTCCCGAGCCTAGGCGCCTCACGTGCACCGCACGTGAGGTCTTGGGAAAATTGCACGAAGGACCCCGAGAATTTTGCTATTTACAAATTGGTCCCCAGGCACGTGCTTCACGTGTGTGTCTGGGTAAATTATAGGGAAGCCCTCCAAGTTTTCTGAAATTGGAAAAAGGTCCCTACGCGCATGGAAAATTTGCACTTGGACCCAGACAGTTTTTCTTATTTATATATAGGTCCCTCCAGGGACCTAAATGAAATATTTACCCTTTTTTTCTTGCATTTCTATTACAATTATGCCCCTGCATTATTTTTAGCATAACTTGAGCATCGTAGGTCCAAATTGCATGATTTTAGTGTCGTTTTGATCCTTGTTTCGTCCTCTACATCTTAACATATTTAATTTTCTCATCTGCCACTGTTTTAAATGAAGTAAATTTTTGTGATAGATGTTGGTTCCGCTCTCCTTGATCTTGCTCTGATTTGATGACTGCTCTTCATGTTGCGATTAAATCGACCCTGATTTCTATTTCTATTATGATGCTCATACTTTTAGGGTATATTTGTAACCTCTTTTTCTGCATACCTTTAACCTTGCATATTTGCGCATTCATCACTTTAAAATGCATAAAAAAATAACTAAAAATTGCATACATCATAGTGTTACATTATAATTAGCATAGTGAATCTTGTAGACCTAAAATTGAAAATAATTCACATTTGTGCATCTTTGATCAAAATTCAATAAATTGATTAAGTAGCTGTGTCCTTACATTCGACCTTGGTAGACTTGCCAAGTATAAATACTCCACAGTATTCAAAAGACTATGGTTTTTGCTGAACCGAATTTACCTCCTATACTACGACTAATTCATCATTATTAAAGAGGCAAATTCGACGTTCATCATGCCTCATGTTAACTAATATCTAACCGATTGGATACCATTACTTGCAAAGCTTTTTTCTAGTGGAAAAGTCTAGTTGCAATTATGCATGCAAGATTAATGGCAAACAAAGAAAATTGAGGATTTTTGGAAAGGAAAGATAAAATGACCATTTGCTACTTGACTAGATATTTTTGAACAACAGACGATCGATCGAAAATGGGAATTTTATTGATACTATGAAAAAGGTTGTTTTTGTGTGTGCACTCTGGGAGGCTAAATCTCCTAAGTACATTAAACTCTCTGGCTTGTAACCTTGTTAAAACCCTATAAAACATGGGGTTCTTGTTATGCTTTTGGTGTTGGTGAATAATATTAATCTTTGACTAAAATTGACAAAATTAAAGTCATTTTGATTTATGATGCATTCTATACTATCGTGCTATGTTTAGAGGATTATTGTATTTATAGTGGTAATTATCCTCATTTGTGCACAATAATCATGATGATAAGCAAATGTAGTATGAGACACTGGATCCAACTCAAAATCATGTACGGGCAACACATGATTTTTTTTGAAAACCCTTTGGTACAAACATGATATGGAGTCGATATAATTAGGGTGTCGGGAAAGCTTAGGATACGGTCTAGACTCGAACTCAATTCGATGAGAGCTCATGAGACATACTAGAAAAGTTATTGAGTACGAGTTTGAGTTCAGAAAATGACTCGTCAAGGTTCTCAAGTCGAGTTCGAGTTGAACACGGGTCAACTCGCTAGTTTAATTCACTAGTTCGACTAGATATATAACTTGAATTAATTATTACTTTTTTATATATTTTATATTCCATGTGGACATTCATGATGTATGAATGAGGAGACAATGTTGCAGCACAACTATTTTTGGAGTTATACGATGTTTATATGTACTAATATTATATGTATGTTTTTTTAGTTCTTATCACACACGAATAAATATATTTGTATATACAATATGAAAAATTCAAACGCTTTTATTATTAATGCAGATGACACAAAAGTCTCTAAAATATATACCCAATTTTCAATGTTATATCTGGACTTTAAAAGGTACCTCATCTTTAATAGTTGTCTCAATGCGATTTTTAACTGTAGTGAATTAAGATTAGAAATATAAAATGATAACTAAATTTCAATAATTAATGATCACATTGAGACAACTCTTAAAGATCATGTGCCATATTGTAATCTTTTGTAGTTCAGGTATGGAATCGAAATCAATTGTATAATTTAAGGACTTTGGTATAATATTCTCTATTATCAATTGATTTTTACCCGGCAGAGTCTATAATCTTTGTCAATTACCTCTATGACCTTTGAAACAACCTAATTCCCCCCTCGACCCCGTAAACTTGCTAACCTTACCCTACAGAGCATGTTGTTAACCTCCATCCATTTGGATGTTAAAACTAACCAGATTCCGTGAATTTCTATTCCATAATACCCACTTTGTTTCTCAAAATTACGAAAATACCATCCCCTCTCCTTCAGGTCTCCAGACCTCCTCCACAACATCCCCTCCCCCCTCCGCCCGACCCCCCCTCTCCCCCTCCGCCTGACCTCCCCTCCCCGAACCTCCCCACCGCCCGACATCCCCTCCCCTGACCTCGCCTCCGCCCGACCTCACTTCTGCCCGACCTCCTTTCCTCGCCTCCGCCCGACCTCCCCTCCGCTCGACCTCGCCTCTGCCCAACCTCTCCTCCCCTGACCTCCCCTCCGCCCGACATCGCCTCTACCCGACCTCCCCTCCCTTGACCTCCCCACCGCACGACGTCCCCTCCCCTGACCGACCCTCTGCCCAACCTCCCCTCCGCCCGACCACACCTCCTTCCGACCTCCCCTCCCCTGACCTCCCCTCAGCTTGACCTCCCCTCCCATTGACCTCCACCTAGACCACCCCTCACCCCCTTTGCCTCCCGCTCAGGCCTCCTCCCATCGACCTCAGCCCAGATCCACCTCACCCCTCATCTCCTCCGCCTCCGCCCCGCCTAGGCCTCCTCCCTGACCCCCGTCCCCCTACCACCGACCTCCGCCCAGATCCCCCTCACCCCTCAGCCTCCGCCCCTCCCATGCTTCCCCCATGTCGTCTCGACCTCGACCCCTCTCCACACGCCATCCATGGGGTGTTGCGCAAGAGGTCTTTGTGGGATGTAGAGACCCCGAGGTGCTCCAGCGCCCCCTCCTCGTGCTCCATCGTCGAAAGGGAAAGGAAGAGGAGAAAGGAGGTGAGAAGAAGGAAGGAGCGAGAGAGGAAAATCCTGCCGTTGGATCTGGTTGTAGTTTGATTAACCCAATCCTAAACCCAAGCAAGTTAACACAAAGAAGACTCAAATTAACGGTAGATGTTGTGGCGTAAGATGAAGCAAGTTTACAGGGTCAAGGGGGGAATTAAGTTGTTTCAAAGATCGTGGAGGTAATTGACAAAGATTATATGGTATGTCAAGTAAAAATCTCTATTATTAATCAAATTTATAATGAGTTCATTTACATTTTAAAAAATTCTTCACAAGCAATCAGTATAAAGTCAATATAAAAAAAATTGTTAAAAGGTTCGTTGTCAACTCGAACTCAATAAATTCGGATTAATATTCTTAATATTACTGGATTATATCTGTGAGTCGAAATGGAGGCACTCGGCTCATTCGGCATTCTGAATATAATTAGATTTAAAATAAAAATTTCTCTCTCCCTCAAAGAACCCCTTAAACCTTGTCCTTCTCTTCCCCGCCACAACCTCTTCTTCCCCTCTCACCGTCAACAACGCCGCCGCCGCCGCCGCCACCGCCGCTCTTTTCCACACCCACGCAACCAGTGCAGCCACTCCCTTCCTATTGTTACTGCCGACCCCATCTACTATTCCCCAGCCCTCGTGCGCCGATGATCACCGGAGGCAAGAGCTACGTGTCATCGTCTCCATCGTTCTCCAGCGATGGGAAGAAGCTCCTCCTATGCACCGGCGACACCGTCTCCATTTTCAGCACTACCACTGGCTTGTTGGTGATTTCCTAACTTATCCACAATTTATTTTACGTCTTTTATGGACTCCTTCGCACATTTCGAGTGGAAAGTTTGAATCTTTTTGCCCTTAGATCGCCAAACTGGAGGTTTCTCAGTCATATTGTGTTGTTTTTGCGTTGTTCCGATGTAAAATTGGCTTCCTTCTGCGTCTAGATGCCCGAATCGGAGGGTTCGTGTTGTAATTTTCTGTTCGCGCGATTCCTTTGGTGAAAGTTTGTGCCCTTTTGCCTGTAGATTTCCGAATTGGAGGGGCACACTGGTCGGGTTACGTCAGTCATCGTCGTGCCTGTGGAGCCAAATGCTGTTAAGTTCATGTGTTACTGCTGGACTGCGTCCTTGGATGGGACTATCCGTTATTGGGACTTTGCTTCGGGAGAGATAATAAGAACCGTGGACGTGAAGCTTCCCATTTACTCTATGGTAATTATCGAGTTTATTTATTTTGCTTACATTTGTTGTCTATGCTATATGAGTTACCAACTGTTTGAATTTAGGGATTTTATCACTTGTGCCCCTCCGAGATATCGCAATTTCAGTTATACCCCTATCTTTTTGGTAATATCAGTTGTGCCCCTCAAAACTTTCTCCGTCATCAGTTGTGCCCTTCCGTTAGTCTGACCAATAAAAAATTAAAATAACTACAGTTTACTCAAACCATAGCGTGGTTAAGAGGGGTATTATGGTCACAATAAATCAAATGAGGAGAGGCTTGGGGAGGAGGTGCAGGCTGGAGCGCGGGCGGCGGGGGCCAGGGGAGGTGCGTGGCTGCGGGAGGAGGTCGGGCAGGGGGCAGCGCGATGCGGGACGGGGGGAGGGGGCGGTGGGGGGCAGGAGGTGGTGCGGTGCAGGGAGGCGACCTGGGCGGCGCGGTGCGGGGCAGGGAGGTGACCGGGGCGGCGCGGTGCGGGGCAGGGGGCGGCCTGGGCGGCGTGGTGCGGTGCAGGGGGAGGGGGGTGACCTGGGCGGCGTGGTGCAGTGCAGGGGAGGGGGGCGACCTGGGCGGCGCGGTGCTGGGCAGGGGGGCGACTTGGCGGCGCGATGCGGTGCAGGGGGAGGCGGCGTCATTGCAGAGCGGTGCGAGGTCGGTGAATCTCGCAGAGCGGCAGCGTCCTGGAGGCGGAGGCGACATGGGGGCGGGGGAAGGGGGAGGCAGGGGCGACCTGGGCGGGGGCGACATGGGGGCAGGGACGACCTGGAGGTAGGGGAAGGGGAAGGTGCAAGGGCGGCGGGGGCAGGGGAGAGAAGTTCCTGGGCGGGGGGGAGGGTCTCGAGGCTGAGGAGGTGGTGCGAGGGCGGGGGAGGAAGAGAAGGGGAAGAAGAGGAAGGGAGGAGGTGCGGTGCCGGGGAGGGAGTGGGTACGGAGAGCTCGGGGCGGAGAGGGAGGAGGAGGTTGGAGGAGGAGGAAGAAGATTGGGAAGAGGAGGAAGAAGAGGATGGGGACTGTACCTTTTAAAATGACCACATAACCTTTTTTAAAAAAATAATTCCGCTTATGTCCTCAAAGTAAACGTCCGTTTGCACTGTAGATGGACGGTCACTAACCCGAGGGGCACAAGTGATAAATTAGCAAGTTTTGAGGGGCACAACTGATATTACCAAAAAGATAGGGGCATAACTGAAATTGCGATATCTCGGAGGGGCACAAGTGATAAAATCCCTTGAATTTATTAGAAGCATCTCTGTTTGTTGTCGATGCATATCATTGTTCCTGTTAATTATTAAATCCATTCTCTATGAAGTTGATTTAAAAGATGTACTGCTGATGCTTGTTTTACATTTGTAGCTTCTACGGACTTATTTCCATGCCAGTTTGGTCTTGTTGTCTTAAATGTGCTAATAAACTCAGATTTGCTGCTCTTACATTTGAATTGCTGTCACTTTGATAATTAAATACTTATGCAGACTAAAGTGTTTTGCAGGCAATTCTTGGATTATTGAGTGATGTATCTGCAATTACCGACAAGAAGTCTAGTCTCTATGCTTTTCTTTCGGTTGAAGATACAAGTAAACCAGCTGAACATCATAAAGCTTTGCGTGGCAGAATTCAAGTTTGTGACTTGTCAACCTCACGGAAAGTCGGAGGACTTTTAACTGAGGTATTATCTTTAATTCGTTATGGTGTCGATTTATGATCTACACATCTTTTTGTCGTAATTTTTCTTTCTTTAGTTTTAAATATGTGTGTAGCAAGCTTGGGAGGGCCATTTTTTTCAATTGTATTTGAATAAACAAGAATACATAATTTTGATCAAAATGGTCTAACATTTTTTCCTAAGAATTTTAAATATTGATCACATGTGCATCTTGGATCCTCTTATTAGAGGTAAATTGGGGGGGGGGGGGGTAAAAGGTATTTGTTTTCCCATTCATTTCCGGGGTAAGGTGTAACAACCCGGATCCTCGGTGACCAACGGAAGCATATCAATTGTCACGTTGGATCCAAGTGTTACTCTCGATCAACAATGATATCACATTTCCATTAAGGAATCATCTGTACATTTTTCTATCCATAAAAATAATATACATCTCTAATACAACACCAAGATCCTTTTGTTCCTGTGGGCACAAAGATATCCTTCCTTCAAGACTCGCAAAGTTTGCAACTACCACTAAATTTCTTCTACATTGACCTGTAATAAAAACACAAAAATATATGGTATGAGCCTAACGCTCAGTATGTGCCGAGATAAGGTCAAACCGGCTAGCGAAAAATCAAGTCTCCTTATGCTATTATAAATAACTCCATGCATAAATAATTAGCTGGATAAATATTTTCCACAATGGATCCTTATGGAGTTTCTATATTCCTCAACCTGTAATAATGTTCATAACATGCATTATCCATGGATACATTTCTTTGAATATGATCTTACTCATAGCATAATATGCATGGATTTCACTATTTTCCCATGTCAAAACTACAATATCAATAACTACATAAGGATGATTACATATATGAAATTATGTATTACACCCATATACCTATTGCTATGAATTATCGCACATAAGCCCTTATTTTATCCTAACAATGAGGCTTTGGTCTCATTTCCATCATCATAATGATATACTTTTTCATAAAACTTATCATACACAAAAGTAGCGTCGTGGCATATTCAATCCAAATTACCCTTATGACAATGAATATAATATTTGACTGTAGTCATACAATAGCATCATATGGATTACTCATAAATATAATTATACATACAAAAGGTATCCTTTTTATATTCATGCAATGCATACCATACTTTCCATATATGCCCTTAAGGTTAACCATATTTGCACATATGCACATAGCAATAACATAATTATATATATATACCTAAGCATTTCACATAATTGCACATATACACTTATCATTCCAAACATTTGCACATATACACTTGGCATTTGACATAATTACACATATACATTTAGCATTTCACATAAATGCACATACACACTTAACATTTCACATAGTTACACATATACACTTAGAATTTCACATAAATGCACATATTCACCCCACATTTCGCATAAGCAATTGGCTTCCACATAAGCACTTAGCTTATTCATGATAGATTTGTCTCATCTCATAATTTATTGGGTGGCTTTGGTGGCTTTTACCGCCGGCACAAGCGGTCACTCAATCATTACATAGAACATGATGACATCAACGCCGAGTCAATATGTGGACTTTCCACTAGGTTCCACTGAACCTGACACCCCCGGAAGGTGTTGCCCTTTAAGCCATCGATAAACGGACTCTAGAGGTGGCTCCCGCCTTAGCGTAGCACTTAGCTCCATATATCGTTGCAGTGCCAACATTTGTTTCTAATACATTTTCATATAGTGATGAACCTTTTGATTCCAATAATCAAAGGGTCTTTATTGTTCAAAATACATAACTAATATAACACAACGACTCAGTACTTGGTATTACCATATTAGTTTAGATTCTTGGATACTATATTTATTTTCAAGTAACACACATCACAGTTTTCGGACCAAATATCTTAATATAAATTATAAAAAAAATTAATTGAATGATCAACGATGCACCATTCACAGTTATACAAGATACCATTACACTTTGCAAGAACATAATATTGTCAACGGTATTTATCTTATCATTATCTAAGAACTTTCTATACAAATAAAGGTTGACAATCATTAGTGTGCCATATATGCGATAAATTAAGAACGATATAATTTACATTAATTAAAAAGGTTCGTGTGTAATTGCCATGCACCATCAATTACATGCTCTTTTAATGTGATTTTATAACAATGATAACAACAATGTTACACGGACAATACATTTTATTTCTTTCCAATAATAGTCGTGAATTATTGGTGGCATGCCCAACTATAAATTTGACAACATTATGTATATATACTTAATTAGGTTACAAACTTCGAACACAATGAAGATGAGGGTAGTCAAGAAGTTGATCACGTGAGTTGTTATGAATTCAAAGATAAGTACATGTAAAGAGAATATAAACAATCATAATAAGTTAATCGATTCATCCATTTAACATGATTATTTTTTTTGTCTCTTCAATTTCCCATAGATTTTTGTACATTCTAACACATATGTAATCGTGGATGTTAACATATCCTCAACAATAACTTGTAGTTACTTTAGCATGCATGTACCCTAATAATGACATCCTTAAAAGCAGATCTAATTATCTATATATATGATACATATACACTGTGTCACACAATATACATAAGTTGCATGCATAACAATCAAAAACTTTATGTACAAGAATATGATGATTGTATATTAATACCCAATCATACCATATATATTTTACCTATTGTTTTACCATCAAATAAAACATATAATCTTTAGTTGAAGCAGAGAATCAAGAGATGCATTATGAACTACTCATATCATAAGCATCGAAATTCCTTACATATTGGTTGTATCGTTGGGGCTTGCATCTAGTACAATATAACTTATCAACAATTATCCCATCAAAACAATATATATCTACAACTAAAACCATACATGATAAAGATCAACTAGTAAAAAGGAAATCATTTAAATGCAAAGTGAGATTACTGTGCATATGCTTATTATAGTATCCTTTCATATCTCTAACGATTATCCATTAAATGCTTGAGAAAAGTACTCACATGGATATCTTCGAGATTATGTTAATCTCTTTATTTGTAGTTAACAAATTCGAGCAAAAAACGTATCAATGCAAACTTATATAATGGGAAATTAATCAACATGATTATGGTGAAAAACGATGATTAAATTTATCACGTGTCATTAAACATTTGTCGGATCTGAAGACGACGCGCACTGGGTCTCTCGACTTCTTTCTCGTCCTCTCTCTCCACGCATACACATGAATCTCCCTTTCTCTTATCTCCCTCTCACGTTCACTCTCTTTCACTCTTTTCTCTCATATCTCTCTCTCTCATCTCTCTTTTTATATCTCTTGAGAAATGAGAGATAGTCCCCATTTTATTAATAAGAACCATGCATCATTAATAGGAAGTTGAATGAGCACTTTATAACCGCCTACCTTTCTCCTCTTTTTATTTTAAAAATCAATTAGATATTTAATTGAAGAAATAACCGTCCATTTCCTCTCATCATGAGCACACACCCTCTCTCTCTCTCTTCTTTTAAGATGATTCCTAACACTATCATACGTCTCTTCTCATGCAAGAAATCCACTTTCCAAAAATAGAGATAACATGCATGGAATAAGGGTGTTGAATTGGCCTCATAATAACCGTACCTCTTATTTAATTATTTTTTTATTTCTCTTAATAGTATGTGGGTCGTTACAATCTACCCTACTAGAAAAAAATTTCGTCCCGAAATTTACTGGTCAAGAAACCCACAAAAACTCAAGATATTAGACTCATATCTCAGTCATAAGTTGTTCTGTTTGCTCTTCACATTTTATAAAACCATCTTTAAGTTCATATTATCCTACTTTAGCATTATTCCCTTGTATCTAGGTCTTTTCTCACAATATGACAATTGCCTCCTTCAAGATTTTTGGATTGCAAGAGAAATAAATTAGCAAGAACATAACTAATTGTTGATAAGAATTTGCAAGGGTCAATTTTGTGAGCACTCACTGCAATCAATTGCCTCTTATCAAAATTGATTGCTTATCAAAAAATTGTTATCAAAAAATGTGCTCACAAAATTGACCCTTGCAAATTCTTATCAATAATTAGTTGGGTTAATTGTCTCTTAGGTGAAGATATGTTCTTGCTAATTTATTTCTCTTGCAATAAAAAAACCTTGAAGGAGGCAATTGCCATATTGTGAGAAAAGACCTACATACAAGGGAATAATGCTAAAGTAGGATAATAGGAACTTAAAGATGGTTTTATAAAATGTGAAGAGCAAACAGAACAACTTAGGACTGAGATATGATTCTAATATTTTGAGTTTTTGTGAGTTTCTTGACCAGTAAATTTCGGGACGAATTTTTTTTCTAGTAGGGTAGATTGTAACGGCCCACATACTATTAAGAGGAATAAAAAAATAATTAAATAAGAGGGACGGTTATTATGAGGCCAATTCAACACCCTTATTCCATGCATGTTATCTCTATTTTTGGAAAGTGGATTTCTTGCATGGGAAGAGACGTATGATAGTGTTAGGATTCATCTTAAAAAGAGAGAGAGAGGGTGTGTGCTCATGATGAGAGGAAATGGACGGTTATTTCTTTAATTAAATATCTAATTGATTTTTAAAGTAAAAAGAGGAGAAAGGTAGGCGGTTATAAAGTGCCCATTCAACTTTCTATTAATGATGCATGGTTCTTATTTATAAAATGGGGACTATCTCTCATTTCTCAAGAGATATAAAAAGAGAGATGAGAGAGATATATGAGAGAAAAGAGTGAAAGGGAGTGAACGTGAGAGGGAGATAAGAGAGAGAGATTCATGTGTATGCGTGGAGAGAGAGGACGAGAAAGAAGTCGAGAGACCGGGGCGCGTCATCTTCGTATCCGACTAATGTTTCCTACATCGAGGTATGCGTCGAACACTTAGGAATGACACATGATAAATTTAATCATCGTTTTTCACCATAATCATGTTGATTAATTTCCCATTATATAAGTTTGCATTGATACGTTTCTTGCTCGAATTTGTTAACTACATATAAAGAGATTAACATAATCTCGAAGATATCAATGTGAGTATTTTTCTCAAGTATTTAATGGATAATCGTTGAAGATATGAAAGGATACTATAATAAGCATATGCACGGTAATCTCACTTTGCATTTAAATGATTTCCTTTCTACTAGTTGATCTTTATCATGTATGGTTTTAGTTGTACATATATGTTGTTTGGATTGGATAATTGTTGATAAGTTATATGACACTAGATGCAAGCCCCAACGGCACAACCAATATGTAAGGAATTTCGATGCTTATAATATGAGTAGTTCATATTGCATCTCTTGATTCTCTGCTTCAACTAAAGATTATATGTTTTACTTGATGGTAAAATAATAGGTAAAATATATCTGGTATGATTGGGTATTAATATACAATCATCATATTCTTGCACATAAAGTTTTTTGATTGTTATGCATGCAACTTATGTATATTGTGTGGCACAGTGTATATGTATCATATATAGAGATAATTAGATTTGGTTTTAAGGATGTCATTATTAGGGTACATGCATGCTAAAGTAACTACAAGTTATTGTTGAGGATATGTTAACATCCACGATTACATATGTTAGAATGTACAAAAATCTATGGGAAATTGAAGAGATAAAAATAAATAATCATGTTAAATGGATCCGACAAATGTTTCCTACATCGAGGTATGTGTCGAACACTTAGGAATGACACGTGATAAATTTAATCATCGTTTTTCACCATAATCATGTTGATTAATTTCCCATTATATAAGTTTGCATTGATACGTTTTTTGCTCGAATTTGTTAACTACAAATAAAGAGATTAACATAATCTCGAAGATATCCATGTGAGTATTTTTCTCAAGCATTTAATGGATAATCGTTAGAGATATGAAAGGATACTATAATAAGCATATGCACAGTAATCTCACTTTGCATTTAAATGATTTTCTTTTTACTAGTTGATCTTTATCATGTATGGTTTTAGTTGTAGATATATATTGTTTGGATGGGATAATTGTTGATAAGTTATATTGTACTAGATGCAAGCCCCAACGATACAACCAATATGTAAGGAATTTCGATGCTTATGATATGAGTAGTTCATAATGCATCTCTTGATTCTCTGCTTCAACTAAAGATTATATGTTTTACTTGATGGTAAAACAATAGGTAAAATATATATGGTATGATTGGGTATTAATATACAATCATCATATTCTTGTACATAAAGTTTTTGATTGTTATGCATGCAACTTATGTATATTGTGTGGCACAGTGTATATGTATCATATATATTAGATAATTAGATCTGCTTTTAAGGATGTCATTATTAGGGTACATGCATGCTAAAGTAACTACAAGTTATTGTTGAGGATATGTTAACATCCACGGTTACATATGTTAGAATGTACAAAAATCTATGGTAAATTGAAGAGACAAAAATAAATAATCATGTTAAATGGATGAATCGATAAACTTATTATGATTGTTTATATTCTCTCTACATGTACTTATCTTTCAATTCATAACAACTCACGTGATCAACTTCTTGACTACCCTCATCTTCATTGTGTTCGAAGTTTGTAACCTAATTAAGTGTATATATACATAATGTTGTTAAATTTATAGTTGGGCATGCCACCAATAATTCACGACTATTATTGGAAAGAAATAAAATATATTGTCCGTGTAACATGGTTGTTATCATTGTTATAAAATCACATTAAAAGAACATGTAATTGATGGTGCATGTCAATTACACACGAGCCTTTTTAATTAATGTAAATTATATCGTTTTTAATTTATCGCATATATGGCACACTAATGATTGTCGACCTTTATTTGTATGGAAAGTTCTTAGATAATGATAAGATAAATACCGTTGACAATATTATGTTCTTGCAAAGTGTAATGGTATCTTGTATAACTGTGAATGGTGCATGGTTGATCAATTAATTAATTCTTTTATAATTTATATTAAGATATTTGGTCCGGAAACTGTGTTGTGTGTTACTTGAAAATAAATATAGTATCCAAGAATCTAAACTAATATGATAACACCAAGTACTGAGTGGTTGTTTTATATTAGTTATGTATTTTAAAATAAAGATCCTTTGATTATTGGAATTAAAAGGTTCATCACTATATGAAAATGTATTAGAAACAAATGTTGGCACTGCAACGATATATGGAGCTAAGTGCTACGCTAAGGCGGGAGCCACCTCTAGAGTCCGTTTATCGATGGCCTAAAGGGCAACACCTTCCGGTGGTGTCAGGTTCAGTGGAACATAGTGGAAAGTCCACATATTGACTCAGCGCTGATATCATCATGTTCTATGTAACGATTGAGTGACCGCTTGTGCCGACGGTAAAAGCCACCAAAGCCACCCAATAAATTATGAGATAAGACAAATCTATCATGAATAAGGTAAGTGCTTATGTGGAAGCCAATTGCTTATGTGAAATGTGAGGTGAATATGTGCATTTATGTGAAATTTCTAAGTGTATATATCTATCTATGTGAAATGTTAAGTGTGTATGTGCATTTATGTGAAATGCTAAATGTATATGTGTAATTATGTCAAATGCCAAGTGTATATGTGCAAATGTTTGGAATGATAAGTGTATATGTGCAATTATGTGAAATGCTTAGGTATATATATAATTATGTTATTGCTATGTGCATATGTGTGCAAATATGGTTAACCTTAAGGGCATATATGGAAAGTATGGTATGCATTGCATGAATATAAAAAGGATACCTTTTGTATGTATAATTATATTTATGAGTAATCCATATGATGCTATTGTATGACGACAGTCAAATATTATATTCATTATCATAAGGGTAATTTGGATTGAATATGCCACGACGCTACTTTTGTGTACGATATGTTCTATGAAAAAGTATATCATTATGATGATGGAAATGAGAACAAAGCAAATCTCATTGTTTGGATAAAATAAGGTCTTATACGCGATAATTCATAGCAATAGGTATATGAATGTAATACATAATTTCATATATGTAATCTTCCTTTATTGATATTGTAGTTTTGACATGGGAAAATAGTGAAATCCATGCATATTATGCTATGAGTAAGATCATATTCAAGGAATGTATCCATGGATAATGCATGTTATGAACATTATTACAGATTGAGGAATATAGAAACTCCATAAGGATCCATTGTGGAAAATATTTATCCAGCTAATTATTTATGCATGTAGTTATTTATAATAGCATAAGGAGACTTGTTTTTTCCCTAGCCGGTTTGACCTTATCTCGGCACATACTGAGCGTTAGGCTCATACCATATATTTTTGTGTTTTTATTACAGGTCAATATAGAAGAAATTTAGTGGTAGTTGCAGACTTTGCGAGTCTTGAAGGAAGGATATCTTTGTGCCCACAGAAACAAAATGATCTTGGTGTTGTATTAGAGATGTATATTATTTTTATGGATAGAAAAATGTATAGATGATTCCTTACTGGAAATATGATATCATTGTTGATCGGGAGTAACACTTGGATCCAACGTGACAATTGATATGCTTCCGCTGGTCACCGAGGATCCGGGCTGTTACAGGTGGTATCAGAGCCAAATTCTCTCTGATAGTGGAAAGGACTACCCGAGAGGTGGTGCCGCCCCTACAAGAGGTTGGAGGAAATGGCTACCCGGAGCGTGCAACCGCCACTATCACTGGGAATAAGTGATGGGCCATGTCGCAACGAGGACGTTGCGAATATAAGTGGGGGAGGTTGTAACACCCCAACCCCAAACATAGTGCCATACCTAAAACTCACGAAGTGTGGGTATGGTTTATAAGTGGTGGGGATTACTACTTGACAATTTGAGCTTAAGCATTTTGGGTGGTTGTCAACGGGTTCATTTGGGCTCGAACTCAACAAGTTGTTAGGGCCAGTTTTCCTCGATAACGGACCGGGGACCTAAGCCCGGGACGTTACATAAGGGGTCAGCTAATAGTCTTTATCGCGGAGTGTCTTATATTATAATATTTTTTAGAAAATTAACTATTCAGCAGAATTTTTGTTGTATCTTTTGTTAGTAGTTCTGCTCTGGGGTGAAATATTGAAACCAAGGCTAACTTCTTTATCACTGTCTAGACAAGGAAGCCTGATGATATTACTCTAAGTCCATCTAAAGAATACCTTGGTATAAGAAATAAGAGGAAGATCCACATCTGGAAGATTCCCACCAAAAAGTTCAGTTTCAATGACATTAAGATGATTAAGTTACATCACACAAAGAACATCACTGTTCTTGCATTTCATCCAACCGAGAGGATAATAGCTGGCGGCGATGTAACAGGCAGGATATTGGTATGGAGAGGTTTCGGGAGTAGAAAATTTTTGGAAATAAAAGATATGGATCATGAAGAAGTTGTGAACAAAGGTGATGATGATGCCGATTTTAGCCCTACAACATGGCATTGGCATGCCAAAGAAGTGAAATTCTTGTCATTTTCTTCAGATGGGTCACATTTATATTCAGGTACACACCTCTTTGAGTTTTCTAGTATCCATTAGCTATTATCATTTCATATAGTAGCACATTACTTGAACTTTGTTATGCATAATGTCAGATTTACATTTTTTCCTTGTGTATTCTTTTACTTGTGTCATTCCATCTAGAGAAAAATCTTTTTACATTATATCTAATAGACCCCCTCACAATTTACATCTAGGGTTCCTTTTTTTTGCTTTTAAATTCATGCTATAGACATATTGTATTGTATTTCAACAAAATCCCGCATGCACACAGTTCTATACCCGGTTAGCTTATGTTTAAATGGTATCAGGTGGGCAAGAAGGAGTCATTGTGGTTTGGCAGCTTGATACAGGAAAAAGGAAATTCAAACCACGCCTTGGATCTCCTCTTTATTTCTTCGTTCAGTCTCCAGATCTTTCACTTTGCTGTGTAAGATATATTTTACAAATATGTAATTCAGTTCTTATATCTTAACTGTATGTATGGTCAGTAACCGGTTCGTTGCTCCATGTTGTCTACTATTTATCATTTTGTAAACTTATTCACGTCAACATGGAATTTGCATTTGAAATGATATTTAATTTTTTTTGAGCATCTACCATTGTTCTATTGACATGAAGCAATAGACTGGGAAAAATATTGATTGATAAAAGTATTGATTTTTTTGAGGAAAAAGAGGGTATGATGTCAAAGAGACACCCACCCATAATCTTCTTTATATTCATATTATATATTCAAAATAGTTACAAAAGACCAAAATGAGTTTAGACTTTTTCGTGCTTTATAACTTTTTTCATGTACATTTTCTCTCCACGGAAGATATTCTCATTACGTGTAAGCCATATTGACCAAAAAATAGCTGTCACCCAAACCTTGATATGACAACTTTCTTTCCCCAAATCATCTATCGAGTCCCAAAAATCAACCCTGCCAGCGATTGATTCCAACTTGACCTATGATGCCGCCCACACCTCCCTTGCAATCGTGCAACCAAAAGTAGGTGCACAACATCCTCATCTGCTGGAGGACACCGCTGGCACGTGCCTATAGCTTCATGAAAGAACTTGGCTCTCTGCTCATCAGTGGACATAAGATCCCTTCTTAACAACCAAATAAAGATCCTCACCTAGTAGTAAGCCTATTCGAAGTGCTCGTCTGATCAAGGGCCATCGTCAGATAGAGGGTCATGTAAGCATTCCAAACCATAAAATGTCCATCAACCCAAGATCAGTAGTTTGCAATGTCATGAATACTCTCGCATGCTGGCAGTATCTCCTGAAGATGTAATCACTATGCGAAGCGCTTGTAAGAAAGGTCACAATTTAATAGAGAGGCCTGGCTTCCGTCCTCCCAACAACCCCTCAAGGAGGCACCTACATACAGTGCAAGAGCAAATAAACAGGGAAATGAGCACACAACGACCAATAACCTGTTCAATCATCAGTTTAGAGATGAAAACCTCGACCATCACTAAAAATTGGTCGCAATTTTGTAATCATTCGGGGAAGATTGAGCAAATTGTCTTCCAAGAGTTGGAAAGCTTAAGAATAGTGGTAACCTGTGAAGGGGAATCCCGAGAACTCGAGAAGTACCATATATCAACCGTAACGTCCTACAAAGCATCCTATAAAAAAACATCCTACAAAGCATATCAGGCCCTCCTCCCTAAATTCTAGTCACCTACTTCGCCAAAAGGGCATTGGTAATCACCTCCAAAATTTGGATCCCCAACCTGTCTTCTTCCTCCCTAAGCACTAGAGTCTTCCACCCCATCAAGGTCATCCCCTGAGGCTCCTTAGAGGCAAGGCCTTAAATGTCGGTTTCGGTTACCATTTCAGTATCGACCAAAACAGAATTTCGACCGCAATTTCGGTCATTTCGGTCATTTTTTGTACTAGGACCCCCATATTTCGGTCATTTCGGTTGAATTTCGATTTCGACTGGATATCGATATTCGACAGAAATTCGACCGAATTTCGCTGAAATTTGAGGCCATGCTTAGAGGTGGATCAAAAAAATCTCTACATCTACGTCTCCAACTTCACCTTCGCTCCAATAAGCAAAGGTGTATAAACAAAAAGAAAACATGGATAACTGAGAAGACCGCCTTCAATAGGACCAGGTGGCCACCTCTAGAAAGACAAGCCACACACCAACGTGCTAGCGTCTTCTCCATCCTCTTAATAACAACGGTCCAGTTCGCTTATCGCAAGTTTTTGCCCATCGACGACAAATCAAGGTACATGATGGGTAGGGCCCCTCTCTGCGTGTGCAACGTCGCCTTGCAAATTACCTTCCCCTCTTACATCCCAAATATAACAAAAGTAGATTTTTTGTGATTGATCCTTCAGGTCGGAGACCAACCCAAACAACTCAAGAACAATGCCCATTCCTTCCGCAGATGTTGCCTCCATTTTCACAAAAAATGTAGTATCATTAGCAATATCGGAGCACTTGAATGGAGATCTCTCTCAAACAAAAGTTTGCTAGAAAGTCCCACCATACTCGTCAGAATGTCAGTAACCTCAATAAAAGGCAAGAATGCCAGTGGGACCCAGCCTCACTATGCATTGCGGTTGGGAAAAGAACCATCCTCTTGCTTTCCATTCACCAAGATCCCATAAGATGATGTGAGACATCTATTCATCCAAGTAATCCATTCACTTGGAAAGTCCCTATGATGAGGGCCACCAAAATGAACCTCTAATTCACGCAATCATATGCCTTTCATAAATCCTCCTTCCACATGAAACCTTTGTTTCTTTCTCTGCCACTTTGCCACAATCTCAGAAGCCAACACAGTATCATCCATCATGTGCCTGTGAGGGATGAAAGCCATCTGTACTGTGTTGGTAATAGTGCCAAGAACCTCTCGTAGCATGTTCGGTTTCCTGGATCAGAAGGTTTCTTTGTACTATTCTATAAGGAATTTTGGGAGGTTGTGAAGGGTGATATTATGGCAGTTCTCCTTGAATTTAGATTAGGAAATTTTGGATTTGGACACATTAATAAAGCTCTCCTTTTCCTCTTGCCGAAGCGCGAGGTAGCCTTGCAGATGGGAGGCTTTAGGCCAATTACACTCGCTAATGCAGTATACTTAATCATTATCAAGGTTCTTACGAACCTCTATCGTAACGTGATGTATGATATTATTTATTCGGAGCGTACAACTTTTGTTCATGGCAGGTGTACAATATAATGAATACCATTGTTCTTGCATATGAAATGGTGTTAGATTGGACGAGAAGGAATATCAATGGTTTGATATTGGAAGTTGACTTTACCAAGGCGTATGACTGCATAGATTGGCGTTTTTTGTAAACATCACTCATGCATAAGGGCTTCCCGAAGTTTGGATAACAGAAATGGAGATGTGTGTTATGATGATATCTTACTCTATTTTAGTGGATGGGGAAATTGATGGAGATGCTACTCATAGAATAAATGTAGGTTGGCTAAAGTGGAGTGGAGCCTCTACCATTCTTTTTGATAAGAAAATTCCTTTGAGAGTCAATGGAAAGTATTGAAAATCAGCTGCGAGACATGCTATGCTCTATGGATCAGAATGTTGGCCAATGAACCATAGACATGTGCAGAGAATGACAATAGCATAAATGAAAATGCTAAGGTGGATGTGTGGTCATACATGAAAATATCGGATTCGAAATGATGTGGTCAAAAGGAAAGTTGGTGTAGCTTCAATAGAGGATAAGATGAGAGAAAATCGCTTAAGATGATTTGGTTGTTTGCAAAGTGGTCGGTTGATGCACCGATTAGAAGATGTGAGATTTGGTATGTTGTGTGATGCAGCGTGGACCCGAAATATAGGGTCACCTATTTATTTAAATTATGGTAGTTAATTTTATTTACGTTTTTAAGTTGTCGTAATTTTCTAATTAAATAAAGGGGATCTCCTGTGATCTCCAATTAGTAGTCAATTCCAAATTTGAATTAGTCAAATTAGGATAGTTAGTTGTCCAATTTAAATTGATTTCTATTTTTGTAACCCCATCTCTCCTATATAAAGAGATGATAGTCCAATGTTTTTAGGAAGTCAAGTATTAAGAAAAAATTGAGTTTATCTCATTATCTTTCTCTAACTCTCCCCTCTCCTCCCGCGATCTCCGCGTTCTTCTCCTTCAACCCCTCGTTACCGACGAGATTTCTTCTTCTCAACCCCTCTCTTTTCTCCACCAAATTTCTACCGTCCAATTTATTTTATTTATCAACGACGCGCCGAATTCCAATTTGCATCATTTGGTATCAGAGCATGGCCTACAGATCGTCCTCACGATCTGACGATCCGTATCGACATGTGCGCCGACACGCGCCGACACACCATCGTTCATCCGAACGAACACGACGAACCATCGCCACCATTGACGCCTGCTACAAGGAGATGGAGCACATGATACATGATTTGCAAACCAACTTCAATTCCCTGTTTCGAGATCTAATGGCTAACTTTGAGGCCTTCCGCGACGCCCAAACAAAGCCTCCACCCGTCGAAGCCGCTGCCGCGAGTTTTGACGAAGAAAACATCGCTGTGGAAGACGATCCGGCTGCTGTCCAGATTTTTGAGGAAGAAAATCTCACCGTATACGACAAACCGGCCGCTGTCCAGGCCATTTCGGAGGAGGAAAATGCCGAAACGCCTGCTGTCCAGGTAATTTCAGACTTGGAAAACCCTCTAAAACCGATCTTCGACCCACCCGCCGCCTTCTTGCGAACCTCCGCTGCAGTCCTGGGCCCCCCAGCGGCTCCCCTAGCCCCGTCAACCCCTGTCGCGAAGCCCCCCTCGCCCCCTGCGGCCCCTCCCGCGACCCCCAACCCCCCCTGCGACTCAACTCCAGCCACAGCTGGCCCCCCAACCCCGTCATCCCCACCCCCCCGAAGCCCAATACCCATCCAAACCGGCAAGCCCCACCGCCCAACCCTGCAACGTCGCCTCACCGTGCCGCCTCTTCTCCTTCACCCATCTCACGATCCCGCAACCCTCCCTTCTTTCCCTACCACCGCCGCCCTCCACGCCCGATTCCCCCCCTCACCTCGCCCCTCCTGGGTTCCCCCTCTGCCGCGCGTTGCTTGCGCAACCCAGCCCCCCCTCCTCGCCGCTAACCTCCCGACGACCCCCCCTCTCCTCACCGTTGCCAAGGCCGCCTCCCTCCCCGTGCGCCCACCCTCGCGAGTTCGCCGCCCCCGTCTTATGTGCAACAGGAACGGGCAAGCCCTAATCGGGGGCCCGATGAATGCGGGAATCGCATCCCACCACACGTGGGATTGGAGGTTATTTTGGAAAAATTACAAAAAAAATCCCCCATGGCAAGAAATTTTACAGAAAGGACCAAGTACAGGGTCAATCATGCTATGTAGTCATGGTAGGGATATGTTGGAGAAATTGCAAAGAAGAACCGTATGAAAATCCTAATTGCAGAAAGGCTGAAATTAGCAGGAAATTACAGAAGATTGAAGGGGTACGAAAATTGCAGGGACGCCCTCCAATTGAAAAGAACTACAAACGTAACGTTGAAAAGGATCTAATTGGAGGAAATTGAAGCTACAACTCGAGGATGAATTCTCCAACGACGCACCTACATCAAGCAATTCGTCAGGAGACGAATTTTTAAAGCGGAGGAGAGTTGATGCAGCGTGGACCCGAAATATAGGGCCACCTATTTATTTAAATTATGGTAGTTAATTTTATTTACGTTTTTAAGTTGTCGTAATTTTCTAATTAAATAAAGGGGATCTCCTGTGATCTCCAATTAGTAGCCAATTCCAAATTTGAATTAGTCAAATTAGGATAGTTAGTTGTCTAATTTAAATTGATTTCTATTTTTGTAACCCCATCTCTCCTATATAAAGAGATGGTAGTCCAATGTTTTTAGGAAGTCAAGTATTAAGAAAAAATTGAGTTTATCTCATTATCTTTCTCTAACTCTCCCCTCCCCTCCCGCGATCTCCGCGTTCTTCTCCTTCAACCCCTCGTTACCGACGAGATTTCTTCTTCTCAACCCCTCTCTTTTCTCCACCAAATTTCTACCGTCCAATTTATTTTATTTATCGACGACGTGCCGAATTCCAATTTGCATCATTGTGCTAGTTAAGAGAGGGCAAGGAAGGCTCAGGAAGTGTTGGGATGAGACAATTCAAAGAGATCTTAGTTCTTTGGATTTATGCTCAAGAATGACCAAAAATAGATCTGAATGGAAGTAAAAAATCCATGTAGCAGACCCTACATAATTGTGGGAAAAGGCTTTGTTGTTGTAGCGCCTAGAATTATGCTTTTTCCAACCATAGCATGATGTTCAATAAGGGTACACATTGGAATGCCTACTCTTCGTGATTATTGCATATGCCCTAGCAGTGTTGCTGAGATTGGCTTCTGAAGGTGGCTTTTGTCCGGATTTCAGGAACGGTGGGGCATCCATTCCTTTCTTACAATACGCCGATGATACAATTTTGTTCTTCGAGGGAAGGACGGAGCAGGTTAGGAGTGCATCTGGTGATGGATATCTTTGGTGACATCTCAAACTGAGGTGCATGTGGTTATCATGATCCTTAGTTGCATGGTTGTGACTCTCTTGGTTACTTATTTGGGCCTTCCTCAAGTGGCGGGCCGTCTTCGGAGTTTGGTGTGTCATTCCTGTTGAAAGACTGGACAGGAAAATGGTTGGTGGTTGAAAGGCATCCTTACCCTCTAGGGGTGGCTGTTTGATTCTACTCCAGCATGTCATCTCAACAATTCCCATCTTTTTCTGTTCCACCGGAATGCTTCCATCTGGCATGAGCAAGATTGAATATTTGATTTGTTACTTCTTTTGTATTGACTCAAGGCAGGATGATGATTTAATCCATTTGCTTATTTGGGATATGGTAACGAACCCAACGGAGAAGGTGGGCTTGGCTATCTGAAAATTGAGTTAAAGATGAAAATCTTGTTTGTTGCTTAATATAGAACATTTCTGGCTTTGAGTATGACTTGCCAACACCTCAATTGAATTCCTATTTTCTATCTGTGTTATGGCGAGGCATTTCGAGCCCCCTTCTCGAGATAAGGAGATATTCAAGACTGGTGATTGGTAATGGGGATTTTTTTTAAATATTTTGGCGTGATAACTGGATTGACTCAAGCCCCCTTTGCGACTGTTTCCTGTCGAAGAGCTTATGTTATGTCATTGTTTTACAGTTATTTATTTTTTGTCTGCAATATGAAATTTACCCATTAGGATTTCTCTCTTCTATATAAGAGAACCCTTGGACTCTACAAGTAAACATAAGTATTCTTTCTCCACATGGTATCAGCGCGACGGTCCTAGACCTGAGCCTTGAGCTGAAGAAACCCTAACCCTAACTCCAACCCTTCTTCGCTCGCCTCCTCTCTTCGTGCGGCAGCAGCTCACACCGCTCAACGACCTCGCGTTGCCCTTAGCGGCATCACCTATCACCCAACACCCTCAGACGGGTCGTGCGCCGCCCCTAGTAGCAACCTACAACGCCACATAGAGCTCCTAGCTATAACCTGCAACACTGCCAGGCCCTATGGCGCTGCCTAGTAGCACATGCACTGGTGCCCGACGCTCCTACGACGCTGCCTAGTCGCCCACCTGCATTGTTACCTAGCTACCTCAGGACCGCCCAATCAGCCCTCGCTCCTCCAACGATGCTCTAATTTGATATTTTTCGGTATGATTTTAGAGTCTTTTGTTCGATTTACCCGATTTTATATCAAAATCAGACCATGATTTGTGTATAGATGGTTGTAGTATGAGTCTAAAATTACAATTATCTCGTTTCATGTCTGTTTAGACACTACACGACTGGTCTAAGGTCCTAGTGAGTGTTCACAATGTCAGAAAGCAGAGTTGATACCTCATCTACATCTGCCTTCAAAGGTCCCACACTTATTGTCAAGATGGACGGTGCCAACTACGAGTTGTGGGCAATGCAGTTCATGAATCTGATGCAATGCCATGTCAAGAAGCATATTCTGACGGAAGATGAGCTGGTGAATATGACTGGGACCAACACCTCATGGGAGGCTAATGATGCATATGCCATGGTGTAGCTATCTAGTACCGAGTATGTGGAGGTAATCAACGATATCCTAGTCAACCCACTTCAAGGCAATGTGGGACATTCCTGTAGGGGCATACTCTCAGGCAAAGAACGAATCGAAGATACTGCAGCTCCAATACGATATCTTCATGACCAAACAGGGTGATCATCCCCTTCACGCCCTGTATACATCTCTGAGGGGTATGTTTGAGCAACTTCACAGCTACATGCCCCTGACAACTTCTCCATAGCAGCATAAGGCTTACAGAATCTCTGTCATGACTGGTGTGTCTGACTACCCTCAACCCAGAATATGATTCGGCTCGTTCTTAGCTTCTCACCGATGCTACCATATCTCCTATGGAGGAAGCATGCCGTAGGCTCAACCGTTTGATTATCTCCTCTTCCACACACGGTAAATGCGGTCCACACCCAGTTCAGACATGTTCATACTGCCATCGTTCAGATCATTCAGAGGATACATGCTACTCCAAGCACGGATTCCCGCCACCAACCCATGCTGCAGAGCAGAGTCAGGCTGCTCCTGATCTCATCGATCAATGCTACGATGATTTTGTTGCTCGCCTGAGAGAGATCATGCCTCTAGCCGTTGGATCTTCCAACAATGGTCCATTAGATACTGCAGTTTCTGCCTCTACTAGTAGCTCAGGTATTACTCATGCATTTATTGGTCGCTCTCGATCAGATCTTTCAGAGTGGATAATGGATTCCAGAGCATCACACCATCTCTGCAGAGATAGATTGCACTTTGGTACATACATTTCAACACTACCATGTAGATCGGTAATGATTGCTGATGAGACTCAATCCTCATCTACTGTACATGGGGAGGTTCATTTGACACCCTCCATACACTTGTAGAATGTTCTTCATACACCTGCTTTTTCCATGAATTTACTATCTATTAGCCAGATTACCAAATATTTACATTGTCGTGCTATATTTGACCTTTGTTTCATTGTTTTTCATGATATACTCATGGGAAGGGTGATTGGATGTGGCTATGAATATGGAGGGCTATGCAGATTGTCTCAGTCTCCGTATGCTGGTGCTACTTCCCTTTCTGCAGGATCCATTTCTCCCTACACGGGGCATCTTAAATTCGGCCACCTACCACTACAGAGAATTTGTCACCTCATACCGGGCGTCTCTATCAAGTCTAGTTTCCAGTGTGAGTCATGTGAACTTGAAAAGCATCATCGGTCCAACTTTTGAAGACGTCAAGGTTAGAGTAGTCATGGTCTATTTTATTTATTTCATCTGGATATGTGGGGTCCAAGTCGTGTACCTGATCATCAGAGACACATGTATGATCTTGTTTGTGTTGATTTTTCCAGACTGTCTTGGGTCTTTCTTTGGAAGCAAAAGTCTGAGGCGAGTACTATTATTCAAAATTTTGTGGTTGGAATCAAAAATATTTTCTCTGTCTCAATAAAATACGTTCGTTCGGATAATGCACTTGAGTTTTGTACTACACTTTTGATACATTTTTTTTGCTCACGTGTCATCATTCATCATACTTCTTGTCCTTGCACGTCTCAACAGAACAATGTGGTAGAATGTAAACACCGCCATTGTTTAGATATCACAAGGACTCTCCTCTTATAGTGTCAGGCTCCACATTCTTTTTGGGGTGATGCTGTGATGATAGCTTGTTATCTCTTAAACCGAATGTCCTCCACAATCTTGGGTGAAGAGGCACCATTTGGTCTTGCTTTTCGTGATAAAGATCTCTTCTCTCTTACCCTACGAGTATTTGGGTGCATGGCATTTGTCTATATCCTACGTCCTGGTCATGACAAGTTCGCTCCTCGAGCTGTCAAATGTATGTTTGTTGGTTATTCCTGCACTCAGAAGGTTATCAGTGTTCTGATCCTATACATGGGCTATACTATGTCAGTGTTGACGTCAACTTCTTTGAGTCCATCGTGTAGTATTCTCCTATAGGTGACAAGATGAGTCCCTCTAAGTCTGAGGATGTTGTTATTCTCCCACCTCCACCTACACATATGCCTCAGCCGGCACTTCATGTTTCAACGCCTTCCCCAGCATCTAACATGTCCATGTAAATTCCGAAAACTTGATTTTGATTGATGGAACTAATGGTGTACATGATGTACATGATGAACATGCAGATATACATATACATGTTGAGCCATAACCACCAACATAGAATAATTTAAGGTGGTCCATTGCATTGCGAAAAATGCGAACGTTCTTGTACACGATATCCCATGGAAGGTCAAGTGTCTTTGGAGTGACTTTCACCCGACTTCTGGAAATTTATTATGGGTTTATCCAATGTTTAAATCCCACACACATATCAGGAGGCACTCAAGGTGAGCGAATTGCGTTTGGCCATGGAAGCAGAGATGGTTGCTTTACAGTCTCGTGGCACGTAGAGTACTGTTACAACTCCCGCATACGTGTATGTTGTAGGATGCAAGTGGGTGTTCACTATGAA
This sequence comes from Ottelia alismoides, assembly GCA_037367405.1. Taxonomy (NCBI): domain Eukaryota; kingdom Viridiplantae; phylum Streptophyta; class Magnoliopsida; order Alismatales; family Hydrocharitaceae; genus Ottelia; species Ottelia alismoides. Next base: position 417,104 of record JAZKJV010004081.1, on the reverse strand, counting down.
GCATCGAGTAGATGACGGCATTGATCGCTACAAGGCATGACTTGTAGCTCGCGGGTTCTCCCAGACCTATAGAGTGGATTATCAGGACACTTTCTTTCCAGTATCTCGGCACTCTGCTCTTCGGATTCTTCTCTTTGTCGTTGTCACACGGGACTGGCTTCTGTACCGTCTTGATGTGACAAATGCCTTCCTCTATGTCGATTTTCAGGAGGAAGTCTGCATGCAACAACCACTTGGGTTCGTTGTTGAGGGGGAGTCTCAAAAGGTATGCAGACTTCATAAGGCGATCTATGGCCTTAAGGAGAGTCCGAGAGCATGGTTTCAGAAGCTCTCAGATGTGATAGAACAGAAGGGATTTTTGAGATCCACTGCAGATCACTGCTTGTTTGTTTAGAGGTCACATAAGGGCATTGTTGTTGTATTGGTATAAGTCGATGACATCATCATTACATGGGACAATGCACATGGGATCCAAGAAGCTAAGGCTTTCCTGGGTTAGCAGTTTGTCACCAAGGACCTTGGCAGTCTATGCTACTTCCTTGGACTGGAGTTCGCCAGGAACCAGCGAGGTCTTGTGATGACTCAAAGGAAGTATGTTACAGATCTCCTATCAGAGACTTGTATGACAGATTGCAAGCCAACCACTACTCCCATGGACTCGAGCATGGAGTTCTATGATGACGACACTGATGAGGCCGACAAGATGAGATACACGGAGCTAGGTGGGAAGTTGCTATATGTGACCATTACCAGGACAACCATATCCTTTGCAATAAGCAAAGTAAGTCAATTTATGGAGCAGCCAAGACATACCCATACAGATGCAATCCATATGATTTTGAGGTACCTGAAGACCTCACCTAGCATTGGTCTTCTGTTTAGCAGAGGCACATTCCTTGCTGTTACAACTTGTGTAGATGCAAACTACTTAGGATGTATCAAAGATAGGAAGTCAACTTCCGGGTTTGCAGTATTTGTAGGAAATTCATTATTATTATGGAAGAGCAATAAACATACAATTGTCACCCGATCGAGTGCTGAATCATAGTACATAGCTATGACACAAGGCAACACAAAGATAATGTGGGTTAGATCTATTCTGACTGACCTAGCCATTTAGGTGCCTCTTCCTATGCACCTCCAATGTGACAACCAAGCTGCACTGTTCATTGCCAACAATCTAGCCTTCCATGAGCGAACCAAGCATATCGAGGTAGAGTGCCACTACGCTCGAGATATGATCCAGTAAAGCCTCATTTCTAGTGAGCAGACAACAAGCGGTGGCAGTCTACCTCATGCAAGGTAGCTTGCATGAGGTTTGCTTCATGCCTTGTATATTTGAGCTATTTGGTGCACACAAAATGAGCTCATTTTTGCAGTCAGAGATTATATCTCGAGGATCTTATTGAACATAACAAGGTCCTTCTTTTGGCATGGACTTGTACTTGGATGATTTTAATTAATTTAAATTTTCCTTTACGGCATGCCCCATCTCGGGGCTTCACCCTCTTTCCTTGAAAAATTTCCGCGTCAGCCTCAGTGATCTAACTATTTCGATCAACAGCTGCATGATACTCATAACAACCATGGTACATATCCCGATTCGTACCGAGGGGCCTTAACAACAATGCAAACATAATAGTATTTTATTTCAAATTTGGAATGATATAATTCACAATAATTTTTATTGCGAAATGGCTTGTCACGGGTCTTAAAAATCTAACAAAGAGTTTGCATGCTGTCTTCCTTGACATTTCTCGTTAGCATAGATTTTCTTTTAGTTCCAAACCTAAATCGTTGTTAAAGGTGTGAGGTGCTCTAAGATGTGAGAGGGTTTAAAATGCTTGAGGCTATGGGTCTGTTTGGTTGCAGGGTTGGGCAGGGTTGGCCCAACCCTGGTTACTATTCACAATGGTACTTCCTCCTCACAGATTACTATTCACCCAGCCCAACCTAGTCCAACCCAACCCTGCCCAACCCTGCAACCAAACAGGCCATAGGTATTCGCTTAGGTGCCCTCCTAAGAAAAGCAAAACGTTGTATATATGTATGCATCTATGTATGTAAATATACGTGTATCACTTAAATTACAATATTAAGATCAATCCAATACACATACATGTGTGTGGATATAGAAATGTGCATGTGTACACATGGACATGCAGACATATGATATATCCAATATGTTTGTATGCATATAAATATATTATATATCTGTCTGCATGTACGTGTACTTATGTGTATATAAATGTATGTGTTTGTGTGTGTACATATGTATCATGGATGTGTATGTAGATATTTGTATACATATGAATGTGTATATATATGTGTACGCACATGCCTATATATACTTGTGTGTATGTGTTTTCGTGTATGCATTTGTGTGTGCTATTTTTATTTTTATGTAGATGTATATACATGTATATACTATAGTGTTTTGAAATAATATGTATATTTGAATGTATAAGTATATGCAATACTTAAAACTACTATGTGAATGTTTGTATATATACGTTTTTATAAATGAATTTTGGTTGTGGCGACTCCCGCCTCGGGAGCGCACCTTTTCAATCAAAAAAAAGTTTGTATATATATATATGTGTAATGGAATTGTGTGAGCAATTGATGTGTGTCCATGTGCTTATGTGTATATGCATGTCGATTATGCTTTGAACTTTGTTTAAAAATGATTATATTTAGAACTGAAACGTATTTAGTGTAAAAACCAAAAACATGGATAAATATCATAAAAAGTGGGCAAAAACTGTTAGTTTGCATCAAGCGCTTATGTTGAGCTCTCGTCACTTTGAGCTAGGCACTCATCTAGGTAGCACCCAAGGTAAAACACGTCACCTGAAGGGAGGTAGGGCTCTGGGGCCTCACCTTGCCTCACCGGCTGACTTAAAAGTTTTAATCCTCCTCACGTATAGCCAAACATCTCATGTTTCTCTTCTTTAGTTTTTGATTATGGCACTTCGAATAATCTTACTTCATTCCTTTTTTTGTGGCCTCACATCCATGTCAGCATGCTTGTCTTATTTATATACAGCAAGAGATGTCAAGAAGCTTCAATGAAGTCTAATGTTGTAGGCTCATAAGTTGAGATCATTGGTCTAATGAGATGCGCTCGAACTAAAACTATGAGTTCTTTTAATGAGATGAACTTTTTTCTTTGAGACCAAAAAAGGGGGAAACACGCTTTTAATGAGATGAACTTGAGAGACAGTCATGAGTTCTTTTAATGAGATGAACTTGAGAGACAGTCATGAGTTCTTTTAATTAGATGAACTTGAGAGACAGTTGTTTAGCTTGACAACTTGTTTTGTTGACTCGATAAAAATGTAAATAGAAATATATATATATATATATATATAATGCATTTGATTTGTTTGTAAAACAAATAATTGATTGATAAATATGCAGTGCAGATAGTAAAATCAAGAAAACTACATAAAAATAGCTTCTATGTTCAAGATCACCTTTTCCCACTGCACTTGTTTTTCCCAGCCAATCCTTTTTTGCTTTTGCTTAAATACAGGGACATAGCTCACATCATCTAATTTTAGCGGATGGGCTATTTTGAGTTCTATAGGTGTAACCCTTCTTTAATATAATCAACATAATATGGAGTCATTGTTGCAATATTCGGTCAAATGTACAGATTATTTTTATTCTGTGGGGTGATCAAATAAAATATTGTTATTCGGTCAATATTTGGTCCAATCCGAATAATCCTGAATATTTAGTTATTCGATCAAGTATTCGATTGATTATTGCAACATATTGCTGATTTTTTTATTTTTTTAAAGGTTCTCATTTATCATGGTATCACCACAAATGTTAAGGCTCCATATATGTCACATGTTAATTGGTACTTTTATCTTGGGCTCTTATTGATTGATGATCATATATAAATATATAAATATAAGATCAATATACATATACATTACTCCCTCCGCAGAACATGATTACAAGGGCCGTAAACACACGACACCGCCAGGGGTGTAGAGGAACCAACACACATCAAGAGAATAGAGGGAACATGTCTCCTGCGCAGCACTGAGATGAACATCAAGGTAGAAGATCTCCACGCCACAAGAAGCCCTCTAGATGCGCCGACAACATCCAGTGCTCTGAACTCATCAATGCCACCAGCGCCGAAAGATCTCCAAAGGACATCAGAGACGGATTGAAGCTTCGTCTCTTGCAGCATGACCAAATCACAACGCCAATCAATGAGTCGCGAACCAAGGATCCTCCTCTTGTCCATTTCCCCGAGGCCCCGAACGTTCCAAGAGAGAACCTTCATTTAGAACATGGTATGGACCCTGAATGCGGATCACACCTGAGGCCTCCGGAATGCTCGCTTTTAGGGCCGAGCACGACTGTGGCTCGGCGGGACGAGGCCGAGATCTCTGCCTGCGCTTGTACCTCTTACCGGATCTTTTGTCGCCTGCCCCTTCATCATGGTGAGAGCCGCTCTCCGCAGGGTAAGCCATGAGAGGCGTAGTAGAAGTGAGAGCGCCGCGAAATTGACCGTCCAGAACACTGTCCAGAACCGGCCGATCACCAACAGAAGATGAGGCGGAAAGGTGCAAGGAGCCCCCACAAGATACCCCAGGGGCGCTGACGTAGAGCGGTGGCTCCGGGGGGATATCCACAGCGGCGTTCCAGGACCCACCAGGAGTATGCACCCACCCAGTCGTTGCCGACCGGATCAGGCATGGCGCCGGATCTAAGAGGCCCACCCGGCTTGAGAAGAACTGGCTAGACCGGGGCTCCGAGAAGCCCAAACGGCCCGACAAGAAAGTGCTAAACGGGTTTGGGTCCCCCTGGGGAGGATACACAGATGGATCCACGCGAGTAGGCATGAGCCCAGGACCCGGAGCCAAGGAGACATGCGCTGACGAGAGAGAAGGCACCAAACTTGCCACCTCAGCAGGCAAAGAGAATTTTTGGGTGACAAGGCACATGACCCGAGGAGAGTCTACCAAGGGTCGCACCGTATCGTCCTCGCGCCTCGAACCCTGCAACGTGCCCCTCGGAAGCCCCACCACCAACGCAGAAGGTGAAGCGGCGTCGGAAAGCAGCGGGACCTCCGACGGAGGTGGGGGGTCCACGATCTGCATCTCCACCGTGAAACTGAAACACCCAACATCTAAGGTCGCGAAGAAGACCGAGCCACCGGGAACAACCATAACCGCTTTGCTGCACTCCAACAGTACAAGCGTGACATCCGGATCCGAGCCGGGTGTCAATCCGTTATCAAGCACCGCGGGCACCGTGCCCCACCGCCGAAGGGCCTGCCCCAAACAGGAAACCGATCGGGACAGGAAAGGAACACCACACACCTTGGCCACGCAAACCTCCACTTCTGAAACCGCGCCATCTGCAAAGCGGAGAGGTCACCAAATAACATCGTCCACCCCGCCATTCAGGAGCAGGCGCTCTCTCTACACCAAAGAGAGGCCACGAACACAACACCGACGATCATCTAGAGATACCACATCTCCCGAAAACGACGAACCAAGGAACCCAGATAGATGGGTCTTCAGAGCTTCTATAGAGATGCAACTTTGCATAGCGTAGCCGATCACTGCATGGGTGCCACCATCCTGCATGCCAACCTGCATATCACCCGCAACCACTGCCGCGAAACTACGATGCCTCCGGCGATCATCGACCGTAGGGGATAGACGTTACATGGATTGTCCTTCAGAGCTACGTTCAACAACACGAGCGGCACCACGATCGGAACCAAACCTTCATGTGGTACGACGGTGGCCCACTCTCCCGCAGGAGAAACATCTCGGTGGGACAGGGCAAAACGACGCAACGTGGCCCTGAACACCACAACGGAAGCATCTTTTCTCCGATTTCTTGTGGGAAACATGCACCCACTCCTCGTCACCCCGAGCAACATGCACCACGCTGCCTTCTCCAGCCCACAACCCTCCTTCCTCCCTGCATACAGTCCTCTCCCCTTTCCCACCTTCAACACACCGACCGCCAGCGAGACAACGTACATGCCGCGATTTAGGGGTGGCCAGGACCCGGGTTCGGATGATTTTGCAGACGCTATCGATTCTATGGCCCTGGAAGTTATGGATGCGGGTGACTCGGCTTACACTTGGAGGAGCTCCAACTCTCGCTCTCGAATTGACAGATTTTTGGCTTCGGCTGAGCTACTTGATTGTTTCGCGCTCTCCTCTGTGATGGCTCGTCCGCGAGCCTTGTCCGACCATACACCGATTCTCTGGGACTCCGGGGAATCCCTTCCGCAGAGGGGTCTCTTTAGATATGAGAAGAGCTGGTTGCTGGAGGATAATTTTAGAGAGCCGGTGGTGTCGCATTGATCCAGCGTGGAGATGTCTGGGTCGACTGCGTCTAAGTTTGTGCAGAAGCTTGTATCCTTGCGCACGCGGTTGTGTATCTTCAAGAAGGATTCCAGGGCTGCCAGATGCGCTTCCAGGCTGGAAGCTGAGGAGGTGGTTAGTAGACTTGATGCACAGGAGGATGTTAGGGAGCTATCGGGGGATGAACTGGCCACTCGCTCGCTTGCTCAAAAATTAATCGTGGCTGAGGACTATAAGCGCGTCACTGAATGGAGACAAAGGTCAAGAAATACTTGGCTCAGGGAGGGGGACGCTACCACGGCTTTTTTCCATCGCATAGCCAGCGGGAGGCTGTAGAGGTTTATATTATGTTATGACTGTTCCACATTTCCTATTTATATACTGTACGTCTATGTAATTTACCCAAGGGTTTTCTCTCTATATAAGAGACCCGAGGGCTCTATGGAATAACACATCAGAGTATCCTTTTACTCTAACATGGTATCAGAGCCAAAACCCTAACCTAGGGTTTTCTCCACCCGCCCCCCACCCCCCACCCCACCGTCGCCGCCTCTCTCAGCCGAGCCTCCTCCTCTCGCTGCCAGGCCCCCCGCACCCCTCTCCAGTCACCAGGCGCCCCCTCCCGTCGCCCCTCTCTAGCCGCCCCCCCCCCCCCCCCCCGCCTCCCCTTGCCGCCGGGACCCCCCCTGCCGTCGTCGGGTCCCCGCCCGCCTCCCCTTGCCGTTGAGAGCCCCCCTTGTCGCCGGGACTCAGTCCACCACTGATTGGTTCAAGTGCATAAGTCTACATATGCACTTGAATCCTAACGTGTCTGTGTAGACACTAGTTCTGTTGTCTCTCATCCCTTGGTCTTCCTCTCCGACATTATGTCAGACCAAAAGATTGATATGCCCGCCATAGGTGCCTTCAAAGGCTCGGCACCAATAGTCAAGATGGACGGGACGAATTACGAACTCTGGGCTATGCAGTTCCTGAGTCTTATGAAGTCGTGTGGTAATAAACATATTCTTACCGAAGAGGAGCCGGCAGAGAAGACGTGGATTTATGCCTCATGGGAGGCGGACGATGCGTATGCCAAAGTTTGGCTGTCAGGGACGCTCACGATGGAGATAGCCAACGACGTCCTTCATCAACCCACCGCCAAGGCGATGTGGGATATTTTGGCCACTACATACTCTCAAGTGCGGAACGAGACGAAGATGCTGCAGTTGCAGCATGATATTTTTACCGAAGCAAAATGGGAGGCCTCTTCATTCTCTGTACACGTCTCTTCGTGGAATGTTCGAGAAGTTATATAGCACCATCCCGCTCACAGCAACACCAGAACAGCAGAAGACGTTCCGCAATGCCACTATGGTAGGCGTATTACTTGCTACCCTGGACCCAGAGTACGAGGCAGCACGCTCTCAGATCCTTGCCGATGCCACTATTCCACCGATGGAAGAAGTCTACAGGAGACTCAGTCGTGTACCAGTTCCATCAAATACAGCGACTCCACCTCCCTCGGCAATGGCAGTCTCAAGAGGACGTGGTAGTTCGTCTTCATTTCGTGGCAGAGGAAGTGGTGGACGTGGCCGAGGAGGTCGTGTCCGTTCTACGTGCTCATTCTGTCGTCGTACTGGTCATTCGGAGGATACATGCTATTCCAAGCATGACTTCCCTCCTTCTGCACGTGTCGCTGATCATGTTCAGGGTCCACCAGCATCTACTTCAGATCACAGGTTCGAGGAGCTAGTGGCACGGCTTCGTGATATTATGCCACAGTCATCTTCAGAGGGTGCTGACGCTTCTGACATTGCGGCTTCGGCGTCAGCTAGTACATCTGCTACTGCCAGTACCTCAGGTAGTACTTCAGTATCCTGTCATAACTATGATCTCACAGGTTGGATTGTTGATTCTGGAGCCACCCATCATCTCTATCGTGATAGAGATATCCTGCAGTCCTATAGACCTGTTCAGCCTGGTCGCTCTGTACTCATAGCTGATGGCACTCATTCCCCTATTGTCGGTCAGGGGGAGACGGCTTTGCTGCCCTCTATGCACTTACAGAATGTTCTACAAGCACCAGAGTTCTCTATGAATTTATTATCAATTAGTCAGATTACAAGAGATTTGCACTGTTGTGCTATATTTGATCCATCTTCTGTCATTTTCCAGGACATACTAACGGGCAGGGTGATTGGCTGTGGCTCTGAGCACAATGGTCTCTATCGTCTTGTACGAAACTCCTATGCTGGTGTCTCACTACATTCTCAGGGTTCCGTGTCTCCATATACCTGGCATCTTCGATTTGGTCACCTGCCGCTACAGAAAACGCGTCACCTCCTGCCTCAGATCTCTCCGAATTCGTCTTTTCGTTGTGAAGCGTGTCAGTTAGGGAAGCACCATCGGTCCAGCTTCCCTAGTCGTCAGGGTCGGAGCAGTCGCTCCCCATTTGAGTTATTTCATATAGATATTTGGGGTCACAGTCGTGTCCCAGATCATCAGGGGCACAGGTTCTATCTAGTTGTAGTTGATGATTTCTCTCGAGTGTCTTGGACTTTTCTTCTGAAAAATAAATCCGAAGCAGGAAGTTTTATTCAAAATCTTATCAATGAAGTTCAAAATGTTTTTTCATCTACTGTTAAGTATGTGCGTACTGACAATGCATTGGAATTCTGCACTCGTTCCCTTGCTCGCTTCCTTTCCTCTAAGGGCATTATCCACCAAACCACATGTGCATACACTTCTCAACAAAATGGTGTTATAGAACGGAAGCATCGACACTTTCTTGATATTGCTCGCACATTACTTATCCAGAGTTGTGCCCCATTAGCCTTTTGCGGGGATGCTATACTTACAACATGCTATCTGGTCAACCGCATGCCTGCTACTGTTCTTGGGGAAAAGTATCCTATCTTTGTTCTCTTTCCTGACAAGGATTTGTTTTCACTTACACCTCGGGTCTTTGGCACAGTTGCGTTTGTTCACCGGTTATCTCCAGGACTTGATAAGCTCTCTCCTAGAGCTATCAAGTGTGTTTTTGTGGGTTACTCGAGGACACAGAAAGGATATCGTTGCTATGACCCCATTCATGACAAGCACTATGTGATTGCTGATGTTACATTTTTCGAACCGGTCATGTACTTCTCCCCTGCAGGTGACAGATTGGTCTCCTCCACACCCACGGATACTAATGTATATGTGCCTCCGCCTCCAAGCCTGGGTCAATCCGACTCCACTACACCACCACCACCACCACCACCTCCGATTGTACCATTTCCTAAGTTCTATACAAGGCGGTCCGGCCCTGCTCAAGCTACATGCCAACCATCCAGCACGCCTCAGGTATGTTCTGATGTTATCACTAATGATGGGTTAGATAATGCACCAGTGCAGGAGCCTTTACTACAGGAGGAGGATCCGCCAGTCACCACAGTGATAGATGATCTTGATCGGCCTATTGCTCAAAGGAAGCAGAGAAGACAATGTGCATCATATCCTCTTGCGTCTCAAGTATCATTTCATCGTCTCAATGGGGATTTCTAGAGATTTGCAGCAGCTGTCTCGTCAGTTGAGATTCCACGGACCTATCAAGAAGCCATGAAGATTGATTGCTGGCGTCTAGCTATGGGAGAGGAGATGCGTGCCTTACAGTCTCGAGGGACTTGGTCTCTAGTCCCCATTCCTCCAGGTGCCTCTGTCGTGAGCTGCAAGTGGGTGTTTACGGTGAAATATCATGCAGATGGGCGTCTCGACAGATACAAGGCCAGGCTTGTTGCACGTGGATTTACCCAAACTTATGGGGTAGATTATTTGGACACTTTCTCACCAGTGGCTCGACACTCCACTCTTCGCATCCTCCTATCTGTTGCTGTGGTACGTGACTGGACCATTTTTCAGCTTGATGTCAAGAATGCTTTCTTGTATGGTGATCTACATGAGGAAGTCTACATGCAGCAGCCACCAGGGTTTGCTGCTGAGAGGGAGACTCAGATGGTGTGCAGACTTCATAAGGCTATCTATGGCCTCAAACAGAGTCCCCGGGCATGGTTCCAGAAGCTTTCCCAGTTGATTGAACGACAGGGGTTCAAGAGATCAAATACGGACCATTCACTATTCATCCAGAAGACCCCTAGAGGTACAGTTGTTGTCATGATATATGTTGATGACATTTTGGTTACAGGAGATGATGCTCATGGAATTGAGATAATCAAATCCCTGTTGGGAAGTCAGTTTATTACGAAGGATCTAGGCACCATACGATATTTTCTGAGGATAGAGTTTGCAAGAAATGCACAAGGAATGGTAATGACTCAAAGAAAATATGTCACAGACTTGCTAGTTGAAACAGGAATGACTGGATGCAGACCGTCGAGCACGCCTATGGACCCAAGCATGAAGCTGTACGACAATGATACCGAAGAGGTGGACAAAAGAAGATACAGAGAGATGGTGGGTAAGCTCTTATACATTACTATAACTCGACCGGATATTGCCTTTGCAGTAAACCGAGTGAGTCAATTTATGGAGCAGCCTAGGCAAGTTCATATGGATGCCTTGTATATGATATTGAGATATCTGAAGTCTTCCCCAGGCACAAGGTTGCTATTCAGAAAAGATACAGATCTGTCTATTTCCGCTTGTGCAGATGCAGACTATGCAGGATGTCCAAAGGATCGTAAATCTACTTCTGGTTTTGCTATCTTCATAGGAAGCTCTTTGGTTTCTTGGAAAAGCAAGAAACAGACTGTTGTGGCGAGATCCAGTGCTGAATCCGAGTACAGAGCCATGGCACAAGCAAGCGCAGAGATGATGTGGGTTAGAGCAGTCTTAGAAGATTTGAATGTAGATGTCTCCTTGCCTATGAATCTTCAATGTGACAATCAGGCAGCATTGTTTATTGCAAATAATCCAGCGTTTCATGAGAGAACAAAGCACATCGAGGTGGATTGTCATTATACTAGAGACATGATCCAAAAGGGCTTCATTTCCACTTCTCATGTCAGTTCAGAGGACTAGACTGCTGATATATTTACCAAGCCATTGCTCAGAGGACCTTTCCAGAGATGTTCTTCCAAGCTGAGCATGATTGATATCTATGCTCCATCTTGAGGGGGAGTGTAGAGGTTTATATTATGTTATGACTGTTCCGCATTTCCTATTTATATAATGTACGTCTATGTAATTTACCCAAGGGTTTTCTCTCTATATAAGAGACCCGAGGACTCTATGGAATAACACATCAGAGTATCCTTTTACTCTAACAGAGGCGTCGGTCAAATGCTTTGAGATCGATTACGGTGAATGGTGTGCGCGCAGATGGTGACAGACAAATGGGGAGGGCGATTGTCAATCACTTCAGGGACTTCTCGGCGCGAACGTTACCCCGGCTCTGGAGGTGGATGGGGCTTGGGGCTCCTTCTTTGCCGTCTTCGATGGGTGCGGATTTAATGCAGGGCATCTCCTTGGAGGAATTGAAGTGTGCGGTGTGGAGCTTGAATGCGGATGGGGCTCCGGGCCCTGATGGCTTCCCGGTTGCTTTCTACAAGGAATTTTGGGACCTTGTGGGCAACGAGGTTCTGGAAGTCATCTCGGAGTTTTGTGAGGGTAATGTTGGTTTCGAGACGATAAATAAGGCCCTAATCGTTCTCCTCCCTAAGTCCGCGGCGGCGGATCGCATTGAGGATTTTTGCCCCATTGCTCTTTCTAACACCCTCTACCTGATTGTGGCGAAGGTGCTCGCCGTGCGGCTTAGCCGTGTTCTTGAGACTATTATATCCCCGCTCCAGTCAGCCTTTATCCAGGGTGGGCAAATTTCGGACTGCCTTGTTCTTGCCTCGGAAATCATTGCGGACTAGAAGAGGAGGGATAAACAGGGCGTTCTATGGAAAGTGGATTTTGCAAAAGCCTATGATAGTTTGGATTGGAAGTTCCTTTGGTCGGTATTGCGGAGGTGAGGCTTCTCGGATCTGTGGATTTCTTGGATGAAACGATGTGTTACGACGTCGTCTTTTTCGGTCTTGGTGTGCGGCAAGGCTGCCCGCTTGCACCCCTGCTGTTTGTCATTGCCGCGGATGTCCTGGCGCATGTTGTCCGTCGTGTGATTGATGGTGGCTTATCGGCCGGGTACTCGAGGGATGGTTCGATGATTCCGCTGTTGCAATACACATACGATACTATCTTCTTCATTGAGGGGGGCGCTGAGGAGGCTTCCGGCATGTCCGTGGCCTTGGATCTTTTCAGTGAACTATCTGGTTTCTTCAAGAATACCGATAAATCAAAGGTTGTCCCATTCGCTTTATCGGAGGAAGAGGCTGTTGCGTGTGGACAGTCATTAGGGTCGGAGTGGAGCTCCCTTCCGATTGACTACCTTGGGATGCCTTTGACGGTGGGTAGAACGAAGTTGCGGGACTGGTTGCAGGTGGTTGAGAAGTTCGAAGCGAGGCTCGCGGGCTGGAAATCGGCCATTCTCTCCAAAGGGGGGCGGCTGGTCCTCTTAAAAGCGGTTCTCTCTTCCATTCCTGTGGTCTTCTTGTCCAATCGTTGCTTGCCGAAGGGAATCCGTAACTGGCTTGAGAAGCTAATGCGCAGGTTCTTATGGGGCAGACATGGTGGCGAATCGGGGGGGGGATACACCTTGTTGAATGGGATGTTATCACGCTCCCTAAAAAGCAGGGGGCTTGGGAGTCCGGAGGGGGGCATTGAGTACGCGGTTCCCTCGCCTCTATGCTCTGGCGGCTGATAAGAATGCGTTGGTGGCGTCTTGCTGGTTGGATGGCAATTGGTTCCCCACCTTCTCCACAAACTTCTCGGACCAACGGCTCGAGGATTTTCTGTTGTTACTGGATTCACTGAAAGAGATGGGAAGACCGTCTATGGGAAGGGACCATTAGGGATGGCGTAAGGGCGCATTCTCGGTTAAGATGGCTTTTGGGGCGATTTGCAGGCCGCCTCCGTCACGATCGGAGGAGCTGATTCGAGATTGCGCCTTTTTTTGGAGTCTGGGCCTCCCTGAGCGTGTAGGTTTTTTCCTGTGGTTGTTTAGAAGGCAAAGACTGATGACGAGAGACCGCTGTGCTAGGCTTTTGGGATCCATCTCCGATAGATGCCTCTTGTACGATGAGGCAGTTGAATCCCTTGAACACATGTTCTTCAAATGCTCGAAAGCGATACTGATTTGGGATGAGGCAAATTTGGCTTGGATGTGCGCGACGGATTTGGCCTCCTTTTGCGGCTCAGTGCTTGGAAACAGGAGTAGACCCCGACGGGAGCTATTTAGACCCATTGCGATTATATGGGCCATGTGGCTGGGCAGAAATGCGCTCCTTTTCTCTGGGCAAAGGTTCTACAAGGAAAATGTTGGGATACACTCTGCGAGGTTGGTGGATGATTGGGATCTATAGTTCTATGCGTTTGTTTCTTCTTCCTTTGTCTTTCCCCATTTTTTCTCCTTATAAATAAACTTTGGGGAGAACACCAATGAGTGTATCCCCCTATCGAATATTCTTTATTCGTTGACTCCTCTGGAGTTTATACCAGCCTATTGATAATTCAGAATTGTTGATCTCTATTGCTCTAGCTGAGACAAGCTGAGTTTTTGTCAGATTCAGTAGGTTTGATCAATTTTGGTTTTGAAGTCGACTTTGATCTTGGATTCAAGTCTGCCTGGGCTTTCGACTTCTAGCTTGAGCATAGTGTGGCTTCACTTGTTGGGCTATGTTGATATTGCTGTGTATACACTTTTGTGTACACCCTTTATAAACAAGGATCTAGATGTCGATGTTGGTGTAGCCTCATTATGTCTAAAATGAGCATTATGATGGAGTACCTTGGCAACTTGCCTCGAAAATATATGAAAAACTGCAAAATGGATGAATTGTATAAAAAAGTAGTTCTAACAGATCCTAAATGCACAAATCACAATGTATCTATCGTATACACGACAGGTGTGGGGAGTGGAATAGAGTAGACGCGATGCCCAAATTTAGCTCTTTATTGACATGATGCTGTCCGTTTTTATGTTTTTTCTTCCAATTGCTAATTCTGGTCGAAGATTGAGAATTAAGTTACCGACCGATTCCACAATCTTCAATCCATTTAAGACCTAAACCCGATTTTGATAGAAAGACATAATTACTTCATTCTGTATGTTACTAATATAAAGGATATGCATAGGTGTCTCTGCACTTTGATTCTGTATGCATATTCTATTTTGTTTAGACTTGCATTTTCTGCATCCCATCCTTAAAGCGACTTATCACAAACACACTTTTTGAAGATTATAACTGCCACAACTTAAAATAATATATTATTTATGAGCGATACGGAATGGAACTAGTACTTAACTAGTATGGGCGGTGCTGATTTTAAGGCAGATGCAAGATGACTGGATACATTTGGATTCTTGATGGTACAAGCCAACGTTAGGTATATATATTTTCACTTGTAGTTCATAGTGGAGCTAAGGTATACACATGGAAACTGCGCAAGAGAGTTCCTTATGGTAGAGCTCTCTATGGCATGTTGTTTTGATTACTACTCGAATATTTATTCAACTCAATTTGGTGTACTTTTTCTTTCAAGTGAAGTTTGAGTATTTACACGAACCTCATGCGGGGGCTCTTTTGGACCACATTTAACTATATGAGTAGATGGGTTGAGCTAGTGGCTTGGATCAGGGTTTTGTGTCTGCTGAAGGAGAGTTGTTTAGGTTTCTTGTGTCACAAGGAGATTAGCGTGGCTCTATTGTTAAATGAGGAGTGCGGATTTGGGAGAGTGGGGGGGACCTTTTTGGGTTGATGTGATGGATTTATGGGATTTCTGCAGATCTTGATGGTAGTGTAATGACTGTGACTTGCCATCGGTGTTCTAGGTAGATACTTGAACCGAAGAAGGGGCTCTATGTGACATGTTCCCTAGGTTGTTTGTGTTGACAACCTTTAAGGAAATAATCATGGTTGAGTATTGGTTGGGCGCTGGCACGAGCAGTGGGCATGGACACTGAATTTCTCTACACTTTTATGTCGAGATGAGTACATGATCTCATGTACCTTTTTAGGGAGTTGGACTTGTCTATTTACCCATCTGAGTGCAGAGATCATTGGATATCAGGTGATGGCGGATTCTTTGTCAAACATGAGAATATGTTCGTGGTCATGTAGATTCGCTTTGGTCATGGACTGCCAGTTGTTTGGAGGGGAGAGAGTGGATTTGGGAGTGAAGATCATAATCTGGTTGTTGCAGAGAGGAAGAATGATAACAAGGAAGTTCACGCCAGTTTTTTTCTTGATAGGATGCTAGTTATTCTACTTGTGGAAGGATTTCAGAAGACACTCATCATCTCTTCTTTAGCTCTGACATTGATTAAATGATTTCAAATGACATTGATAATTTTTTCTTCAGTTGCGACATTGCAATGTGAAAGAAGTGTTGGGAAGTATGAACATGGATGGGTAAATGTTTTATGGTAAGATGATTTCTGGTTGGGTATCATGGTGCAACATTCCAAGGTTGAGAGGGCACCTTATTTTTGCTGCTTTTGGCCATTTGGCTTGGCAAAATTAGTGGTTTTCCATGGGAAGGGGATTTATGCTGAGAAATGATAATATCTTTGCACATGCTAAATTTTTGTACAAATCATGGCTATCGTACTTGTTAATTTTATGATGGTTTTGAGGTGTTATCAGGTACCCTCTCACAAGGGGGCTCACCCACAACTTCTCAAAAAACAACTCTTTAGCTGCTAAATCGTGAACAATAAATGACATGTTTAGGGCACCACAAGGAAGCTTTTAGGAAAATTCACAATCTTGCAAGGAAACTTTCCATCTCTACAACTTGCATCAGGGGTACTTAGTAGTGCCGTTATGGCACGTGGACATTCACGATATCCTGAATGGAATATATGGGGTTGACTGAACTCTACCACGCTTGATAAGAGAATACAAGTTATGGAAATTTTTGGTCTTGCAAGGAAGTGTTGAATATCTTAATGATACCTGTATATTGTTTTAAACTTTACATGTTATGTAATTTATCAAGCCAAACATGACTTGGCTTGCTTATCAAATAAGATGTTGAGCTTGAAGTCTGGATCATGCACAGCTTGTTGTCTCAATAAACATTGGTTTTTGCAGGCTTACAAATGAGCCCAGCCCATGATCATGCTTTTTAAGCCCAAACTTTTTTTGGCAATTGTGTAGCTATACTTTTTATGGAATCTGAAAACTCCTTGACCCCATCTCATTATTTTATTTTATTTTTCCAACTAAAAGGTCACCCTTTTTTATTGGTACTTATCTATATTGAAATATTCAGGTCTCATGCGCAGATAATCGTGTGCATCTTTTGAAAATGCCTTCTATGGAGTTACTTAAGTCAATCTCTGGGATTAAGGTGTGTTAAATTGTATTCAATGTGTCGTTCTGGGCTTGCCTTTCCTTCCTTGTTGGAATGAATTTTGTTATAACAAAAGGTGCCTTGCACTGTATGTTTAGGCTCCTTTTCTATATCCAATGAAACATGGTGAGCTAGGCAAAAGACTATCATGCAGCTCTGCCACTGGCGTAGTTGCCTTGAGTGCAGAAAATTATTGTATACAGCTTTTCAGCTTATACAATCACAAGGAAATATCTCAGGTTTGTTGAGTTCAAGTTAATTTTTTTCACTATAACATGTGTTAGTGATATTTCAATTTGTGATTTCTTCTTGCCGGGTGTAAAATATTTTTCATTCTTGTCTGGTGCCACATTTATTCCTGCTGGCCCTGAAATGTGAAATGAAAATGGCCCGACCAGGTATCGTGCATACTAACTCAATTACTTTTGTCTATTACTGTCTTGGCACTGAAGTGACTTCAAATATCTCTGGATACTGGTTTATAATGGGTCGTTCGAACCGATGGTGTTGCAATCCAAATTAAACTAAAAAAAATGTTATCTAATATATCTGATTACCAAGGAACACATACAACATATGGATGCGTCTTTTGACGTAAGAGGTATAACTCTTGGATGAATTGACTACATATAAAATCGCTCCTGGGAATTATATTATAACATAATTATTTTCTTATTTTATTTTGGTTCTTTTTTTTGTAATTGTTCCAATGGTCTCCACTATATAAAAGGCATCGGGTATTACTTTCATTGTATGACAATTATTCTAGTTTTCTAAATGTAGGGGATACATTAGGTAGTCGACAACTAGCGTAAAAATTACTCGAATCTTTCAACATGGATTTGAGCAAGAATCCATGTAGCTGACCCTAAGTACTTAATGTGGGAGAAGTCTTTGCCATTTTTTAATTCTATTTTTCTACATGGTAGTGTAGTGTGCCTACCGCCCAAAAGACCACTGTTCAAATCCCTCCTTATGGGGGTTGTTTTAGGTAGCCAGCAACTAGCCTTAAAATAGTCGGATCTTTCAACATGTATTTGAGCAAGAATCCATATAGCCCACCCTACTTAAAAGTGGGAGAAGGCTTCACCATTTTTCTACATGGTATAAGAGGCAAGAGCAACAATCTTACATCATCATTCTTGACCTCTCTTAAAATCGTAATCCTTACTTTAACGCCACTCGCTCCCAGTGATGTTGTCGACACTCAACATCTTGAGTGAGCAATGGCAAGGCGCAGATGCACCTTGTCAGGACCCCAACAACTGCTAGGTTCGAGCGCCAATGGGTATGTAATTGCCCACCTTCACTGGTTAAACATCCCAGTAATGCTTATTGCTAGAAGCATGCCATGAGGCTTGTGCCACCACCATTGGGCCCCTTCTTTGGTCACTAGTGCAATTGCTGGTTGTTTGCTTCGTTGGAGGGGGGTATCATCCCAACTATTATTGGGCACCCATGTTTCCTAAGTTGTATGTAAAGGTGTTGTGGTGGTTAATTTACCTCAAAAGCCCTATGTATGATCGAATAGATCTTGATTTCAGATATATCTTTCTCGCTTTAAAACTCTTATTCATCCTTTATTCTTTGGCAGACAATAAGGACGACAGGGTTCATAATCAGGAGACAACCAATTATCTGAACGAGAAGGTGATGAAGATTTATGGCCTGATCGTCAAGATGAATTTGATCAACTGCGAACGTAGTTTATGGTATTTTATAAACATCATGTAGGCTCTCTTGAGATTAAGTATATATTGAAGGAACTGATGCCTAAACAGTAGACATTAAGATATGCATCATGAAAGGACGACACCCTAGCCAAGATGGAGACTCATGACAAGAAATGCATACTTGAAAATATGT
Organism: Ottelia alismoides; assembly: GCA_037367405.1. Classification (NCBI taxonomy): domain Eukaryota; kingdom Viridiplantae; phylum Streptophyta; class Magnoliopsida; order Alismatales; family Hydrocharitaceae; genus Ottelia; species Ottelia alismoides. The sequence goes on along the minus strand of JAZKJV010004081.1, from coordinate 398,502 downwards.
ATTACGGAAGTTGATGCCGTAGTCAAGGTGTTTTTTGAGAAGCCCAAGGAGGTCATCTAGCATGACCATTTAGATTTTTATCAACACATGGAAATGAAAACATTCGAATGCTCCTTTTTACGATGTCTTAAAGATGCAAATGCACTCATGATGCATAAAATGCATTTGTACTGTTTGTTACTATTAGAAAACGAGAATGTGGAAGCGTAATCAGAGATAAAGAATAAGAACAATAAAGAACATCATGATTTTTACGTGGAATCCTACTTCCTAAGGAGCATGATGGAACCATAGGAGAATGCTTCAAAGGGCTGAATAGGATGATGCGTTCATTGAACTTTCTATTATATGTTACAGGATGTGTAGTGCTCCTTATACATCCCCTACTAGTTCTCTACATCGCACAACTGGTAGATGTGAGACTAAACACTAGATGTAGTACCCATTTACATAAGTGACACATATTCTCCAATGCTCCCCCTCAAGCTGGAGCATGCAATGCTCAGCTTCGACAAACAGAAAGAAATCTCAAATTCACAATACAAGACACTACAAACAATATCAAATCAATGCAAACGCAACTGTCGGTTGTTGTAGAAGACATTGCTTCTCATGTCATGCAGGTGAGGAGGAACAAATGGGCTGGAGTGTGAGTCGAACCGTGTTTCCTCGTCGGAGAACGTATGCTCTGTACTGCACATGTCAGAGTCACCAAAACTGAATGAGTCTCCCTGTCGGAATACTCTGGCTCGCCACATGTAGAAGACTGAATAATGTGGACAATTGCTCCATCTCTGAAGGGCCGAACTGAAAAAGCCGTGGAGACATCCTTGTCGGAGTCCACGATCACTGGAGAATGGAATCTGAAAGTCTCATCGTCGGAGAACTGAGTCTCTCCCATACCGGCTCAGAAAATGTGATCTCTACTTTGGATATGAAACCACATGAAAACCCTAGCTCACATGGCATAGGGAATGAGATCCCTACTCTGGAGTCCTTATGGATCTCATGAAAACTCTGAGACCAAAAACAAAGACGGGGACCACTCAAAAGATGACAAACATGTGCACATTAAACTGAAGACTTGGAATCTGATCGTTGGGTCTGAAATCTAAACAACTGTAGGGTCTGGAAAAAAATCTAGCCCGGAGATTCTGAATCTGAAATAGAATTGTAACTCTACATAATTTTCTACTTACACGGTGCGATGCTCGGGATCCGGGTTACCAATTTACACAACATTTACAGCATCGCATTCGCTATTGGTCGCATTGGGTTACAGAAATTGAGGGAATTTTTTTTTGCGTTTGAATGGCATTCATAATTTAATAATCAACTACAGAACAAGTATCACCAAGAGATATTTGCATTAATGTCCATATAAAGTTACATGTATCAAAAGAACTGACATTTTGTATATGTATCCCAAAGTATAACAGAAGAGAGAAATAAGCACAAAAGAAATTTACAATATCCTATACAATGACTAAAATGTACCGTCAAAAGTAAAATGTGTGAACCGTGAAAGCTCAGGGTCCAGCTGTTGAATTACTGTGACGTAGGTGCTTTACCTGGCATCCATGTTAGAAAGAAAAGAATGCCAACAAAGGTTGAGTACAATCTAATTTATTAAAAATAATAGGTATTTCAATGGTTTCAAAAGAAAGCAAGAAGATAGGTGTTTACATTTAAATTTAACAGCTACTTTGGGCTATGAGAGTCGACCACTTCTGTAAGTCGAGTAGGAAGGTGGAGAGGCGAGTAGGCCATTAGGGCTATGTGAGTCGACCACTTCTGTAAGTCGAGTAGGAAGGTGAAAAAACCTATGTCCAGCTGACTGAGGATGGGGCGGGAGCGTTTGGTTGCGGATGGGGGGGGGGCTGGGTCAGAGTCTGCAGCGGAACATCGGAAGGGGAGGTGCAGCAAGAGTAATACGGTCGGGCGACTTCGGCAGAAGGCTGCTCGTGAGCCACAGGCGGAGCTTCGCTAATCCCTTCGGCAGAGGGTGCTACCGGTGCGGATCATTGAAGCATTGGATTCGACAATGCCATGAACCAATTTGCTGCTTCCATTGCCACGGGTTCTCTCATAGGAGTGGCGCTTGTCCAAAGCGGAAACGGCCAGAAGGGCCGCCGGTGCTGGTGGGGGAGGGATGCGGACAGGAGGCACTCTTCAGGGGGTCGTCGGACGTGGGTCTGGTCTCAGCGGTGCAGTTTGGGGGAGACATTATGCAGATAGCCCCCGGGAAGGTAGTAGCTAGAGGTTTGAAGGAAATGGAAGTGAAGGAAATGCTGAGATGGTCGCAAGATGGCTGGACGCAACTACATTGGCGCAGGCCAAAGGCTGCAGACGGAGTTCGCCACCCAATGCGGTTGGAGCGCGTTCTCGTGAGAGGAATCCCAATTATTCATTGGGAACCGCAGAGGCTACGAATCTTGCTGAACAAGGTCATGGAGGTCGAGGAGGTAGAAACTACTGGGACGCGTCTGGGGGAGCCGCCGGATCCCATTCTTAGGGTACGGAATTTTTCCTCGGTGGGTCTGGGAGAAAGGAAGCTCATGGTTGCAGGGAAGGTGCTCCATGTGGATATCGCTTCGGCGGAGCAGAGTGACAATGTACGGAATGAGCGAAGTTGGGAGGAGCAGTGCGAGAGGGAGACTCTCGTGGTGTTGCCGACGAGAGAAGCGGTAGCCCTATCGGGAAGGCGGCCAAGCTGGGCAGAAGGCAAAACGTTCATCTCGTCGGAAGGGGGAACGACGATCTTGACAGAAGGCGGGCATGCGCTCTCGCCAGAAGGTGGAGCGGCGCTTACGGTCGGGAGGACCCCTCGTATCCTGGGCAAAATCCGCGTTGAGAATGTCAGTATTGATCAGAGTTTGGGAAACCGCATTCCCAGGGCGGTTCGACTTCCACCTCTTAACGCGGGAGTTGGTGAGGCGGTTATATGGACTTGGGCGGAAGAACCGCTTATGACTTTAGCGGGTTCGGATTACGTGGGCCCGCAATTGAAAGAGGCAACAACCAGGTTGGATTTGGATCTGCGCACTCGAGCGGAGGTGGCATCATCCATGACCCAGTTCCAGGACTAGGAGGCCCGACCTGGGGTTACCCATGGAATTGGAAAACGATTGGAGCTCAGGGATACTTCCGACAGGTGCTTCATTGAGGAAGCGGTTAAGACCCAGGAAAAGGGTCGCACGGAGCAGATAGTTCGACCACGGTCAGCGGAGAGGGGGGGGGGCGTAGGGGACTATTTCGGCATTAAGGCATACATATGGCTTTTCAATTCTGGAACCTGGGGGCGAGACCCCTTCTTTTGAGTCTTTTTAGTCCATTCCACAATCATTTCGATCATCACTACTTTGCTGATATTCAAACCGGTATCTGAACCCCGGGTTTCGGATCCTGTGGTTCAAGTTGGGACTGGGGAGATGGGTGAGGGGAGGAAGAAAGAGGAGATTACAAGGGGAGGGCAAGGCGAGCAAGGGCATTGGGAGGGCAGACAGGAAGCACCTGAGGAGGGGGAGCTTGTAAGCGGGGGCGGAGAGGGGGCAGGTGGGAGAAAGTTTTTGCAGGGCGAGGTTCCAAATCCCTCGAGCGTGGAGGAAGGGCTGGGCAAATATGGTGCAATTTATGTCAGAAGGTTAAACGGAAAAGAACGAAGGAGACAACGAAGAGCAACGATACTCGTCGTACGAACAAGAGAGTGTACATCAGGGGCCACTACCAGTACAACTCTTCTCAAACCATTTCCAAGCACTGGATCGTTCGGTGGCTGAATGCCTCGGCCTCATCTCACCCAAGAAGGTGTACAGTGCCTCATGCCATTGAAGATACTTTCGTATAACATTAGGGGGTTAGGACGGGCGGAGAAAAGGTGGAGAGTGAGCAATCTTGTCGCGGAGTAGGGTTCAGATATTTTCCTCCTTCAAGAGACAAAGCTCCTTAGGGGGTTGGGGGAAGTAGGTAGGGCGATAGATGGACGGTAAGTTTACGATGGTGGCACTGGACTCTCAGGGAGCGACGGGAGGATTGTTGACCGGCTGGAACAAAGATGCCTTCGACATCATCGAGGAGAAGCGGTTGCTCTTTTGTCTGTCGATTTTGCTGAGACGGAAGGTGGATGACCTTGAATTTTGGGTCACGAACGTATACGATCCAAATAACGATGAGAGGGTGACCCTGGCGAAGGAGTTGGAACCGCTGGGCAATGACATTGCAACTGCTGTTTGGATAGTGGGAAGTGTCCTGAATGTGACTTTGATCCCTGATGACCGCCCGCAGGGGGGTAGAGGAGGAGACCCGGGCTCGGAGGACCTCCGGCGGGTCCTGCACTCGCTGGGCATGACTATAATTAACGTGGCTGGCTGTGCATACACTTGGCTAAATGTCAGATCGCGCTCTAGGCTGGACAGGTTCCTCCTGTCCACGGAGAGAGGTGAAAGGATTCCGCTCTGAAGGGTGTGGGCACTTCCGAGGTCGCATTCATACCACACGCCAATTCTGTGGTCATCTGGAGAAGAGGGGAGGTCCAGATATTCTTCCGCTTTGAGAAGAGTTGGCTCTTGGAAGAGGGTTTTAGACAGGCAGTGGAGGCAGAATGGAGAGGGTACACGTCGGAAGGCACAACAGTGGCGAGACTAGCAGCTAAGCTACGGTCCTTAAAGGATTTCCTATCAAATTTTGGTAGAGAGCTGAAGGCAAGGCGACGGGCTAAAAGGGCAGAGGTCCAGGCGGAGGTCACCAGGTTGGACGGGGTAGACGACAACAGAGGGATGGATCAGGAGGAGTTTAGAAAGAGACAAGACCTGCTAGAAGAGCTTCTGTTGGAAGATAAAAAAGACGAAATAGAATGGCGACAAAGATCTAGGCAAAAGTGGCTCAGAGAAGGGGATGCTTACACAAGATTTTTCCACCGTGTGGCCTCTGGAAGCCGGAGAAAGAACTACATTCACGAATTGGAGGTCAATGGTGCCCGGGTGTCAGGAGAGGCAGCTCTTGGAGGTGCACTAAGGGGACATTTCGTCCAAGCGTCAAGGAGGAGGAGAGGAGGAGGGTGGGGATGGATGGGAAAAGGCGAATCATCCTTGTCGTCGGAGCAGGCGGATGGCTTGCTAACCCCTTTTACGGAGGAGGAGGTAAAGAGAGCGGTCTGGGACTTGAATTCGGATGGAGCCCCCGGTCCGGACGGCTTCTCAGTGTGCTTCTATCGCGAGTTCTGGGAGCTTTTGAAAGGAGAAATTTTAGAGGTGTTGAACGAGTTCAGAGAGGGAAACAACGGCTTCGAGAAGATCAACAGGGCATTGTTGTTTCGTCTTCCAAAAAGGGAAACACCGGTGAGGATCAGGGACTACAGGTCCATCACACTCTCCAACACAATATATCTCATAGTTGTAAAGTAACTGGCGAACAGGTTGAGGCTGGTTCTGGGATCGGTGGTACTACAAGGTCAGTCGGCATTCATCCCGGGAGGCATATGGCAGAGGGCTTGGTCATGGCCTCGGAGATTTGCCTGGACTGGAAGCGGACGAAGACGAGAGGGGTGATGTGGAAGATAGACTTCCTACGACTGCATGGACTGGAAGTTCCTTTGGGTATCTTTGAGAAGGAGAGGTTTCCCAGAGTCTTGGGTGAGCTGGATGAAGAGATGCGTAACCACTTCCTCCTACTCAATTTTAGTGAATGGCAAGCCCGAAGGGGGATTTTTCCAGCCGCAAAGAGGAGTGAGGCAGGGATGTCCATTAGTACCAATGCTGTTTGTTTTGGTTGCGGATACGCTGGGCGTGCTATTTAAGCAGGCGGCCGAGTTGGGGTGGAGCGAGGGGTACAGGAGGGGGGGCATCTCGGTCCCTCTTTTGCAGTATGTTGATGACACAATCCTGCTAAAGGGGGGGATAGAGGCCCAGAACGCGAATGCGGTGCACCTGGTTGAGTTTTTTGGATCGCTGTCAGGCGTCGAGGTCAACAAGCGTAAGTCGTCGGTGATTACTTTTGGGCAGTCTGAAGCGGAGAAACATAGTCTCGCGGAGTTGACCGAGTGTCCCTTGGGGGACCTTGGTAGCAGCAAAACTAAGGAAGACGGACTGGGACGGGCTGATACAGAAGATGGAACAGAGACTAGCGGGGTGGAAGGCTGTCACCCTCTCCGAGGGGGAAAGCTGGTCCTGTTAAAGCATGTGCTTTCGGCTATACCGACCTTCTTCTACTTCACTAGGTTAATGCCAGTTGGAGTTCGAAGGCGTATAGAGGTCTTGATGAGGAGGTTTTTCTGGTCAGATGGGAAGCAACAGGGGGTCGGTATGCACCTGGTCAGGTGGGAAGACGTTACTAAAAGGCCTAACGAAGGAGGTCTTGGAGTGCGGGATGTAGAATGCATGAACAAGGCACTAATTGCAAATTTGCAAAATGGGTGACCCACATATGGGGACCATCAAACTCGCTGGTGGACAGATTGATAAGGGCAATATACGACGTGGAGGGTGAGCTGGTGGCTAAGAGATGTCGGTTCGAATCGCCGCTCTGGGTTGGGATTCATCAGGTGCTACCGCTTTTGACGCAGAAACTTAGGCCAGTGGTGGGAGATGGTCGTCGATTCAGATTTTGGAGGGATGATTGGACGGGAGATGGTGCGCTGGAGGGGAGGTTTCCACGCCTTTACGCTTTGGCTACAACTAACGAGGGCACATTGTGCCAAACGGCGATGGATGGTACATGGGCACTGCAGTTTCGAACAACTTTATCAGACCAGCGTACAGAGGAATATCTAAGGTTGCAGGACGAATTACCATAAACAAGAAGGTCATAGTCCGATGTTAATCACTTTGTCTGGAGGGATACTCGCTTCACAGTCAAAAAAGAATATGAAGAACTAAAGAGAGAGACGGAGGAACGAAATAGTGGCCTCTGCACAGACATCAAAATTATTTGGGCTTCAAAGGTATGGAACATAGTTAAAATTTGCTTGTGGTGCTTAAGAAAGGGGCGTCTTTGGGATAAGGCACGGAGGGGAAGGTTGCTTGGCATCGAAGACATGAGGTGCGACAGATGTGATGGGATGGAGGATTCGGAGCGTATCTTTTTCAAGTGCCCGGAATCGGAAGGGGTTTGGAGGGCGGTTGGCATCCACTGGGTACGGAGTGAGGGAGCCACGGAATTTTGGAGTCTGTCCGTACGATCGGAGGTAATTCAATTGATGGCCGCTCAAGGACGTTTGCGGCGTTATGGGCAATCTGGATGGCAAGGAATGATTTGATTTTCAACAATCAGAGATTTATCTCGAAAATGTAGCTTCTCACTGTATTGCGCTCCACACTTTCTTGAGTTCACGATAATGTACTTTATATTTAGTCTAATGAATATCCAAGGCGGTGACCCCCGTAAGGGGGGTTCACCCGTTTGTTTTTCAAAAAAAAAATTTAACAGCTACTTGCATCGAAGTTGGTTTTCAAGATGTTTGTGTATGAATCCCGTTGTTCAGTCACCACCTCAACTACAACAACAATAACAAAGCCTTTTCCCACAATTAAGTAGGGTCAGCTACATGGATTCTTCGCCTCCATTCATATCTAACTTGGGTCAATCTCGAGCTTATATCCAGAAAAGTAAGATCCCTTCGTATAGTCTCTTTCCAACACTTCTTGGGTCGTCGTCGCCGTCTCTTAACCGGCTCAACATTTCAACACTCGCATCTCCTAACTGGAACATCAACTGATCTTCTTTGCAAATGACTAAACCATCTTAAGCGGTTTTCTCGCATCTAATCCTCGATCGAAGCTACACCAACTTTCTTTCTGATTGCATCATTCCGAATCCGATCTTTACGTGTGTGTCCACACATCCACCTTAGCATTTTCATTTCTGCTATAGCCATTCTCTGCACATGTCTATGGTTTACAGGCCAACATTCAGATCCATAGAGCATAACATGTCTCACGGTTGCTTTGTAAATCTTTCCTTTAATTTTTAAAGGAATTTTCTAATCACAGAGAACAACAGATGTTCCTCTCCACTTTAGCCAGCCTGCATTTATTCTGTTAGTAACATCTCCATCAATTTCCCCATCATGTTGCAAAATAGATCCTAAATATCTAAAAGAATATCTCTTTCGAATATTATCATCACAAATTTTCACCTCAATTTCTTCACCCATTGCTTCCATCAGAAGTGCACTCCATATGTTCCGTCTTAGCCCTACTTATATGAAACCCTTAGTCTCCAATGCATGTCTTCAGACCTCAAGCTTCTCATTTACTCCATCTCTAGTCTCGTCAATCAACACAATATCATCAGCAAAGAACATACACCAAGGTATGTGACTTGTCAGCTCGTCCATAATCAAAGTAAAAAGAAATGGACTCAAAGCTGAACCTTGATGTAAACCAATGTTGATGTCAAAATAGTCAGTCTTTCCCGATGGGGTCCTTACACAAGATTTCATACTTAATAATTTCATTTATTTATAAGAATCATATTTAAGCTATCATCATTTTATTACTTATAAGTTATAATTCATGTTACTAATAGAATAAATGCAGGTTGGCTAAAGTGGAGAGGAGCCTCCGCTGTTCTCTGTGATAAGAAAATGCCTTTAAAAATTAAAGGAAAGTTTTACAAAGCAGCCGTGAGACCTGCTATGCTTTATGGTTCTGAATGTTGGCCTGTGAACCATAGACATGTGCAGAGAATGGCTGTAGCAGAAATGAAAATGCTAAGATGGATGTGTGGACATACACATAAAGATCGGATTCGGAATGATGCAATCAGAAAGAAAGTTGGTGTAGCTCCGATCGAGGATAAGATGCGAGAAAACCGCTTAAGATGGTTTGGTCATTTGCAAAGAAGGTCAACTGATGCACCGGTTAGGAGATGCGAGTGTTGGGATGTTGAGCCGGCTAAGAGAGGGTGAGGACGGCCCAAGAAGTGTTGGAAAGAGACTATACGAAGGGATCTTAGTTTGCTGGATATAAGTCCGAGATTGACCCAAGATAGATCTGAATGGAGGCGAAGAATCCATGTAGCCGACCCTACTTAATTGTGGGAAAAGGCTTTGTTGTTGTTGTTGTTGTATAAGTTATAATTCATGTTGATGGATCTTAGCAATGTGGATGGTGGGTTTCCTATTCTGATATTTGTCCTTGTCTAATTCCTCAAGTTTAGTGGATAGTCTGTGGTCTTGGTCTGGATGAGATCTCACACTGACTCTAAAGCTGGAAGAATGCCTTAGGTTTGTGGTGCCTCTGTAGGCATGCGATGGAGTATAATGCATCTTAACTAAGTTCCCAATGTCCACTAGCTTCACGTAACAATTGTAATAATATTTCTAATTTTGATATTGATGATTTTGCGTCCACTTCCATTGTTGTGAGATGTCGGATGTGATGATGGGTCCTGTTAAATATTGATGATTGATGATCTCCTGGATCTAATCTCTTTGCTCGCCAACACCTACTGGCAAAACATTAACCAAACTCAACTCCTCCCGACAATGATCTTTTCCTCGTTAGGACATACTTGGCGGAACAATAACAAAAACTCAAGTAGTAAGGAAGCCTCCTAAGAGACTCTTCCGTCTCGTCCTCTCAGAGAAAGTGCGTTCCAGGAAAGGGCTATGCACACTCCAAAACTATGCCCCTGAGACGGGTGGGAGAGACTCTCCGGTCCGAGTCACTCCAAAATCAGCCCAATCGGTAAGGGTAAAACGAGCTCGAAAAACAAAATCGAGGGTCCTCCTACATAGCTACCCTACCGAAGTAGGGTCAGCGGAACTGGTCGAACTCCTGGATCCCAACGAAGTGTATAAACATTGCGAGCTCGCATAAAACCATACAAAGGACTGAGATCTTAGACCCGCGCACTAGGCGGTCGTTGCTCTAACTGGGCTTCCTATGTCCCGTCCAGCTGAGGGTCACTGCACCCTTTCATAGTTAGGTATAAGGGTCACCATGATCGACACATATCAGTCATCAATGATGCATAACAACCATGTATCTCACAGATCTCACAGTATTGTATGTCACTTAAGTTACTTGATCTGATAAAGCACTGAGATTCCTGGATTCTAGTGATTTGGTCTGGAACTTAGAGTCAATTTCATACACAATCCCTAATGTTTTCATTTTTAAGATCATGGGATTACAAGTTGTTCATTAGATCTGGATTTAAGTTTAGATTAATGGAAATTCCCCAAATTTTTTTCATTTTTAAATAATGAGATTTAGAGCCACTCGTTAGATCTGAATTTAAGTTTAATTCTATGCAATTTCCCCAAATCTTTTCATCTTTAAATCACGAGATTTAGAAATACTCATTGGATTTATATTTAAGTTCAATTTTATGTAATTTTCCCAAATCTTTTTATCTTTAAATCACGAGCTTAGTAGTTAAATAAGTATTCATAAATTGTGTTTAATTTACGTGTTAATCACCCACAAAGCTCTTAATTTAACATGAAATTAGTGACTAAATGATATGAAATTGGATCTTAATTGTATGTTAATCACCTCCAAGTTAATCACCCCAAAATTCTTCCATTCTTAAAGCATGAAATCTGTAACTAATTACTCTGAACTTAGACTCAAATTTCATGCTAATCCTTCCCCAAATCTCTCATATTCAAGTATGAAAATATGCAGCTAATTAGTCTGATATTAAACTCAATCACATGCAAATCACCTCCGTTTGCTTATCTTTTAAACATGAAAACTGTAGCATATAGTGGTCTGAATTTTAGGTTACATTCATGCCAAATTAACCCCAATTTTTTAAATTTTAAAGGCATGAAATATTACAATAACAGTGGTCTGAAATTATGTTTAATTTCATGCAAATCTCTCTCAAAACCTCATCATTTAAGCATGCAAATCACCGTCAAATCTTCACATTTTATCATGAAATTAGATCCTAAACAGTGGTATGAATTTAGTGCTAAATGCACGCAAAACACATTCAATTTCTCATCAAATTAGGAGCAAAATTTGTTATCTGAATTCAGTTTTAAATGCATGCAAGACATTCCCAATTTCTTCTTCTTTCAAGTAGGTAATAAGTGGTCTGAAATTAGACCAAAATGCATTCATATCACCACCAATTCTCAATTTTAGCATGAAAACTATAGTAATTAAAGGAGAAATTTAGATCTAATTGCATGCTAATCACCACTAAATCATTCATTAGATCACATATAAATATGGAGTTAATTAATGGTCTGAAATTGATATTAAATTTATGCAAATTACCGCCAATTTCTTTAATTTTTAATCATGAATTTAGGGCATATGCAGTGATTTGAAGTTAGGTCCAATTATATGCAATTTAACCCCCAATTCTTCACATTTTAACATGAAATCAAAGTATAACAATGGTCTGAAATTGAGTCTAAATACATGCATGGAAGGCAACAAGAGAGGGGTTTAAATTGTACCTTTGATCTCTAATGTTTGGAGATCAACTGCATGCAACAATTCCTTGAAATTGGAGCAACAAATGGCTTGTCCAAGAACAAGGAGCAACAACTCCTAAGGCTGTAGCTGTTCCAGGAAATTTGGGAGCATCAACTCCAATTGGACAGTAGCTTTGGTTGCTACAGGACTCCAACTGTCACTCAAACAACTCTAGTTGATGTCTTGGGCGCACGACAGCAACTTTAGAGCTTTTGGATTGGCAGCAACAGGGAGTAGTAGATGGCTGCTGCTTTGGATAGCCCACCTACTGCTTAATGACAACAAAAAATCCAGCAAAAATGGGGGGAAATTAGGGGTTCTCTATTGAGAGAAGAAATCGGGAAGAATAAAGAAGAATTTGGGTTGATATAAATAAGGGGAGGGGGTGGGTTAGGTGTGGCCAAGTGGAGAGAAGGAAGGTCCCACGTGTTGGCTGTCCTGGAGCCATTAATTTTTTTAACTTTTATCTCCTACTCTTATCTGGAATACTAAAGTCATCCGTATTTGCACCCTGAATCTCCGATTCAGATGTATAATATTTCGTTTCGACCTTCTCAGAATGACGATCAAATGTTATAAATTTTATACTTTTCCGATCTTATAAATTTTATACTTTTCTGATCCAAGATGGATTTAGAAATTGGCAAAATATGATCTTGAATGTGATTGAATTTTTTGTGATTTAAATGGTCAAACAACCTCCGATTGATGAACTATCGATTTTGGTCAATACGAATTTTATGGTGGTCTTCGATTATTTTTACGGTTTTTGATTGCGTCGCAACTTTTCTGTTGACACGAGTTACGAGGCAATCGATTTTTGATCGATTAATCCCAAATGAGTTTTAATTGACTATTTCTGTATCGATTCAGATCATTTAGTACCGATCGTTTGTTTTATCAGATCATATGATCCCTAATCGAGTCGGATTCGGTTTCGAATTCAAGTGATCCGGATCCGGGTGTCACACACTGACTCTACATGTGATATCAAAGTTTTAACATACACTGAATCTTGTATGTAAGTGTGAAATCCCTATGGTGGTATCAGAGTTTTAAGATACACTGAATCTTGTATGTATGTGTGAGATCCCTATAGTTTTGGTTACTTAAAAGGAAACCCGATTTAATAACAATAAATTCATCATATTATCCATAGAAAGAAAAATCATGCTTGGAGGCACCTTGGTTGTCCATTCTTAGGCCATTTTGTAAGTTAATGTCATTGATAAAATAATTAATTAAACTTTCAAACCAGAGCAGTTATTGTGGAAGTCAGAGTATGAATGCCAGTACGGTAACTAGTCACAGCCCTTCACTTCTGATCTGAAAGGGATCCTATGCGATTCGACCAGAGCAAGGTGCAGAGGCAGTCTAACCATAAGTGCAGACCGGTGACGCATGAGACCATCACCGCTCGAGACTCTCGATTCTCACTCACTGCCGGTCTTCAGTCTGACCATCTCGGGACCTAGGATGCTAGACTTGCTTGTGAACCCTAGATGGACTATGCCCCTTTAGTAGTTAGGGTAATATAATGTGCAACTTGACTCTTCCAATTGCCACGAGATTGTAAGGCCTAATTACATATAGAGGCATCCTTTTCCTTTGTATAGGCCTAACTCCATCCACTAGAGGCCAATAAAGCTACTTCGGAGATTAGTCACATTTCTAGAGTACAAGGAGTCCCTGGCTCGATACCACAACAAGGTCAATACACAACAACAAGGTCAATACACAACATTTTGTGAAAGGCTCTCTAGTCCATACCTCGAGACCAAGGGAGTTTATACCTCAAGACTAAGGGAAAGTTCGTGCAGGTAAGATCCATTCGTTTTTGGCCCTTGATACCCCGTCAAATCTTACATCTCCATTTCGATGTTTAATAATAATTTTCAAACAATTTTTTTTATTTATTGCACTCTTAAAATTGTATAGAGTGGCAAATGCAGGAGTGTTGAACTCTGGGAGGCGCGAAGCTAAGCGAAATAATTCCTAGAGGTTTTTTGTGATATGTGGTCGGTTATTCGTTTTTGGAAATTTTAAAGTTGGTTAGTTTTTATTTATTTTTCTCTTTTATGCCTTTTAGGGTGTTTAATAAAGGTGAATTTCAAAGATGAAAACATGTGTTACATAGATGAAAGTATACTCGTTGCAAGTGATGGTTATAGTAGATTACTAGATTTTGTTGAAAATATGGGATGTGAGAGAAGAGTGAAGCGAAGAGTACGATGGTTTTACAAGTGAGAGTATGACCAGTGAAAAGATAGGTTTTGGCTCAAAATAATTATTTTACTTTATAGAGTAAAGTATTTAATCTAAATTTTATGTGATTTTTGGAGAGTGTTTTTAATTTTTTGTATTTGTTTTTTAGTTATTTCTTATTTTTTAGATTTTTATATATTCTATCTTTAAAGCAATATTTTTTTCATGGACTTGCGATACTATGTAATATACAGAGAGATATGTCTATAATAGGGATACTATATAGTTATTCGAGTGAGTGAGAATGTGATAAAGGCAAATGTGTGCAAAACAAATGAAGAAAACTTAGCAAATATGCATAACATAAGATGAAATCTTATTTAAACTTTGAAAATCAAGATTAAATTGATAACTCGATGAAGTTCGATATTCTTGGTCTCAAAAGTTTGTTACTGAAGTACATGACCAGACCTCACAAACTTTTTCACAAGCTTGATCTAAACCCAATCAAATGCTTAGCTTGGTCTCACAAACTTTTCTTCGTTGCAAATTTCGATTTGCATCAATTGGTATCGGCTCACAGATCATCTCGATTTGACGATTCATACATATGTTTGCATAGACACGCAATGAAAGACTATCATTCGTCGAAACGAAAAAGGCAAGCTAACGAAGCTTATAACAAGGAATTGATGTCCATAATGCCCGGATTTCAATCGAATGTACGCGATTGGTTGCTGATTTTCGAGCCCCGAGTGCTGCCGGATCGAAGTCTCCTGCCGTGAAGCCGCTGTCCTGATTTTCGATGAAGAAAAAGGAGAAAACTCATCGTCGACGATGTTCTGCTTGCTGTCCACCAAGATTCCGACCAACCAACATCCATGGAATCATCTCCTCCAACGCTTGCAACCCTCTCGTACATCTCCTACACCACCCCCACACCATTGGCTATGTCCTCGACCTCGCTGCAGCCCTTTTCCATCCCTAAAACTAATCTTGAAGTTGCTGTCCAGCCCACATCTGCCCACAGCCGATACCCTCAACCCCCTCGCAGCCCCTCCTCACCTCCCCCGTGAACATGGACCCCGCCTTACATGTTGTCCTCGGATTCCCTTCCTCGTTGCTGTTGTTGTACCCGCAACCGACGCCCCCAACGCTCTCGCAGTCCCTCCTCACCTCCCCCGCACCTTCGACGTCCATGCCGACCACGACCACCACCCTCTCCGTCGCCCCAACACAACCAAGAACCCCCGCTGCCACCTATCCCCCCCCCCTTCGCCTCCACCCGCCCCCTCTCTACCCGTTGCTGCCCCATCCACCTCGGCCACGCACCGCCGCCAGTTCCTCTTCCCAACCCCTTCCCCACAACCAGCGCCACACCATCCCCCTCCCGACCTGACGCCACACTCTTCTTCTCACACCACCAGCACGTTGTTGCACCTTCTACCTCACCCCTAGGCAATCGCAACTCCAGTTCGCCCCAATCCTGCTGCTGCCCCTCCACCATCGTCTGCGTCGCCCTTGGAGTCGAAACCTCCACGCAGTCGCGCCAAGGAAAGGAACGAGGAACCCTAACATGGGGTTTCTCTTCAAGGACCTTCGAATCCCACAAAAGTAAGGATTAGAAATTAATTTGGGAAAATTATAGAGGTATCACTCCTCCTAAAATCTTTTATATAAAGGTTAAAGATGGTGGGAACTTAAAAAGAGATATTTTAAGTGAAGGGGTAGAATTTTTGCAGCCATACCCCTCAATGGAAAAAATTATAAATGTAACGTGGAAAAAGAGTGAAATTTGGGAAATTTGATCAACCAATCCATTTGGAATTATCCACCGACTGCTCGAAGATTAAGAAATTCATCGGGAGATGATTTTTTCAAGCGGAAGAGAGTTGATGCAGCACTGGACGACCAATTGGGGCTCAACTAAAGATTTTCGTCCATTGAAATTTAGCAGTTAGCGTTTAATTTTCGTCCATTGAAATTTAGCAATTAGCATTTAATTTTCGTTCGTTAATTAAAGTCGAATTAATTTTATATTTTATTGAGTCCATTGCAATTTATTTTAAATAAAGAGTTCGCATGTGATCTCATATCAAATTAGTTAGTTGGTTAAGTTTAGCAGTTAATCAGTTAGAGATATTTAGAGTCCAAATTAGGATAAGTAAGATTTAAAATTTGATTTTCTTTCTATTTTTGTAATCCCACTCCTCGTATATAAAATAGGTGGTGGTCATTTGTTTAGGGACAGTTCAAGTTGAATTCAAATTGATATTTATCTCATCTCCTTATCTCTTCTCCGTCCACACGATCTACGTGATTCTTTCCCGAACCTCGCGCAACAGACGCGCTTTCTCTTCTCCTTCCCTCCATTTTCTCCACCAATCAAAATTTACAACGATGGAGAAATTAATTTTGGTGGTGAAAACATTTGGTGGAAGAAGTCGGAGGAAGAGAGAAGAGAAAATGTGTCGATTGCGCGAGATTCGAGAAAGAACTACGTAGTTCGCGTGGAGAGAGAAGGGAAAGGGAGAGATGTGAGATAAATCTCAATTTGATTTCAACTTGAACTGTCCCTAAACAAATGTCTACCATCCCCTTTATATAGGAGGGTGTGATTACAAAAATAGATTGAAAATCAAAATTCAAATCATAGCTTATCCTAATTTGGACTTTAAATATCTCTAATTGATTAACTACTATATAACCAACCAATTAATTAAATCTAGATCCAATGCAATCTCTTTATTTAAAATAAAATTGCAATGGACTAAATAAAATTACTCAACCAAAATTTGATTAAGGACAAAATAAAGCCCTATTTATTTGTCTTACGTTGCATCAACTCTCTTCCGCTTGAAAAATTTGTCTCCCGACGGATTTCTTGATCTTCCAGCTTGAAGATTTAATTTCAATGTTCTCGATCACATTTTGGAAGAACTGGTGTGGAGAAAACAGTGGGATCCAAGTGTGCTTAGTGCAGTGGTTGGAGCCGTTAACTTCATGCTGAAAGAGCATATGCGGTGCAAATTTCGGCGACCACTCGGATTTCATCCCCTTGACATGGCGGTCGAAAAATTGATGGGGCATCTTCATATTAAGCATCTCGACCTTTAGAGAACCCATAGCAAATGAATGGTACAAATTTAGGAGGGGAGGAGATGCGGGTAATGAACTAGACCATAAGGTCTTTAAATAGGTGAAACCCACATTCCTAATCCTAATTGAAAAAGGTAACAATCCTAATTTCATTTTCTCGACGTTTCTCTTTAAATATTCATGTCCTAGGGATTGGAAGTGTAAATTTTCCACACCGTCATCTAAAGAGATGTCCATTTGGTTCCCACCAACTTTAACCTGTAAAATAAAAACTTTTGTGGGGAGGGGACAGATTGCAATTTTTCAAAAATATATCATCCCTTTTTTAGGGGACCCGATTGAAGAGTAATCCCTAACCCTCTTTAGGGTTTCTTCTCCCTTCCAAGGGCGACAACGACGTGGGAGGATCCATGTGGTGGGAGCGGCAGGATGGCGGCAGTTGGAGTCAAGGACGACGCCTCTTCTTGGCGTGCACAAGGCGCCATCAGCTTGACAGCTTCCTCGGCGAAAGAGGTGGCGGGGACAAGGGGTTGAATCGGGAAGCCTTAAGTGACGGCGGTGGGCCGAATCGAGAGGCCTTAGGTGGCAATCGCATTGGGAATGGAGGTGTTGGCGGCATCGAGTAGGGAGGTGGAGAGGGAGGGCGATGGGGAAGGGGGTGGGAAGAGGAGATGGCGGTGACGTGGGGCCAAGTTGGAGGGGGTGGCTTTGGATATAGAGGGGGAGTGAGGAGGCGGGGTGGTGGTGGTGGACAGGCGGCGGCAGTGGGACCGGGTTGGGCGTTGGGGTGGCAGAGAGGGGCTGTAAGGGAGGTGGTAGGACTGTTTGGGGGGCGGAAGGGGACTGCAACAGGGTTGGAGGGGTCGCTAGGGGTGCAAGGGAGTCATCGACAAGTTGTCGGGGGATAGAGATGTGGCTGGAGTCGGTTCCTTCGACGGAAGCTGATCTGAAGTGGTCTGGACAACTAACTCAGGAGGACATTTTCCTTCACTTTCTTCATCATTGCCCTCAAACTCGTCTTGGACATCAACTTCTACTAGAGATGGCAGAGTGTGTTTCGAAACCTCCTGGACAGAAAATGACTACCATCTTTTTTATATAGGAGGGGTGGGATTACAAAAATAGAAAAAGAATTAAAATTCAAATCCTACCTTATTAACAACTCAATTTAACCAATTAATTTGATATGATATCGCATGCGATCTCTTTATTTAAAATAAATTGCAACGCACTCAATAAAACGTAAAATTTATTCGACTTTTATTAACGTGCGAAAATTAAACCTTAATTGCTAAATTTCATTGGACGAAAATCTTTAATTGAGCTCCAATTGGCCGTCCAGTGCTGCATAACAACCAGAAGTGTTGTATTGAGATGGGGCCATGGGATCAATGCTTCGAGTTCACCCATCAACAACTCCGATGGTCAATGAAGATTGTTTGGGACCATAGGCAAGGCCTTGAGCTCGATTGATGTGATGAACACTTGTAAATAAAAGAGATGCTCCATGATTTTTTTGAATCGGGTTTCAACGTTATGCATAATTTTTCATAAAAAACATTATCCATAAAGGCTTGAAATTCAAGCGATTATTCTTCATTTGGTAGTAAAGACAAGGGCTACCCCCACTGTTGTAAAAGTCGGCCGACTAGGCCGACTAGTCGGCCCGACTAGTCGAGTCGGGGGGGTATCCGACTCGACTAGGCCAAATCGGCCTATAGTCGGGTCGACCCGATTAGTCGCCCGAGTAATCGGCCTAGTCGGCCGACTAGTCGGCTGACTTTTGCATAGAAGTTTTAAACTGTTTGTATACTGTTTTTGTATACTTTTTTATATACTTTTAATTGTTTGTGTTGTTATTACTTAGTCATTATTACTATAAATTCAAATATATATGAAGTGGTTTTATACTTAAAATAATACAAATATATACCTCCTTTTGCCTTAACATCCTTGTGGACACATGAAAGTACGGTGTAAACTAACATCGTTCTAACAAACATTTAGGGCCCGTTCGGTAGGAGAATAAGCAGGAATAAGGATGGGGAATAAGGGGAATAAGGGTCTATTCTCCGTTCGGCTGGAGGATAAGAATAAGGAGAATAAGGTGAAATAAAGGTAGGTAAGGTGGGATAAAGATAGGAATAAGAGTGAAATAAGATGAAATAATGGGGAATAGTCGTACCACGGAGAAGCGTGTTGGGGGCTTATTCCCCTTATTCCATTCCTCCTTATACCCCAAACGAACATGCCCTTAGCATCCTTGACTACAACAGATATGTATATGGATTCTTTTACATTATCAAATTATGTCAATAACTATAAGGTTATATAATTATTAAATCTTTTTATTTATCTTTTGTGATTTGTTAATTAGCTTCATGATTCTTAATTACAATGATCAGTAACATGTGAGTTTGTTGATTAATAACTTGTAAATTTGGTTAGCTTTGTGTTTGTATGTATTAAAATTGCTAAATTTGTGTATATATATGAGAGTGTATGTATTAAAAATCAATTTATATATTTAAAATAATTAAAAAAATCAAAACCGACTAATGCCCGACTAAATCCGATTACTCTCCCGACTGCCGATTAATCCTTAGTCAGTGACCCCGCCGACCGAGTACCGACTACCGCTTTCTGCAACCTTGGCTACCCCATTGGCTTACATCACAAGGGATCACCAGAGCACATGCATTCGTATCTCAACTTATATCAATAATACTCTTCAGATTGCTTTGATCAAAGAGCAAATCAACATCCAAAATAACACTTGAATCAGTTTGAAACACACTTAAAGTACAAGTGCGTTTGAAATGAATGATTGATCCCTGTGTGCATGGTGGAGGGACAATGATCTGAGTTTAGATCCAATATGGATCTTAGATGATTAAATTGTGGACGAATATGATTGGGAAGCTTACAACGAATGAAAATAGTGATGAATTAGAGTATATCGGCTCCTCCGATCGAAGGTAAATGACGAAGTTGGGTGGCAATTAAATTGCGACGAGGAAATTGATCACAAACCAGCTGCGTGATTGGCTTCTTCCTGAGAGATTTGGATATGAATATAGCTTTGTTGTAAAACTTGAGCATGGTATGGAAATAAGATGGGTATGCTTGAGATAGGGAGCAGATTTTGTTGCCCATGTATGGCGGTGGGATGATAGACTGGGTCGAATGCTTCAAGGTGAAATCAGTGCGGATTTTAGCTACGAACGAGTCTCAACGAATCAGAGGTTACGGATCGGGTTACCGGAGCTTGGAGGTGAGCTTGGAACATATAAGTGATCTGGTTTAGCTCAGGTGTTTGGGACCGACATTAGCACAACAGAAAGGAGAGAGATATTGATCAGCACTAGCTACATTCCGAAGGAGGGGGTACCAATGAACCTGGGCCCATATGGTAGGTGGACTGGTCAACAATTGACCATGACTTGGACCAATAAATATTAAATACCATTAGGTGCCTATAAATTAATTATCAACTAATAAATGATGTTAAATGAGAAAATGCTTAAAAAGATGAAATGTTGGTAAATTAGGTCTCCCCAAGATGGTATAAAATACAATAATAAATAGTATTAAAATGATAACTAAATCAGATAAAGACCTTAAAACATATGTATATTTTATCTAGAGAAAAGGGATCCTACTCAATGGAGTAGGTAACTTACCTACTCCATTCTCATTTTTTTTCATCGTTTTTTTTATTTTTAAAAAAATGCTTCCATGGATTTTCATAATTATATCCCTCTAATATGTCATTCAAAATTCGTCAGAAACAACGAATCCTATGCCCTACATCCAGAACAAGTAATTTTAACGGTCTTAGATTTGTTGTAATTTACTTTTTCTGGATGGAGGACATATGAGACTCTATTTCTGACGAAATTTGAATGAGATGTTAGAGGGATATAGTTATGAAAATCCATGGAAATATTTTTCAAAAAATAAAAAAAAGTTGAAAAAAATGAAAATGAAGTAGGCAAGTTACCTACTCCATGAAGTAGGATCCCTTTCCTCTTTTATATATATTATGAGTCCTTAGTTTTATTTTATTATTTTACAAAGAAATACCTCATTTTGTATTTTATTTATTATAAGCATAATTTAAGGTAGATAATCTTATTTTTATTCAATTTTTATGATTTTATCCATAGGTCTAAATAAATACAAATATATACAAAATAAGTATTTTATACCTATGTTTTAGGTGTTTTATCACTTGTCCTTAACTTCACAATGTCAGTTATGTCCCTCCCTTTTTTGGAATATTCGGTAGTGTCCCTACCTTCTTACATAGTTCTCCGTTCTGCCCTTTCGAGTAGGGGCATAGTTGATATTGCAAAAGGTCAGAACTATGAATTTTGTAAGAAGGTAGGGGCACAACTGATATTTCAAAAAAGGAGGGGCATAGATGATATTGCAGAAGTTAAGAAGGGCGCAAAATTAAATACCTTATATTTTATTGTTTTTGTTTTTTTAATTATTTTTAGAAATATTGTTTACAATCTGTACCCAAAAAATATAAACAACATGAAATAACAATAAATGCATAGATAGAAATAAAAAACAGACGCATTTGACATGTACATTATAGCCCTCAAAATTGACATTTTGTACATTACTTCTATTTTTAGCGAAACCACCTTCATGGGTAGAGAATTTTACTACTTGAACTATAGAAGTACTTTTGTTCTTCGAGTTCATATGGAGTGGGAAAGCAAATGGGAAGTTAGTTTTTAGGGCCTTTTCTATTTGAGATCTATATGCATTTGTTTATTAAGATTTCGTTTTATATTTTTGTATATTTCTTTATATTTTTAAAAGGAATTTCTTTATATTTTTAAAAGGTAAATGAGCATTAAGTTAAAAGGGATTAATATACACTTTATAAAAAATCTAGAAATTTAATTGTATATATGTGTATCTACGGTCAACCGGGCCCGAAGCTGAACACCCATGATATTTACAATTACTAGTATTATTTATAAGACGAAGCTTACAAGTGACTTTGTTCAATTCAAAGTTTTCAATACATAGTAATGGATCAACTATGAGATTGTGGTCCAGTAAATTCTTTCTCAATATTAATTCTATTTTTATTTATTCATTTTTTATTTATAGATATAAATATTATGTACACAACGGTGTAGAAAGTTTGGATGAGTTTTTCTACACACATGATATAAATAAATCAACGAAGCCTTTACTTTACAACATATATAGTATTCTTGGTGTCATTTTATGTACAAATTCAATTCTTTTCGTGGCTTTTACTTTAAAATTCATATCTCTTTCTACTTTATTGGTAGTCGGCTTATCCATTACAGTCTCGATCTCGAGGTTAGGGTCAAGTCAATATACATTTAAAGCCTTCTTCTTCATTTTTTTCTTTTTTCCTTTTCCTTTATTCTTTTTTTTCCATTTGCCTCATTCGGTGTTAAAAATAATTTTTTATTCATGACATATATTTGGTTAAGAAGTTGGATTTTATGTCTATTTATGTGTGTTTTACTTCGATTTGAGCCAAAATGAAAGAATAAAGAAGATGATTTGTGGATTCATCAAGTATCCCCACTCTAAGGCTTGTACTTGGCATTGACATACAACCTTTCTGTGATAAAAACAAGCTATCCATTCAAGTCAAATAAAAAGTCCAACAAAAAAGCTTTCCCTTATATCGAAGAAATGCGTTCTTATATGCTTGAACCCAAAGTTGCAGAAAGCGGTAGTCGGTATTCGGTCGGCAGGGTCACTGACTAAGGATTAATTGCCAATCGGTTGACTAATCGGATTTAGTCAGTTTTTACAGTTTTGATTTTTTTAATTATTTTAAATATATAAATCATTTTTTATACATATATTCTTATATATTAACATAGATTTCTACATTTTCTATACTATCAATAATGAAACAAAAGAAGGATTTGACTTTAGATATAACATTAAACATATTAGAACAAGTTTGCTTTAAAAAAAGGCAAAATACTAAAAATAAAATAAAACGCTTGATGTAAAAGTCGACCGATTAGCCGACTGACTAGGTCAACTAGTCGGCCCTATTAGTCGGGTTGACCGACTAATGGCCAACTAGGCCTAGTCGAGTCAGCTACACCCCCCCCCCCCCGACTCGACTAGTCGGCCTAGTCAGCCGACTTTTACAAGCTTGCTTGAACCTGAGAAGAATGGAGATAAAAGTGTGCAAGACAATAAAGTGGTTTGGGGCTTTAATCCTTCTATGAAGTGCCATTATGATAGTATTCCACCCTACCAAGGCTTATCACCTTGTTTGTGGTCCCTCTGCACGTTCTAGAGATCACACTTGAATTAAAAAGAGTCGTGTTTTATTGGACAACAAACACATTGATATCCGAATAGTGGAGATACTTAAACTCTGCATTATGGTCTTTGAGTGGAGGTACTTAAACTCTGCACTATGGTCTTTGACTCTTTGGGGACCATTGCATCACTTCTTGGGATGAGGTTCATCTATGCATGCAACATTCTCTCGTGATTGTTAGCAAAGCCTTTGTCCTCTATTCTTAGAATTACATGAGATACGACTTCATTGCGGTATCGTCTGCAAACTTCTTAGCGATGAAAAGGATCATGGATATCCTTTAGCTCCTCAAACATTTCGAAGTCTTGTGAGGCCACCTTATCTTTGCTTCCATAGCCTCATCTAGGAGCATACACATCCTCGCTTTCTCTCAGATACCCTCCTGCTCATTAGCTCAACAACTTTATATGGAGAAAGAATGCTCTCGTGCTCTGTGGCAACTCTTTGAGCTCAGACTTACAACGTTCTTGTACCACCTTCGTATTGCTTTCTTGTTTCCTACCATGGAGGAAGATATTTTTCTCCTCCAACCTACAATTGGTTCCCCATTACACTAAATTTCTAACTTCAGTGCATGCCTACTCCTATAATTATTTAAGCACAAGCTCGACATGGAGTCTTTAACCTGGACAGTGTCCTATATAACATTCACATATGTTAAGAATCTTTCCCTATCCCTCGGTCTCTTTTGAATCAACGCTTCTTAGTGTTGACCTCTCTCAACTGCCACTAGAGTGCTTTCCGTTGAAGCCCAATCTCAACAAGCGCACCACTACAAAGGGAGTATACTCCTCCCTCATGTGATAACCGGTATCCAACGTCACTTCTGGAGTAGAAAACTTGCAACAAGTGAAATGATAATCAACACCTATGATAGATTTAAGATGGTGTTCATGCACAATGCACAAGCCATCCTTGGAGCTAGTTGAATATTACCCGAGCGATGATGATAAGTAGTACCTGGTGGAACATGCAGCCAGTTCGGTTAAGGCTTTCACATCAGACTGTTGTGCAATTGGGCCATGTGAGATCTCAAAGGTCACCTTGCATATATCTAAATGACAGGGTAATCTGGTAGCCTTGTCCATTGTCTTGTCACCCCTTACTTTGTTGCTCAATGTTAGTATTGCATTTATGCTTTATAAATTATGTATGTGTAAGCATAACTTGTACATATAATTAATATGTATTATAAAAGCAATATATTATAAATCATACCTTATTGTTAATCGTATCTGTTTGGTTATATAGAGACATGTTTGCATATGTGCTGCACATTTGTTTATAATATAACTTTTTTGTTCTTTTGATTTTATAATTATAACTTCTTTTTCCTTATAATAATAACTTATATTTTTTTACATA
Source organism: Ottelia alismoides (assembly GCA_037367405.1). Classification (NCBI taxonomy): domain Eukaryota; kingdom Viridiplantae; phylum Streptophyta; class Magnoliopsida; order Alismatales; family Hydrocharitaceae; genus Ottelia; species Ottelia alismoides. Next base: position 374,043 of record JAZKJV010004081.1, on the reverse strand, counting down.
ATAACTTATATTTTTTACATAGTTCTTACCAACAAGATTATTTTTACAATAAATACCAATTTTTCAGTTGTTAAGCTACAGAGTAGGGAGGGCACCAAGGCGGTGCTACAAACATCCTTTTTTTGTTTTTTTATTGAAATGAGACCTTGGTGGATTTTCTTATAATGGTAAGTGGAATATGTGTTTCAAATTTTGTGTAGGATAAGCATTCCTAACATGTCCATCTAGGAGGGGTCTATTTCATCAATTTTATGGCCGTTAAAATGTGATGGTTTTAATGAATGGGATATAAGTCTCGAATTAAGTTGAATTTGAAATGACACCATGGTGATATAAGGTGATCTAAATCCTCAAAGGTTTGATTTTAAAAAAACTGATGTTTGTGGTACCGGTGCATATAAATTTACATGCCCTTGGTGGACCGCCATAGATGGTGGAGCGCGCAGTATTGAGAACTCTATCCACCATAGATGTCGGAGCGTGTAGTTGGCGGACTGCGAGGGAAGGAACAAGGAAGAGCTCCTTTGTGTCCGGAGCCGACCGGAGCTTCGTCTAGGGACGTTGCGCCCAGTGACAAGGGGTTTCGTTGGACGTCGACTACTACCTCGCAGAGACGGTGTTTCAAGTGCGGTGTGGTAGGTCACGTTGCGCGATGCTGTAGGGCGAAAGACAAGATATGCTTCCGGTGTCAGTTGGAGGGTCATGTGCGGACGGAGTGTTCTGACTTCTCGCCCAAGATGGACATCGATGCGGTGGCTAGTCGTGCGTCCTTGGAAGAAGGTGGACTCGCCACAAACCCTGTCGATGGAGTGCTCATTGCTGATGGTCCACCTGAAGATTGAGGAGAGAGGCGGAGGTTCTTGCGTTGGGGCGATATGCAGGCTGCGTGGAGGACTAAATTTGGTTGTCAGAGTCGAAGTTGTGCGTTCGTGGGGTTTAGGCGATGAAGGCTGATGCGTTCCTTTCCAATGGCTACGAACTTTTCCCGTCGACAGTCTGCTGGCGGCGACCCCGTCTACGGGATGGTGAGGCGCGGGTCCAGCCGCAACGACTGCTGGAGGTGGTGGGGCTTCCGATTCGATGTCAGCAGCTGTCGACGATCAAGGAGGTGCTGCGTAGCGTGGATGTGGTGGACCGTGTTCTGCGACCTAGCCTCTGCCCTGGAGTGTCCTCGTTTCTTTGACGAGGGAGTGGATGACGATTCCTCTGGAGCTTTTGTTCAAGGTCGGCAAGGCGACCTTCCTTTTGCGCTCGAGGGTGGAGGATTTGGAGCAGCATGGTCTGCCTTGCGGCTTGACCCCGTCGATCCTCTTGCGCCAGAGGGTCTGGGGGAGGTGGCCCCCGGTCGTCAGGTTTCATCTCCGACGACCAGAAGTTCACGTTGTGTGACTAGCCGGGGAGTTCGAACGGTCCCGATGTTTCTGGGGGAAGGCGAAATTGTGGAAGAGATTCGTGGATGGAGGCGAACGGTCACCTGTTTTCTCGAGGCACGCTCAAGCGTTTTCAGGAGAGGTGTTATCGAAGAGTTGGCAGCCAACTGTAGCGCATAGGGCTTTCATATATGTTCGTGGTGCCGGGTCAGATGATGGCAGGATTAGGAGTCTCATCCCGGGATCCGACCCGAATGGAGTATTCATATACAGTTCTGCTGGATGTTCAGGTTCTATGTTGGACCCGTTGGTGTCTCGTCGGGTCATGGGCCTGTGAAGGGTGCTCCGGACCTGATTCTCAGGTCGAAACTTGACGCTTCTGGTTCTCGATCCTCGGTGGAGCATATGACAGTCTCTGGAGCTTGGACACCGGTGGTTTGCGCCGCGGCACCCATTTTGGACAGTCCTCTCGAGTGTACAAGGGTGGACGACGAGGCCTCTTCACCGGTTTTGGGAAGGGAGGCTTCTCTGGGGAGCTTAAACATGACCGTTCTTGCTGGTTAGGGGGGGAGATATCAGGTGGTGGAGGTACTACGACGATCTTTCTTGGGTCTACGGCCAAGGGAGATTTGCAGGAGGTTGCGACTGCAAGAGGTTCGAAGGTGGCACATGTTGACGATGTGGAGAGAGGGAGTCTGTTGACGGCTCCTGTTCTTTTTGATGTTGCGGTTGACAATTTAATTCCGGGGTTGCATCATTGGCCTGAAGTCGAAAAATGGTCAGACACATCGTGGCAGCAGAAAGAGCGCGGAGGGATCGCAGAGTGGCGATTGGTGAGGGGGAGCGGAGGTCGAAGTTAGACCCGCTCCTCTCCTTCTCCTGCAAACGAAGAAAATCAGAGGCACGGTCGTGGTTGGAGAGGGAACTGGAAGGCAAGGAAAGTTGTTTGGGAGGGAGTGGGGGCACTTTGACGGTGGTCGTAGCTGATCAACCACTTGAGGTTGGGCAGGTTGATCTCTTGAATGAAGATGTGGAGGACATTCACGTGCGGGTTGTAGAATGTCTAGGGGTGATCATCCCCTCCTCAAACCCTCCGAGTGGATCCAAATGAAGATCGTTTCTTGGAACGTGAGGGGGTTGGGGGATCGAGAGAAGAGGACGATGGGGAGTCTGCTTGGATCCTGGCAAGCGGACATTGTACTTTTGCAGGAGTCAAAAACTTGGTTGGAGCTCGTTGGGATGTTCTAGGTTATCAGATTTCATAGTTGTCCCTGCAAAGGGAAGTTCTGGGGGCATAGTTCTGGCATGGGATACTAATCATTTTGACTTCGTTGCTGATAAAGTGGCGACTAGAATTGTTTCAATGTTTTTGGATTGCGAACATGGGAAAGATAAAAGGTTGTTCACAACAATGTATGGGGAGACTGGTGGGGGCCGTGATGACTCTGTGGGAGGAGTTGAAAGCTGTCAGAGGTTTGTACTCAGGCATCCCGTGTCTGGTTGGGGGTGACAATGCAACGCTATACGCGGTTATCGCCCTAACGATCGAGGTGGGAGGGACTCTGGTTCTGGTAATTTCCGGGAGTTTGTGGGCGAAATGGAGCTGGAGGTCATGGATGTTGGTAACAGGAAGCACACCTGACGTAACGCTGCTTCGAGGTCCTGTCTTGATCGATTTCTGGTCTCTGTGAAATTGTTGGAGTTGTTCCCTTTGCACGTGAGTCGAGTTCTTCCGAGGTCGCGGTCGGATCACATGCGCATCATTTGGGATTCACGCTAGGGACTATTATCAATCTCAATGTTCAGGTTTGAAAAGTCTTGGCTGCTGGATGACGGTTTTAGAGAGATGGTGCGTGGCTTCTGGTGCTTGTTGCAAGTAGAGGGTTCGGCTACGCAAAGGCTGGCACAGAAACTCAAGTTATCACGGTGTATGTTGATGGAGCATAAAAAGCTGGGGGTTCGAAGTTGAACTGAAAAACGAGAGAAAGCGGTAGTGGAGAATAAGAGACTGGACGATATCTAATATCTGTGGCCTCTGAGCAGTAAAGAACTATGTGTTAAGGGAGCGCAACAATAAGTGGTTGCGGAAGATAATAGGCGAAGGGAGGTGGAGTGGCGGCAAAGATCAAGGCAGAAATGGGTGAAGGGAGGAGATGCAAATACCAAATTTTTCCATGCAATAGCCAGTGGTAGGAGGAGAAACAAAAATTTTGAGCTTAATGTGACAGATGTACCATAGATGTGGATAAGGAGATTGGGAGGGCACTTGTAGAGCATTTTCGTAGTTTCAGCAGGCGACAACCTAGTTCTGGTGCAAGGTGGTCGAGGAGGGATCTCAAAATACTGGAGGATGGTAGTCACGAGAGGCTTATTTCGCCCTTCACCAGGGAGGAGGTCTGAGAAGCTATTTTTGATCTCAATGTTGATGGTTGTCCAGGACCGGATGGTTCCCAGTGGCATTCTTCAGGAAATTTTGGGAGGTGGTAGAGCATGATGTTATGAATCTGTTGGTAGAATTGAGAGAGGGAAATAAGGGTCTGGAGAAGCTTAACAAATCATTCTTGTTCTTACTCCCTTAGGAGGGTGCGCTGCATGTGGATGAATTCTGACCAATTGCATTATCGAATGCTATTTATCGGATTGTCTTAAAGGTGCTAGTCAATCGGCTGCGTGGAGTGATGGATGAGCTCATTTCGCCGTCATAGACGACTTTTATTCCGGGGAAGCAGTTGTTGAAGGGTGTAATTGCCTCAGAAATAGTTGCAATTGGAAACGAAGGGGCTCCTCCAGTTTTTTGTGGAAGCTCGACTTCTTTAAGGCCTATGACTGCCTGAGTTGGAGGTTTCTTTGGGCTTCGCTAATAAAGAGGAGTTTCCCGGAGGTATGGGTAGATTGGATAAAGAGGTGCATCACAATCGCCTCTCTTTCGGTTCTGGTAAATGGTAAACATGAAGGGTGTTATTTTCAGCTGCAGCGGGGAGTGAGACAGGGTTGTCCTTTGGCTCCTCTTCTTTTTGTCTTTGCAGTTGACGGCTTGGCTACGATGTCATGCCTGGCAGAGGAAGGTGTTTTTTTTAAAAGGATACACTAGAGATCAATACTCGATACCAGTGCTGCAATACACGGATGACACTTTGTTCTTTGTTGGAGGAAAGGTTGAGGATATAGAATGCCATATCGATATCGATATTGTATCGGTCCGTCCGAAAAAGAATATATCAGGATATATCGCCGATATATTGACGATATCGGTGCAAAATGTCGGAAATGGCTCAAAAATGATATTTTTTTGCCGGTCTTTTCAGAAATTAAGATCATCCAAGATATTAAAGCAAGAAATAATCTACAAATACACACTTATATCACACATATCAGTCATTTATACCCCATAAATATTGCACATACCGGTCATTTCGAACAAATTGATGTTAATGTTGATTCCTGACTTATAGATATTGGAAATGTAGTTCGTCCAAGTTCTTAGAACACTAAATAACTTCAAAATATACTCTTAGATCACACATATCGATCATCTATGACCTTTATATTGCGCATATCAGTCATATCGAACATATCGTTGGTACTGTTAATTGTTGACCTACATATATTGGAAATGGAGCTCGTCCAAGTTCTTAGAACACTAAATAACTTACAAATATACTCTTAGATCACACATATCGATCATCTATGACCCTTATATCACATATATCGGTCATATCGAACAGATCATTATTATTGTTGATTGCTAACTTATGGAAATTGGAAATGTAGTCCATCCAATTTCTTATAACACTAAATAACTTACAACTATATACTTATATCACACATATCGATCATCTATGACCCTTATATAGCACATATCTATCATATTGACCATATCATTTTAATGTTGATTGTTGACTTATAGATATTGGAAATGGAGTTCATCCAAGACTTATATTGCATCACATATTATGCATAAACAATATATTTGATTTATTTTTCGAACCAAACAAATGAAGAGCATGATAGCATTTTTTAGAGAGACATAATTCGTAATAATATTTTCGAAGGGAAGAAGATGAATAAAAATCGATTGGACACCTCCAAGTTCAAGAACCATTGTATGCACCCCCTGTCACACCATACCCTAGACTGGGTTTCTCGCTGCCCAGTCAACGAGCCTAGGGGGGTTGGGGGGGCAAGTTGCCCTCTCGTGGGGGTGCAGGGTCAGCGCCCCTGACCCGAAATAAAATATATAAAACATGATGTGTTTTAATACTAGGAGTAGCAAAATAAGTAGTGAAATCAGGCTTACAAGAGTATTGTTCATCAATATATAGATATCGACGAGATTTCGGCTATATCAGTCGATATTCGGGATTTTGTGTATTAAATCCAGTAATTTTTGACTGATTGGGGCCGATATCACGATATATCGGTCATATCGCCGATATCCTGGTAAATGGATATACACCCTGATATCGATATCCCCTTCCTCTCGATACTGATATATCGGCGATATATCGTCGATATATCGTGATATGGCCTTCTATGGTTGAGGAGTGCAGGGCGGTGAAGGTGATGCTTGCTATTTTTGGGGACCTGTCAGATTTGCAGGTAAACGGCGCAAAGTCTACTTTTGTGCCTTTTAACCTGCCTTCAGAGGTTTCGGAGAGATGTATGGAGATCTTGGAGACAGAGCAGAAGACTTTACCTATAAACTATATGGGCTTGCCATTGCTGAAGGGAAGATTGAGACATTTGGAATGGTTGCCATTATTAGAGAAAATGGAGAGGAAATCGACGGGTTGGAAAACATCATTCCTATCGATGGGGGGAAGTTGGTTTTGGTCAAGGCTTCAACCCGAGTTTTGCCGTTTGGAGTGCGGGAGAGTCTTGAGACCTTGATGTGTCGTTTCTTTTGGTCGTCATCTGCAAAGGACAAGGGTCTTGCTTTGGTTGATTAGTCTATGGTGACCACTCCGGTCAGAGAGGGCGGGTTTGGTGTGTTGCGACTTGCAGATATGAACATGGCCTTGCTGGCGAAGTGGGCAATGAAATTTGGGGGCTCGGGAGCGACCTTATGTCCAACTTGGTTTGATCTATTTATGGTGTTTCGTCAAGCCTGCTGGTTCGAGTGGATTGTGTCTCTTCGCATATGACATTTTGGAGAGGAACCTGCTCAGTTGTTCCTGATCTGGTGGGTTCTCTTCGGCTAATTTTGAGAAATGATCGGGTTTTCGGTTCTGGACGGATGACTGATCGGAGTTCGGAGAGATGTGCGATCTATATCCAAGGCTTTTTGCTGTGGCTTTGAACAAGGAGGCTACTGTGGCGGAGGTGTGGTCGGATGGTTCGTGAACGCCGACCTTTGGTGTAGTTTTGTCCGAGCAAAGGGTGGAGAAGTTCTTGTGCCATTCTACCATATTGGGTAGACCTGAAGTACCAACAGAAGGAAGAGACTCTTGGTGCTGGAGGGATGGCTTCTTCTCAGTCAGGAAAGCGTATAAGGTGCTGGCGGGACTGCAACAAGTTTCAGATAGGGAACTAAACGGGGTTGTGTGAGAATTTGGAATTGGAGGATCCCGACTAGTGTGAAGATTTTTCTCTTGCTGCTTAGGCGAGAGCGAATCCTAACGACGGCTAGGAGAGTCAGATTTTTTCCAGGAGTTGAAACGGATTGCAGACGGTGTGGATCATCCACGGAAGACATAGATCATCTGTTTTTCACTTGTCCTGATTCTGTTGAGGTGTGGCAAAATGTGGACTGAACAGGTTTGCTTTGGACTGAGAAGATATCGTTCTGGAGTCCATAGGCAGAACTTGGTCAGGCCCAGAGGAAGGGAGAACGAAGGCTTGTGCGGTTGTTTGGGCTCTGTAGTTGGCTAGAAATGGCGTCATTTTTCAGGGAGGGATGTTTTACTATGAAAATGTACTTGGTCATGCCAAGATCCTTTATGAATCTTGGCGGGTTTAAATATTTTTAATAAATTATATATATATATTGTTTGGATGGATCTCTAAGGGAGGTCCATCCCACCGTTTTCTAAAAAAAATTACATGCCCTTGGTGCATATACTCCATATTCCCTTTAATCCATCCCTTTTATTTTGATTGTTTTTTTATTGAAATTCGTATATAAACTATTTTGCACTTACGCATATGATAGCATAATGTTGTATATATAACTTGTTATTTTTAACTTTTGAATTGTTTACATTCTACTACAGATTTTCTTTTTGAAATTTTAATTAAGATTTTACTATATTATATGCTTTCCTTAGCTTTTTTATTATCGACTTATCAGTATGTAATCATGTCCTCACTTCTATCGAAATATCACTTTTTTGTTGTGCTTGGGCGATTTACAAGCTCGTCTCTTTGACATATGAATTGCCTTAATATCTTTGCACATGGCATTACAACTACTGGTCCAGCTATGGTTTCTCTATCCCCTCTCTGATGCAGCGTAGGGCCCAAGTATAGGGCCGAATTATTCATTAATTTTAGTGGTTAATTTTATTTACGTTTTTAAGTTGTCGCATTTTTATTTAAATAAAGAGATCGCGTGTGATCTCAATTAGTCTTAATTTGAATTTCAAATTAGGTAGTTAGTTGGTTAATTAGTTAGAGTTAATTTAGGATAATTAGTTATTTTTCTATTTTTGTAATCCCATCCCTCCTATATAAAGGGATGAGAGTCCATTGTGTTCAACAGTTGAGTTTGATAATTAATTGAGAATTATTCTCCATCCCTCTTTCTCCTCTCTCCTCCCGCGATCTCCGCGTTCTTCTCCCTCAATCCCTCGTTCCCGACGAGATTTCTCTTCTCAACCCTTCCAATTATTCTTCCACCGAAAATTCCACAAAAAAAATTATTCCTCGCCGTTGCAAAATCCATTTCTGCATCAATTGGTATCAGAGCATGGATACCGAATCGTTCCTACGATTCGACGATCCTGTCGAGTATTGGTGTTTGAAGTTTGGTTTCAGCCGTCCGTCTCTCGGTTCGCACTCGCACTCACGTTCAAAGAAGTTCCATCAGTGACTTATATCATGCCTCAAAGTCCAAACATGGTTAGCCGCGCAAATCGGTGAAGATTTGTTCGTCAACGACAAAAATCAGAATGATGCACCTGCTGTTCAACCTGATTTCAGCCCAAAAGATGAAGATATTTCCATTCTAGATGAAGGTTTATTTGACACAACTCCTGTACAACCAAACAATGAAGACAAAGGGCCGATTCTTGATGAAAGTGCGGACGAAGAATCTGGATTCGAAGTCGAAGTTGCTGTCTGGGATATTTTAAACCATCCGCCATCGCCGATACCAACCCCAATGGCAGTCCCAGCCCCCCCAGCGGCCCCCAGGCCGTCCAGGCCCTCGCCGCACCACCGGCGGCCCCTCCCGCTACCCCCAACCTCCCCTGCGACTCAGCCCCGGCCACAGCGGCGCCCCCCACAGCTCGATCCGTTGCGCATGGCGGTGTCACCAGCCCACGACAACACACGCAAATCAAGTGCGGCTATCATCGACACCGTGTTTCGGTCACGAGACCCCCTCGCTGGGGTGCCAACTTTTACGAACCCCAGAACGATTTCATCCGGGGTCATCCTTGCACGACTCCACGGCCTCCACGTCACCATTACGGCGTCGCGCACCCCCGCCATTCCTGGAACGAATACGACGGAGGTTATGATTCGCGCACAACCTGCGCACCGCAGGTGCATCATCTCCGCCGCCCGCAGTACCGTCGGTTGATCTCGAGCTTCAGAGGCCATCGTGCGCGCTTCAAGTGCAGCCATCACCACGCGCGCGAGCGAGGGTCGCCGCACCTCGTTCCTCGGTACCACCCGAGGCTTCCCTGCGTGATGCGCGACCGCCGCGTACCGCCATCCAACCCAGCCCGCCGCCATCAGCCATTTCTATTATGGAGGTACAAAACCCTAACGTGGGGGAAGAAGCCTTCAAGGGGGTTCGAATCCCCTGTGAATCGGGATTGGGATATGAATTGGGCAAATTGCAGAGGTATCCTTCCTCCAAAAGATTTTTATATAAAGGTTCGTATTGGTGGGAGTTGTAGAGGTATTGCATTAGATGAAGGGGTAGAACATTTGCAGCCACGCCCTCAAGTGAAAAGAAATTATAAACGTAACATTGAAAAGGAGCAAAATTGGGGGATATTTGCTCAACCAATCCGGATGGAATTCTCCATCAACATCGAAGATCAAGCAATTCATCGGGAGACGAATTTTTAAAGCGGAGGAGAGTTGATGCAGCGTAGGGCCCAAGTATAGGGCCGAATTATTAATTAATTTTAGTGGTTAATTTTATTTACGTTTTTAAGTTGTCGCATTTTTATTTAAATAAAGAGATCGCGAGTGATCTCAATTAGTCTTAATTTGAATTTCAAATTAGGTAGTTAGTCGGTTAATTAGTTAGAGTTAATTTAGGATAATTAGTTATTTTTCTATTTTTGTAATCCCATCCCTCCTATATAAAGGGATGAGGGTCCATTGTGTTCAACAGTTGAGTTTGATAATTAATTGAGAATTAATTTCCATCCCTCTTTCTCCTCTCTCCTCCCGCGATCTCCGCGTTCTTCTCCCTCAATACCTCGTTCCTGACGAGATTTCTCTTCTCAACCCTTCCAATTATTCTTCCACCGAAAATTCCACAAAAAAATTATTCCTGGCCGTTGCAAAATCCATTTCTGCATCACTCTCAGAGACGGGGGCTCCTCATCAAACTTGCTTAACTCCTCTTCTGCCTTAATATCCTTCTTTAAGTATAATATTAATATGTTGATGAAGTGACTTCACAACCCCGTATGACGATCCCTGCTATTGTGCTTCTGGAGGAAGAGGGTGTGCCTCTCGTCACTTCCTTCCCCAAGGAGGTCCCTCCACCTCCTCCACATTGTCATACCCTTATTAGAAGACCCATGTGGAGTGGAATAAAGATTTGCTTTACTTGATGATGCCATAGAAGTTGCCATGTTCATTAATTATCCATCTTATGGAACTATCCGGCTCTAAGCCCTTGAGTTTGAATGGTAGTCTCTGCCAAAGCGATGATCCCCATTTCTGGTGTCTTGGCTTTAGTATAGGGCCCTTGGTCAGTGTTGACCTCCAAAAAGTACGACTTCACCATAGAAGAAATGAACAAACATTATCAAAGATTGAACATGGATTGGATATATAAGATGCAAGAACTTGAAGGCTTCAACTCTATCAAGGGAGGTGAGCATGCAAAAGCATGCGCAGCCCAAGAGTGGTGTATACATGTGACACTCTTACTGAGTGGGTTATCATACACCATTTCAATAACAAACAACAATGAAGAAAAAGAGTTAGATGTAGTTTCGTGAGTACCACCTTGATCTTCTTTGATAGGCCTCTAATAATGGCTAGAATAATGGATCGATAAACCATCCTATTATCATCTAACCTTGATAAGAATGGAGGGGTTTAACAGACCAATCAACTATGAACAAGCAACAAGATAACATCACAGTAGATCGGTTTTATTTTGAAAATGTAATTTTCATACGAAGACTCTACTCGAGCCATGACTCTTGTAACGTAACCATGTATCTTCTCTTCTATTTTTCCTAATGAAGTAACACTGAGGCGGACAGCATGGAGTGCTTCCCCCCTTTTTCTAAAAGAAAGATAGCATTCCGAAAAAAGAGTTCAGATCTCGAGATATGTGATAGATTGTTCACAAAGATACCACTGGCAAGTGGCAACAAGGGAAGTTGGAGTGCAGAGCCAGGGACACTACGTTAGGAAAACTCGGACGAGTCAATCCAAAGAAAGGGACCGCGAAGTGTGTTCCTCGAGTAAGGGATCCCCTGGGATTGCCAGAGGGAAGGCTGCAGATACTCCATTTTGGACATGATTCTCTCCGCTAAATGCAATAAAGAAAGGCTTTGAGAAGTGCATCCTTCAAGGACGACCTCTATGTTTACATATCAGATAGCTAGTGCTTGCAAAAAGAAGGGAAGGCTGCAACTGCTCCATTTCAGACATGATTCTCTGTGTTAAATGCATAAAAATAATAGCCGACACCACATACAACTCGTTTTGGCTTGGGTAGGAGTCTTGTTAATTAGTGCTTCACGTCCCTGCTTCCAAAGTGTTTCAAATAATAGTGCGGGACATAGCCTGAAACAAAAGGACGCTGTTAGAAAATCGGAAGCGGAAGCGGAACATGGAAAAAGATAAAGAAAATAATAGAACAGCGGGATTTTACGTGGAACCCTACTCCGTGAGGAGCGGGATGAAACCACGGGAGAAGCCCTCAACGGGGCGTGTTTGTCTATTGACTTTCTCATCTGTTATAGGAGGCCTGGGGCTCCTTATATAGCTTCCACAAGGCCTCCAAGTCCCACCACTAGGCGGTATGGGACTAAACTCAGTGGTGGGGTAAATGGATCTTGGAGGGATCCATTTACCCACCTATTACATAAGTGACGCATGCTCCAAATACTCTAACACTCCCCCTCAAGCTGGAGCATGCAATGCTCAGCTTGGACAAACAGAAAGAAATTCAACTCACAATACATGACACTACAGACAATATCAACCCAACGCGCGCAGCTCCTGCAGTCGAGGACGTTGCTTCTCATGGCGTGCATGTGAGGAGGACGAACGGGCTGGAGTGTGAAACTGGATCTATCTGGCCCAGAGAATGGTACTCTACTCTGGAGTCCCTATGATACCACATGAAAACCCTTGCCCTCAATGGCATAGGGAATGGTCCTCTGCTTTGGAGTCCCTATGGCTCACATGAAAGCTCTGGCCGACCAACAAGAATGATTGGCATGCGTCATCATCGAGTCTGAAATTTGTAGAGTCTGAACATCTGACCGGTCTGAAAAATCTGATATCTGAATCTTGGAACAAGACCTGTGACTCTACATATACTCCCCCTTTCTCCCATACTGGTCTGAATGACATTGTTGACCACGTTGGGAGAAGATAAGATACTACATAAATATGGGGAAAACATGAATATTCTCAAAAGAATTTCTCATTTTTTTTATTTTAAACAACCGCTCCATCATTTTTTTTTCGGCTTTTGCAACTCATTTTTTTAATTGCGTACGGTTTTTTTTGTTTTTATGTACGCACCTCTTCCTGTTTTTTTTAAGCAAAACATTTGCGTACGGTTTTTTTTATTGTACGCGCCCTTTTTTTTCTTTTTTTTTTCTTCTCTCTCTCTCTTTTAACAAGCACAACCCACTTGGGCCATCACCTCCCTCTCCTTTTTTTTAACAATATTGCAACCTTCTTTTTTTTTTACAATCATCAGCCCCACATGGGCTCATGATATTTTTTTTTAAATCGTTGTAGGCCCATCGGGCCGAAGCATTCCCAGCGCCATCGCTATTTAGGGTTTCCCTCGTGGGAAACCCTCTCTGAAATCGTAGCCGCCCCGCTGGAATCGGATGTTGCGCCGCCTGCGGTAGGATGGAGAGACGCGTATCGAGCCTGGAAAGGCGCCTGCGCCTTTGCGCGGAAAGAGGGGTCGCCTGCGGGAATCGCCGCTTGCTGCGCCTGGGATCTTGTTGCGCGAGGTAAGCGCCGCTGGAAGCGGCGATGGGGAGTTGCGCGGCTAGCGCCGCCTGGGGTGTCCTCTGGGTTGCGACCTGGTGGGAGGTCGCGCGCGCCTGGTGGGATATCGCCTCCGCCTGGGAGGTTTGCGCCTGGGAGCATCGTCTTGGAACTCGATATCAGCAAGCATCGCCGCCTGCGAGATGGGTTCGCCGAGACAGCGCACGTCGGGGCTGCGCGCGCGTGGACAACACCGTGTTTCTTCTGATGCGGCTGGGAGGTGCGGTGTGCACAGCTCGAAGGTCCTGGGGCGGCTGGAAGAGATGGGACTTGAAGGATCGACCCGCTGGGATCTGGGGTTTGCGCCTCACCATGCTGAGGCCACTGGCTGGGTGCCGCCTGGAGAGCCGGACGCCTGGGGGATCGAGCGCCGCATGGAATTCATGGATGCCATGGAGAATTAACAAAGGGGTTCCAAGAACCCTAAAATCAATCGGACTGTTATGCAAGAGTTTGGGTTTGAAACCCTAGAACCGAGAACTTCAACAATCTCAAAGATGAATCGAATAAACTAATCTTGAAGAATAACACCATGACAAATGAACGCACTCTTGATAATCGAATCTCAGAAAAAAAAAACTTTGGCATAAATTCCTCGAGAATCGAACCCGCTTTGATACCATGTTAGAAAATCGGAAGCGGAAGCGGAACATGGAAAAAGACAAAGAAAATAATAGAACAGCGGGATTTTACGTGGAACCCTACTCCGTGAGGAGCGGGATGAAACCACGGGAGAAGCCCTCAACGGGGCGTGTTTGTCTATTGACTTTCTCATCTGTTACAGGAGGCCTGGGGCTCCTTATATAGCTTCCACAGGGCCTCCAAGTCCCACCACTAGGCGGTATGGGACTAAACTAAGTGGTGGGGTAAATGGATCTTGGAGGGATCCATTTACCCACCTATTACATAAGTGACGCATGCTCCAAATACTCTAACAGACGCAAGTGTTGGAGGTCTAAAGAAGGAAAAAAATAAGCATCGGCAAATGGTCTCTTAGCAAATATGCCGAAGATTTGGCTCAAAAAATATGTCGAAGGGACATCTCAATATTGGAGAATAGTAGCTGGCGACCTCCGATGATACCCCCTCCAGTAGAGTTCACTGCTAAATATAAGGGCGTTCTAATCTATCTTCATGCGGAAGTTCAAAGGAGGAGAGACAATAGACATCGACAAATGGTATCTTCGCAAGTGACCTCCCTGTATCGGAGGGTTGTACGTTATAACCCCCCATTGTACCCTTTCCAGTAGAGTGCATTGCTAAATATCATCCCACACCCTCCCAACACGATGCAGATACCCTACCCTTGATGCATTTGAGTTTCATTTGACACATCCTCCCACATCTTCCCCAATAATGCCTTATAACCTCACCGATGAGTTTATCTTTATCTTGTGCTCTAGAAGAAAATGCATTCACATAGAACACCTTTTTTCCAAGAAGAAAGATAAGTACATATAGAAAGATAAGTACATATCCAATAGCCTTCTCAAAATATACAACAAGAAACAAAATTCAATAGCTGTGTGATGGTCTGAGTTGTGTTTCTTAGGTGGACAAAAAAATCTAAAATAATCAATAGCTAAAGATAGTATTCGAAGATGGCTAGGAAAGCCAGTTTATAATAAAGCTCAAATAACCCTATGTACCTGACTGCAGTGCTATGGAATATAGAGTCAATTTTTATTTGAGCCAACGTTCCACAAATACATGTACATACTGTCTTCTACTGGTATAACAAGTAGGGATGCAAACGAACGAATACGAATACGAATTCAGGTCATACCATAACCATATTCATTTTATATTACGAATACGAATACGAATACAAATGTTATACGAATGTAAAAAATCAAGATCCATATCCTCAAAATACGAATACGAATACGGATACGAATCTTTTACGAACGAATGCGAATATCAAATGAATATTGCAATAAAAATTATATATGAAAGCGTACCTGATTATTTGGCAATCACTTCCGCATTACTTCCATATTATGACTTGAATATGAAATTTAACTTAGTATGATACAATAATATCATAACGAATAATGCAGCAAAAGAGTTTGATGGAAACAAATAAATATCTCAATTTTTTGCTTCTTAAAGTGTTTTTGAGCATTTTCCAAATTAGTACTCTCATTCCCAGTGGATGGGTCAGTATTCATTATTTTTCTGCAAACATTGAAGTTAACAATCAAGAAAGCACAAATAACATTCCAATTCATTTAATCGCATTACAATTTCCTGTCTAAAAAATCTTCTAATAAGTTCAACCATATTCTAATTCTTTCTAACAAAACATTCCATACACAAAAAACATTACAAGAATATGAATTTAAGGTTTGTTACCAGATCGGTTGCAAATGGAGGCGGAGGGTGGCAGTGGCGCAACTCAAGGGGGCGGAACGGGCGGCAGCCGGCAGGGGCAGGACAGGAAGGGGACGGAAGGGGGCGGGCCGCAAGGGCGGTGCCACAGGACGTTGCGTTGTCGCGCTAGGCGGGAGGGGCAGTAGGGGCTGGGCAGAAGGGGGCGGCAGGGGCGATGCCGCAGGAGTCAGGACGTTGCGCTGTCGCGCTAGGCGGGAGGGGCGGTAGTCAGGCTGGGCGGAAGGGAGGCGGAGGGGGGCGGTAGGGGCAGTGCCGCAGGAAGTGGGACTGCCGCGCTACGCGGGAGGGGCGGTAGAGGCTGGGCAGAAGGGGGGCAAAAGGGCGGCAGGGGCGGTGCCGCAAGGGGAGGGTCGAGTCTCGGACTGGGAGAGAGGTCAGGCCGTGGGGTAGGGTTGCTGTGATTTTTTTGGGGGGAAGAAACCTTAGGTAAATAACCCATTAACCCTAAAATAAGTAACGAATGTTCTTATTCGTAACCGTATTCGTTATCTTTTTCGTATTCGTATTTGCATTCGCTAACTAAGGATTCGTATCCATATTCATATCCGCAAAAAATTCATTTCGAATATTCGTATTCGTATTCGTATTTGCATGTTTTAGAAAAACAAGATCCATATCCTCTTAAAAACGAATACGGATACGAACGAATACGAATATAATCGCATCCGTTTGCGTCCCTAATAACAAGTATAAAGGGAAAAGGGTCGTGAAGACATATAAAGAATCATGTACCAGTTTGACAGGAATATTCCAGTACACACGTGTGTGCCAATATATAAGAAATCCTATCAAGAGATTACCTTCTAGATTAGAGGCATACCTGTATTGGAAGTTGGGTACTGATATTTACTCTTGGAAAGAGCGTAATAAGGATTAATTAAAAACGAGGATGATCCTAATCAAACCTGCAAAAATCGTCCGATTAATCTTATTTGTAGGGTGCCTATGTTGTGTAGATTATTTAGAGAGTTATTTTTACATATTTTCTGGAAAGGTTGCAAAAGTCAGTAGTCGGTACTCGGTCAGTCGAATCACTGACTAAGGATTAATCGGTAGTCGTGCGACTAATCGGATTTAGTCGGACTTTAATTGGCTTTGAATATTTTGATTATTTTAAAAATAGAACTCATTTTTATGCATATATTTACATTGATTTTGTCCATTTTTATATTATCATAATGAAATAAAAGACGTAGTTGAATTTAAATAAAAAATTAAGCATATCATAATAAGTTTGCTTTTAAAAAAAGCAAAACATAAAAAAACCAAGTAAAAGTCAGTCGACTAGTGTGTCTAGTCAGAATTAGTCAGTACTTGATCAGCCACCCCACTGACTAGACTAGTTGGACCTACTAGTCGGGTTAGTCGGGCAACTTTTACAACACCGTTTTCTGGAAATAATTTAATATTATTAAAGAAAAAGTCGAGACACTGCAGTTTCTGCGCTTCCTTCTTTGTTGCTTGAGCTTAAATTGAACTTTTATTTTCTTGCTTTTAGTATATCTTTGGCTTCTCTTTTGGATTTTGTTTAGGCTCCCTAAAATTGATGTCATCAGCTCTGTATTCAATGATCAATCCATGTATTTCACCATGTGAGAAGTTCTGCATGTCCAATCCTTTATCTATGTATTTGAGGACATATCAAGTCTTCATGGTTAATTTGTACTTAATACTTGGAAATGCTGTTTTTTTTGTAAATAACCATTGATATTCATTTTGCTACCATTAACATTGAGTTCTAGATGTCTTCCACCATCGTTGACATTGTTGCAACTTTTAGAGAATGTAATAGGTGGGTAATTGGATCTCACCAAGATCCAATTACCCCACTAATGTTTACTCCCACATGGATGAGCGGTGGGACTCCGAACTGTCTGAGAGGCTATATAAGGAGCCACTCACCCACTGTACTCATTAAGAATTCTAATAGAATATCCGCCCCTTTGAGGGCTTCTCCCGTGGTTTTATCCCGCTCCTTAGGGGGTAGGGTTCCACGTAAATCTTTGTTATTCATGTTTATGTTTTTTATTTTATCGATTTCTCTTCCGCTTCTCAGATTTCAACATGGTATCAGAGCGGGTCGATTCTCGAGGATTTTTTATGTTAGAATGCGCGGGAAGAGCTGGTAGTCATTTAGGGCATCAAAGACGCGTATAAAGAGGGAGGCCGGAGATACGGGGAGCTCGCTGGTTGATTTCGGAAACATATGATTTTAGGAAAAGTACTGCCTTTCGACGTGCTTTGCCCTTTTTCGAAAGGAGTATGTAGATAGAACTTCCCAATCCCTCAGGGCTGGCTGGTTCTTAGGCCTAGAAAGCGGGAGGAAGAAGAACCCTAGGGTCAATCCCGGAAAGTCAGGACCATGAATATAAATAAGCAGCTTTCAAAGCAAGGAAATGTTGGTCTTTCCAGTCCTTCTCCCTTGTCTGTCATGAACTCTGACCCCTAGCGCTTTCCCCTACTAAGAAAACAGACCTCGATACGGCTTTAGAATAGAATGAGTGAGTTGGTTGACCTTCGTCGATTCACTGCCGAATTCACTGATGTATACTTTCTTGCCTTGCTTGCTTGTTATGACTTTTCCTTTTCCTTTCTTGGTCATCCATACCACTACTTCTCCACTATAGCGGGATTCCCGGAGCCTTGTAGCTCGACCTGCTCCCGGGAAAGCCGTGAGAGAGATGAGAAATTATATAGTCAAAAACCCGTCTAGTAGTACCATATTCTAGGGGAATTCGAAGATCTTTATTCGAGATTCATTTTTTGTTCTTGAAGATGTACTTTTGAAGATTATTATCATATATGAATCAAGTTGAGTTTTAGGGCTTCTTTTTGAAACCCTAATCCTGCAACCTTCTGTTCGATGCTCCTCTCTTACGGGTTTTGGCTATAGCGGCGCCATCGGCCGCACGAGCATCTCCAGGCTCCTTACGGCATGCCTCCTCCAGCGCCATCTCCATATGCACCAGGCGCCCTCCTGCCTGCGCGTGTTCCTACGCGCGCCCCCTGCCTACGCGTTGCGGGTCGCCCTACCTGCACTAGGCGACCCTTGGATCCTGCGTGTGACCCCAGGCGCCCCTCTCCGACCCCAGGCGCCCCTTTCTGCTTCTGTGCGTACGCCTGCGCCTCCAGCCGCCTGCCTTTGCGGCCTGTCAACCCCAGCCTCTTGCGTGTGCCCTCACCGACCTTGCGCGCGCCCTCTCCGACAGTCGACCTCTACTTCTGGATCGTCCAACACGGATCTGTCCTCGCCGCCCGATGTCGCAACCTCAGCACCCTCAAGCCCTCGCGCCACCAATGACAGGAGCGCGCGCTAGGCGGCACCTCCATCAAGCGCCAGCAGGCCCCATCGCAGTTGGCGGGGCCCTTCTCTTGCGATCTTCTCTGGCAGTGTCGTTCCCCCTTGGCGCGCCATCCTGATGGAAGGAGGGGTTCCCATTGGGGAACCCTTAAAGGGGCGGCGGCTTCTTTATAACGAAAGGGTTCCCATCGGGGAACCCTAATAAGCCCCAAAGGGATGTGCGTTTCGTCAAGAAAAAAGGGGGAGAGAGAAATATTTGTTAAAAAAATGAGTTGGCTAAAAAAATAGCCAAGGAAAATTTGTGAAAAAATGTGAGGAAAAGCCTTAAAAAAGAAGGCTTAAAAAAACGATTGGATGGCTATTAAAAAAATAATAAAAACCGGAAAAAAATATTACAAAGAAAGCCGTATATTAAAAAGAGAGAGAGAGATTGAACGGCGTAAAAATGTTTTAAAAAAAAAGAAAAAAGAATTGCATGATTCATGTTGTTTCCCCATTTTATTGCAAAAAAAATATTGTTTCAAAAAAAGGATTTGAAAAGCTGATTAAAAAAATGAACGGCTTATGTTAAAAAAAATTTGTACGTCTTTTGGTGTCTCCCAACTTGATCCGCGATCTTTATTCTATCAAGTATGGGAGAAAGGGGGAGTCAAAGATGTATTCTTCACAACTGCCCATCGGGGAACCCTTAAAGGGGCGGCAACTTCTTTATAATGAAAGGGTTCCCATCGGGGAACCCTAATAAGCCCCAAAGGGTTGTGCGTTTCGTCAAGAAAAAAGGGGGGGAGAGAAATATTTGTTAAAAAAATGAGTTGGCTAAAAAAATAGTGTGAAAAAAATATTAGGAAAAGCCTTAAAAAAGAAGGCTTAAAAAATGATTGGATGGCTATTAAAAAAATAGAAATGGCCAGAAAAAAAATATTGCAAAGAAAGCCGTATATAAAAGAGAGAGAGAGAGAGATTGAACGGCTTAAAAATGTTTAAAAACAAGAAAAAAGAATTGCATGATTCATATTGTTTTCCCCATTTTATTACAAAAAAAAATATTGTTTCAAAAAAACGATTTGAAAAGCTGATTAAAAAAATGAATGGCTTATGTTAAAAAAAATTGTACATCTTTTGGTTTCTCCCAACTTGATCCGCGATCTTTATTCTATCAAGTATGGGAGAAAGGGGGAGTCAGAGATGTATTCTTCACAACTGTCCATCTACGACTGACAGATCATCACTCCAGCTTTCTACAGATCATCCATCTTCACCGAGCATCAACTTCTTCGTCGAGGCGTATACTTCTTTTACGACCCGATCAGTTCTCCACGTTGGACTTCTTCTGCAGCGATTCTTTTCCAGGCACGACAGAGATATGTTCCGGTGACCTGATGTCGCAGCGGTTCTATAGGCATGACAGTGATACGTTCCGATGACCTGAAAGCCGCAGACCCGTCCTCGTGCGTGGTCCTCTACCAACAGCAGACATGTGTTCATGTGATGTATCGTGTGAAGATGTGTTGTATACTTTCTTTTTGTTGCAAGTTGTAGCTTTCTCATCTCCAGATTGAGGGGGAGTGTTAGAGAATGTAATAGGTGGGTAATTGGATCTCACCAAGATCCAATTACCCCACTAATGTTTAGTCCCACATGGATGAGCGATGGAACTCCGGACTGTCTGAGAGGTCATATATGGAGCCCCTCACCCCCTGTACTCATTGAGAATTTAATAGAATATCCGCCCCTTTGAGGGCTTCTCCTGTGGTTTTATCCCGCTCCTTAGAGAGTAGGGTTCCACGTAAATCTTTGTTCTTCATTTTTATGTTTTTTGTTTTATCAATTCCGCTTCTGCTTCTCAGATTTCAATAGCAACATTTGGGCAATGTAGCAAATGACGAGGCGTGGATGCTACACCGAGATCTGAATAAAATGTAGGGTCCATGTTAAAAGTTTAACAAGGTTTCCACTGATCCAGTGACCAACTGATGCAACCCTTCTTTCTCTTGCTTGGATTAGTTATAGAATGGCAAAAAAACCTTACTACTATCGGAAAAAAAAATATTACCAAAAATATCCTACTATCCAGTACTCTTCTTGGGATTTATCTAGAGATTCGTGTCTTATGAATGAGTTATTTATTTGTAGAAGGATTAGTTGGCATTCTTGATCTTGACAAGAAAGCCCTCAATTGAAGACTACATACACATGCGTTGTGTACATGCTCAAGAAACAAGCACACAACTCCACTGCACGGTATTCTGTTTGACTGTTTTAAAATTAGTTCTGCGATTTTGCTAGTGGAATTACAATTTATTGTTTTGTGTTTATGCTTAAATATTTCGAATATATGTGAAATTCTGCGATCCTTGTAAATAATGATGTATTTATTTTTGATGTCTTCAGGTTCAAGTATGTGAAAGAAATTACCATCCTGTTGAAGATACGATGGTAGGCTCCAATCCCTAAGCTTTATAATTGATGGAAGCTACTGTCTACTCTTATAAGTATCTAAAGCATGTCACATGTGCATCAACAGTGATCCTACCAGCCATTCCCACGCGGGTCTGAATGGTGTCCGCTAAATGAGCCGAATTGGAAAAGAAATCCTAGAGAGTCTTGCAATTAGTTATCAATTGAATTGTTAAACAGTCTCTTATTTGACTGTACTTGTGCTGGTACCAGTGTTGAAAGCTGGGGACCATAAAGGAGAGGCATGCGCTAACCTGCTGTGGGAATGGTGGCTAAATCCTGTTTTTTTGTTATTGACTGCAAGTCTACATTAATCACATTAACATAGCACATTAAAGATATTATGAAATTACACTGTACTTGTGACATTTGTGTTGATCTTTTTATCCTAAACTGCATTATTTACTCTTGTGACCTTATATTTAGTTTTTTGTTACATCATGATAGGTTGTCATTTCCCTAGTAGTTCTCTCATTTGATGGCTCCTGACCTTATATTTAGTTTTTTGTTACATCATGATAGGTTGTCATTTCCCTAGTAGCTCTCTCATTTGATGGCTCCTTCATCGGCACTGTTGAAAACAAGCTCCCTGAGGATGGAATAGGAGATCTAATTTGCCTGAAGTTTTGGGTGCAAGGAGCACAAGCTGGAGACTGTAGAGATAGTTATTAGTCTGTGATGTTATTTATTATTTTAGTTTATTTATGTACCTCTCCTGTAATTTACCCAAGGGCTCTCTCCCTATATAAGAGACCCAAGGGCTCTATGGAATAATCATCTGAGCATTCTAACATGGTATCAGAGTCATAACCCTAACCCTAGGGTTCTCCACCACCGCCCCCCCCCCTCTCTCTCCCGCCGCCTAGGGTTTCGAACCCTACCTCCCGCCGCCGCCTAGGGCTCGCCGCCTCCTCGCTGCTCTCCGCAGCCTCCAGCGGGCCCCCGAAGGTGTGTAGACTTCATAAGGCTATCTATGGCCTTAAGCAGAGCCCTCGTGCATGGTTCCAGAAGCTCTCCCAGATTATTGAACGACAGGGTTTCAGAAGATCGAATGCGGATCACTCACTGTTTGTCCGGAAGACCCCTAGAGGTACCATCGTTGTTATGGTATATGTTGATGACATATTGGTTACTGGAGATGATGCACAAGGGGTTGAGATAACCAAGTCTATGTTGGGCAGCCAGTTCATTACAAAGGATCTAGGCACAATACGGTATTTTCTGGGGATAGAATTTGCAAGAAATGCACAAGGAATGGTGATGAATCAGAGGAAATATGTCACAGATTTGCTGGTTGAAACAGGAATGACCGGATGCAGACCTTCAAGTACACCTATGGATCCAAGTATGAAGCTGTACGATGAGGACACTGAGGAGGTGGACAAGAGAAGGTACAGAGAAATGGTGGGGAAGCTCTTATACATCACTATAACTCGACCAGATATTGCACTTGCAGTAAATCGGGTGAGTCAATTTATGGAGCAGCCGAGGCAAGTACATATGGATGCATTGTACATGATATTGAGATATCTGAAGTCTTCTCCAGGCACAGGGTTGCTGTTCAAGAAAGCCACAGATTTGTCTATTTCAGCCTGCGCAGATGCGGATTATGCAGGATGCCCACGGGATCGTAAGTCTACTTCTGGATTTGCTATCTTTGTAGGAAGCTCTTTAGTCTCCTGGAAAAGCAAGAAGCAGACTGTTGTGGCGAGATCCAGTGCCGAATCCGAGTACAGGGCCATGGCACAGGCAAGCACAGAAATGATGTGGGTTAAAGCAGTCCTAGAAGATCTGAATGTTGAAGTTTCCTTGCCTATGAACCTGCAATGTGACAATCAGGCAGCGTTATTCATTGCCAACAATCCAGCCTTCCATGAGAGAACAAAACATATAGAGGTGGATTGTCATTACACTAGGGACATGATTCAGAAGGGCTTCATCTCCACGTCCCACGTCAGTTCAGAGGACCAGACAGCAGACATATTCACGAAGCCATTGCTCAGAGGACCTTTCCAGAGATGTTCTTCCAAGCTGAGCATGATAGATATCTATGCTCCATCTTGAGGGGGAGTGTAGAGATAGTTATTAGTCTGTGATGTTATTTATTATTTTAGTTTATTTATGTACCTCTCCTGTAATTTACCCAAGGGCTCTCTCCCTATATAAGAGACCCAAGGGCTCTATGGAATAATCATCTGAGCATTCTAACAGAGACTACACACTGTCAACAGTCGTATATGAGCCTCACAGGTTGAAGTTTTTGTAGTACTGATGTGCCTATTTGATTTATTATATTGATATTATTGATTGATATGGGCTAGATATTTACCTACAGTAAGATGTGGATGCGATATGGCCTTCTATATCAAGGGACTTCCTTTTGGCATGAGTATTTTAGGCATTGGTGGCACGACATGAGACTTTAGTCTCTTTTTTCTTTTTTAAATTCACTTGAAAACTTCTGATTCCTTATTAGGAGACAGGTTTATAGTGTTTCCTATGGTATTTATTTTTTCAAAAGGCAACTTGATGAAGTTGTAAATTGAGGTGAAACAATGTTGTCCCAGATGTTAGCCTTCATCCAAAGCGCAAGCCTTCCTGCCTATTTAAAGGTTCAGAGATTTGGCCTTGTTTTTCTTTTAAGTTCTTGTTGAGGATTGGTAGGCTATGAGATGTTCAATGGTTACTTATAAGTCACATTAATTGTTCAATTATCTTTAGTTGTGAAGGTGGACTTGTTGCCAGTTTTGGTACACATTTGATTTGGTTCAAACATTTTGGAATTCTTAATAAAATGTGAAATTTGTTTTTTTTTTCAAACCAGTTAAAGTTGTATGCCTACGAAGTTCAGTTTACTTATGCAGTAGTCATTGGTCTTGTGAATTTCTTTGTTCACCTGTTCTGTCTCATAGTCATATTGTCTTTTATATTTGCCTCAGTGATGGTGAAATATCTGATCTTGCTTTCCATCCACACAATAAAATGTCTGCTAGCTGCTCGTATGGTGGTGACTTCAAGGTAGATATTGATATTTTTCCCTTCTAGTTTTTCAAATTCTATTTATGACATTTATGCTTTTTCTTGTTCAGATTTGGGTATGTAGATCGGATTCACAGCAAAATTCTCTTACAGAGAAACTTGGCTGGAGATGCCAATCCATTGGTTCATTCAAGTAGTGCATTCCTTCTTTATGCCGGATACCTTTTCAATTCTTTTTCATTTTTCTTTGCATGCTGCTATAGAATTTGTTTGACAAGATAACTTCATATGATATATGATTTTTTCACCTAAAAATCGGATATAGCCTGGCACTTCAAGACTTGTTTTTTTATGAAGTTTTTTTTACTCATTATACTACACAGATTTATTTTTACATTGTATTCTTCTCTACATATTATCAGTCAAACAGTCTTTCTTGATTACAAAGTTAGATTTTCTGATAAGGAGGTGCCATACAGGAAACGCCCAATGACAGCTGCTGCATTTTCTGCTGATGGATCTGTTCTTTCCATTGCCGCTGAAACCGTAGTAACACTGTGGGATCCAAATACTAATGTTCTTGTAGCTGTAGTTGGAGAGAGCATCGCGGTAATCCTTTTGATTCTGTGAACTGTTACATGTTAGTCATGAGTAAGATTTTTAATCATCTGTGTCTTGATGTCCATAGAACTCTTTTTGCAGCCAATTGGGAGACTTTCTTTTGTTGGGAACTCGGACTATCTCATTACTGTGTCCCAGGGTCAGAAACCTCAGCTTATTGCCTGGAATATGTCAAAATTGGTAATTGATTGGTCCTATGAGCTTCTTACGGAAGGTAGGAAAAAATATCTTCCGTGAAAAATGTGTACTGCATTCTTTAAGATTGATTATTGTTGAGGCTTCTCTATAATTCCCATTGCGACAGATATATCTTCTCAGGATGGTAGCTCCCAATTTGCTGTTCTGGCCCTTGGTTCCAAACAACTTGGTGATTCCACAGCCAGGCAGCAAGATGGATTTATCCTAATCTTCACTGTACAAAATCCAACTCCTATTGCTATTTGGTGTGTGAAAAAGGTATTGCAAATTACTATGTTTGCGCTAACGAGCAAATGACCAGAAATAACTTTCATTCTTCAGAGTTTCATCTCAGTTGGAAATATTGATTTTCCAACTCTATTTTTGTTTGAATGCTCTTCTATTACTTTATGTCCTTTTTTCCCCAATTGAGCAGGCAAAAGGTGGGCATATCGCCTTTGTTCAGACCGATCCTTCTTTCCAACACCAAAAAGTTACAGATGAACTACATCCGTCAACAATGCTTGCATACATTAATGGTGATCATGAATATGTTATATTTGACCCTTTAAAAGACGAGAAGGAAGTATTGCAGATTGATAAAAGATCTAGGGAAAGCAATGATATCTTGGAAGAAACAGGTAATCGACGGTTCTCTGCCTGGTCACGGATTACCCCAACCGATATATCTTTACATAGTTCATTCTCTTCTTCTTTCAGAGCGGTCTGGATATTTTTCAATTTACGGCAAGCTCTCTGAGTCAAATCGGAAGATCGACGAAATCCCAGAAGCCTGTTTTGAGCCTTCTGAAAGACCTTGGGAGACGATATTCAGTGGTTCCTCCCACATTCTTCCACCCTTAACTAAACTGTGTTCCTTTTTCTTGGAGTCCTTGCTGGAAAAGAAAATTGCAACAGAATGATTCTCGAGCAGTTTTGAATTGTCGTGAGAAACCATTCAGCAGGATTATGCGGCGGGCTCTGCTTGAATCTAACTCGATACATACTGCTTGGAAGTGCCCACCTTGATGTTTGTTGCTTGTGAAGGTCAGATAACAATTCCCTGCAGTGAATTCAGGTGCAAAGCATATATTATTCCAGGAATTGAAGCCGCATGCTGATTCATATAATTTTATTGTTGGCCTTCCTGGCATGGTTGATTATTGCCTTGACCCAGCAGTTTTGTTAGCAAGTTTTGAAACCTTTTTATTTATATTGTCCGTCCATAGTTCAAAATTTGTTTCATGTATCTGGGAAGGCAACAAAGAAGCTCCAGAAGAGAGCTTGTAATCTTCTATTCAATTTACAGCCTCCTGTAACATCACATTGTACTGGTATGTATACTCGAATCGGAGAAATTGCGTGATTGCATGATAGGCTGTGTACTTGGTGCATGTCATAACATGATTGGAGGTAGGTGACTGTGTATATGTGTATGTATGTGTGCATGAGCGTATGTGTGATATGCGTGTGTATGTACGTGTAAAGTCCCAAAATTTTTTTATTTTCCCATCCCTTAAAAAACCCAATCAATATTATACTTGAAAGATGTATCTCATCAAGACATAAGCTAAAGAACACAAAATTCTAACATCCGTAGCGTGAGATATTTGTGTTTTAATGCAGTGGCATTTTTGTAAATAGTGGATACAAGTGATTAAGTGATTTGAAGAGTTCAACTCGTATTTAAACCCTTCTTCCTATTTAATGACGGCCACAAAACCCACCGTGAGAGAGACCATTGTCGAGGACATTGGTTGTGTGATGGTCGCTGAGGAAGATCGATTTGAAGGGGAACGACACATGAAGGGCAAATCCACTGGCTTCAGCATTTTAAGTCATGACAATTTCATGATTTTACATTTTGATTTTGGAATCCATGATCATGGTGTAGAATCACACATGAATCTATTTCTCTACGTGAATATAAGGCTTGATCCAATCACGCTAAGTGGAAAGTACACCGGCATCGCATTGGCTTCTTGCTCATGATATAGCATGGGGGAACCAATTGTCTGCTGTAAATGACATTTTCAACACGGGTTGTAATGCACGAGGAACGTCGGATGAAGATCCGACGATAGTGGGCTCACATCTCGAGGTGAAGGATATGTGATCGGATGGTTATAGCCCCTACTGCAGAATCTGCTGCAGCAAGGGTTACAACAGACGATCCTCTCTGATAGCATGGATAAGGTAATAGTTCCAACCCTCACAAATATCGAACCTTCTTAGTTTTAGCCTCTTGATATCGATAATCGAGATATGAGGATGAACGGTGATCTTGAAGTTTCCCTTGCTCGCGACGTCGATGTTTTTGTTAAATCATTAGTTTTCGGATGGAAATATCATGGTTGCAAATGATTTCGTTGAAAATTAATTTGGAGTTTTATGCATATAAATTCGATATTTTTTTACCCTGTCTGTATGTTGCGATCTATGGCAAAGTTGAGGTGGACAAATCTGGTACTTATTGGTGATGTTCTCTCCCAAATATTATCAGTAAATAATACAGATGTCTAAACCCTTAAATCCCAATTCACATTTGGGGTCCTTTACCCTTTAGTAACCACGTAAGATCCCCTCCAGAATTAGTCACAATCCATGATACGTATCAAATATGTTAAGACATGTTCTCAAGTAGAGGACCTTTGCTATTAGCAATCTACGTTGCTATCTCCTTGAGAATTTCCGAAGACTCGCTTCTGTCGGTTTTCTTATTTGTTTTACCTTTCACGGACACCTTTCGCATGTTATGCTTGTCTACAACAATAACAAAGCCTTTTCACACAATTAAGTAGGATCGGTTATATGGATTTTTTTGCCTCCATTCAGATCTATTTTGAGTCAATCTAGGACTTAAATGCAAACAAATAAGTTTCCAGCAGATAATCTCTTTCAAACACTTCGTGGGCCTTCATCACCCTCTCTTAACCGGCTCAACATCCCAAATCTCATATTTTCTAACTGGTGAATTGACCACCCTCCTTTGCAAATGTCCAAACCATCCTATGCGATTTTCTCTCAATTTATCCTCTATCAGAGCTACACCAACTTTCCTTCTTATCGCATCATTTCGAATATGATCTTTTGGTGATAACAACAAATCCACTTTAACATTTCATTTCTGCTATTGTCATTCTCTACATATGCCTATGATTCACATGCCAACATTCTGATCCATAGAGCATAACATATCTTACGGCTGCTTTGTAATACTTTCCTTTGACTTTCAAAGGGATTTTCTTATCACCAAGAATTGTAGAGGCTCCGCTCCACTTTAGCAAATCTGCATTTATTCTATGAGTAACATCTTCATCAATTTCCATATCATATTGCAAAATAAATCTCAAGTATCTAAAAGAAACTTTCTTTTGAATAGTATCATCTCCAATCTTCATCTCGTGTCCTTCACCATTGTTTCCATCAAATGTGCACCCCATATATTTGGTGTTAGTCCTACTTATACAAAATCATTTAGTCTCTAAAGCATGTCTCCAAACCTCCAGCTTTTCATTTACTTCATCTCTTGTCTTACCAATCAACACAATATCATCAACGGACAATATACACCAAGGTATCTCATCATGAATGTGACTAGTCAACTCGTCCATAATCAAAGTAAAAAAAGGAATGAACTCAAAGTTGAACCTTAACAAACCAATGTATATGTTAAAGTAGTCAGTCTTCCCAGATTGAATCCTTATGCAAGATGAAGCCACATCACACATATCCTTTATAAAGTTAATGTATAGAACATGTACTTGTTTCTTCTCCAAAACTCTCCACAATATCATCCATGGGACTGAAACATAAGCCATCTCCAATTCAACAAAAATCATATGGAGGTACTTTTTAGATATACAAATCTCCATTGTTCTCGTCAACAAGTGGATAGCTTTAATAGTTGAGCGATCTAACATGAATCTGATATGATTTTCAGTTACTTTGGAAACATGTCTCAACCTTCTTTCAATCACACGTTCCAACAAGCATGTGATACTTGTCTAACAGAATTCTTTATTAATTGGCCACAATCAGGAAAAGTGATAAGTACGAAGCATTCCAAGAGTGGGAAATTAAATGACGGACAAACAAATCAATTGCACGTAGAGAGAAATTACTACAAGATAGTGGACGACCCTGCGGTTCAAGCGAATCGTAGTCGAGTCAGTCATGTAGGAGGGGCATACAGGACGGCGGCGAGAGTAGGCACCTTGGTTGTATTGGAAAATCGGATCCGTGTTTTTGGCCATATGGAGCTAGGCTCATAGTTTTGTTGGACTTGAAGGACTTGAATTCTAGGTTCTGGAGTGAAGGGTGCTACTTGTCGAACTCATTACACATTCCTACTAAGACTTGAGTTAAGGATTCTATGGGCGAGAAGTCTTGACCAAACCTATTACCCATGTATACTTAACTTGGGTCTAGTAAAGTGCGGGGATGATAAAGACAATAATAGTTTTTACAAACGGATAATATCTAACAACAGAAACTAAGCCAGGCTCTTGACATGAGGTTTTAGATTATTGCAATCTCCCGATGTAAAAATGAAGCCGGTCTCAGACTCGCAATGAAATAAAAGTAACCCTAACATTGTAAGGCTAACATAGCCCTGAAATGTGAACATGAACTCTCTTCTATCCACTTAAGTCATTCTTGATGAATTTTGATCTTTTTTTTTACTTCAGACTGCTCTAACATGTGCATTTGAATTTCTTCATACTGCACAACAACCCCTCCCATTGAACTCTCCCAGACTATAACACTAATCCAAGTAAGAGAAGTAGCACTGCATCTTCAAGATAGAACAAGAATTAAGTCTAATGTTCAGCATGGAGTCTATCAAAGTAAGACAGACCTGATGCCTCCCAGACAGAGTACTTGAGGGAGCAATCCAGAAACTGATGCATTACAGCATCTAGTGCTATCCATTCTTGAAAATGAAGTGATCCATCTACCAGCAGCAAGATATAACAACTCCTGAACAGATCTCTCCGGCTTTCTAAGACAGCAGTTGTCTTATTAGAAGACATTGGCTTTCAACAATCATCTTCTACAGAAGCCGAAGCAGACAGAGCATCTCCCCAATGGAATGTATATAATATTCCAAAGAGTACCAAATTTCAGTCATCACAATGAGATATACATGAAGTCCAATAATCAAAATTGAAAATCATCATATGAAATATAGAATATGAATGAGGACTCAACTGCTGTGAAGACATCACATTCCCATATCAGTCGCCAAGGAGAAACTCCAGACTTTTGGTTCAAAATTGACCTTCCTCTTCCAAGAGCTCAATGAATTGTTCTTCAGGCCTTTGGCAACATACCAGAGACTGAATTAACAAAAGCAGTGCTCTCATTAAGCAGAATATAAAGCTAAGTAATCTCAACCAGATTTAGAGAGAGACGCAACTTGGCTTTGTGCACACATCATGTTGATGCGTGCACATCCATATTTTCTCGCCAAGGACATAGTCTAGACTTGTTACCAAAAAGATTCCTTCAGCCTTCACAAACTGAAGCTGCAAATCTTTTGCCAAACAGCAATGATGAATCAATCAAATCAGCTTTCTTCCAGTGCCAATCCTCAGAATCAGAAGAGAATTAATTAAACCCCCTAGGGTTCCCCATCGTGGGAACCCTTCCCATCTCCACGTCGCCGCCCTAGAAAATGCTTCGCAGGAGCGGCCACATCAAGAACGCATGCCAACTGCACTGCACGCGAGGAGCCACCGTCGCTGGAAGGTGCCGCCTTGGTGGCCTCGTGCGCTGTGCGGCAATGCCTGGAGGCCCGCACATGATGCATCGCGTGAGGAGGAGCCTCCTGGAGGTGTGGCATCAGCAGGAGCTCGGTCCTGCGCCGCTGGAGGATGCCGCTAGCGGAAGAGGGTCGACGCCGGAATCTGACCATATTGGGAGGAGCAGTGCCGCCGCCGCTTGGAGTGCGAGGACTCGCGCCGTCTGCGATGGTGCCGCTGAAGTATGCACGCGAGGTGGAGACCTCGCGGTTGCAGATCATGTTGGTGCAGACCTCGTTGCCTGCGCTGCGATGCCCACGAGGGAATTGCCTGAAGTTTTGCCTTGCTCTACCGCCGCTGCCGCCTTGTCAATAGTGCCGCCTCTCAATGAGACACCATGCTAGGAAAACATGGTGCAGCCGCCTGGGAGGCCACGCAACCTACGACCTGAGTTGATGGCCGTATAGGCTCGGCCAGGGGATGCTTGGCCTGTAGTCGCACGGCTGGAGCTTTGCTGATGCGGCTGCTGCAGGAAGATGGGTGCAGTTGCACCGTCGCTGGTGGAGGCTGAAGGGACGCCTGGAGACGGGCGGTGCAGCCTTGCTGATGCGGTTGTTGCTGCTTCAGAGATGCACGAAAATGGATTAGGGTTTCACGAAGAAACTCTAGAGCAGAATCCGACTTCTTGATAAATAATCTCAAAAAAAATAAAGAACTTGAAATCCTCGAGAATCGACCCGCTCTGATACCATGTTAGAAAATAGAGAATGCGGAAACGAATGATAAACAGAGCATAATAGAGAAAGACAAATTGGAAGAACAAAAAGATTTTTTACGTGCAACCCTACTCCCTAAGGAGAGGGATGAAATCACGGGAGAAGCCCTCAAAAGGGGGGTATTCTATTCCTTTTTCTCAATGGATATAGGAGGTATGGGGCTCTTTATATAGCCTCCACAGAGCCTCCAAGTCCCACCACTGGTAGATGTGGGACAAAACACTGGGATGAGGTAAATAGATCCTGGAGGTATCCATTTACCCATCTACAACTCAATAGGCGTACAACCAATATCTCATGAGCGAACTCTGTTTTTTGATTTATCAAGTATGAACATGAATGATTCCTTTGAGGGATCATACACCTCATACATCTTCATACGCATAGTGTTGAGATTACTGTACATTTTTTATGTTATTTCTTATTTTATTTCTTTATGTACCTCTCTTGATATTTACTCAGGGTTTTTCTCCTATATAAGAGCCCTGGGTTCTCATGAACAAACAAGTCATTCAGTTTTTTCCAACATGGTATCAGAGGAACGGTCATAGTCCGGGGTTCTTGTATTCCACCCAAATCCTAACCCTAATCCTACCCCCCTACCTCGTGCGTCGTGCCTTGCACCAGCGCAACGCGCAACTCTCCCTGTGTGTCGTGCCCTGCACTGCTCCCCGTGCGTCGCGCCATGCACCTGCGCAGCGCACACCGAAGCGCACCATCGCCTCACGCCTCGCGCATCTGCGCACAACTGCGCACCAACGCACATCTGCATGCATCCTGGGCGCATCTGCATGCACCTGTGTGTATTTGACGTGCATCCGTATGCATCTTTAGTGCATCAGTATGCGCCTCCACCCTTTGGGCTCGTACGACCTAGCCTACAACAACAGGAGATGAGGATGGTTGTATGAGTCTACAAATACAACCGATCCTCTATATGTGATTGTGTACTCATTTATAACATACTACTCAATTTTGTTCCGGATTTCGACGTTCTTGCTAGCATGTCATTGAGAACAAGGGTGATGTTTTTTACTCTGGTGCCTTCAAGGGCCTGGCTCCCATCAAGAAGATGGATGGGACCAGCTACGAGTTGTGATCCATGCAATTCTGCACCCTTATGCAATGTCGTAACAAGGAGCACATTCTGACGAATCTAGAGCCGGAGGACAAGACTGGGGCTAATGCTTCTTGAAAGCAAGATGATGCCTATGCTCGCATTTGGCTCTCCCGGACGCTCACTACGGATATTACCAATGATATTGTCAATCAACACACAACAAAGGCTATGTGGGATATCTTAGCAGACACGTATGGACATGCGAAAAATGAGAGCAAAATTTTACAGTTGCAGTTTGATATTTTTCGACCAAGCATAATGGTTGACCTCTGCATGCACACTTCTCGTATCTTAGAGGCATGTTTGAGCGCCTGCATAGCTTCATGCCTATTACTACGAGCACTGAGCAACAACAGACATATCGAAATACAACTATGTCAGGAGTATTTTTGTCATCTTTAGACTCTGAGTACGATGCAGCATGTACTGAACTTCTTACTGGAGAGATGATACCTCCGATGGAGGAGGTTTACAAGAGGTTGAGCATAATTACTACATCCTCTACTACTGTGGTTCAGACTCCTGCTATGGTAGCCTCTCGCATGGCCTCAAATTTCAGCGAAATTCAGTCGAATTTCTGTCGAATATTGATATCCAGTCGAAATCGAAATTCGATCGAAATGATCGAAATAAATGACCGAAATGACCGAAATTCCACCGAAATTCTGTTTTGGTCGATACCGAAATGGTGACCGAAACCGACATTTAGGGACTTGGCCTCTCGTGGCAGAGGGAGTATTTTGCAGTTCCGTGGCCAGAACCATGTAGTTGGGGAGCAGTTCGTCAGCGAGGTCCATGTTCACATTGCCACCGTCCTAGTCAGTCTGAGGAGATGCTATCAGAAGTATGGGTATCCGACCTCCGCTCGAGTTGTTGAGCAGACCCAGCTTTCTTCTACACCTGCTTCGGCTCATGATGCATGTTTTGATGATATTGTTTACAAGATGCGAGAGATGATGACTACTCCTACTACTTCGCCCACATGTTCTTCAAATGCCACACATATTGCTAGAGCCTCTTCGAGCTTGTTAGGTATTGCTTATGCCCTTACCAATAGCAACAGTTCATATTTGGCTGACTAGATCATGGACTCTGGAGCATCTCATTATATGTGTGACAATCGAGCACAATTTACCTCTTACAGGTCTATCCCTCCGGGTAGATCAGAGGTGATTGCCAATGAGGATCATCTACCCATTGTTGGGCAGGGGGAGATTGTTCTAGCTCCCTAAATGCGTCTGCAAAATGTCTTACATGCTCCAACATTTTAGATGAATCTTTTGTCTATTAGTCAGATTACAAAAGATTTACATTGTCATGTCATATTTGACCCTTCTTATCTTGTGTTTCAGGACATACTCACAGGTAGAGTGATTGGATGTGGTCGTGAGCAGAGGGAACTTTACAGACTTGTCAGGCCTCCTTGTGCAGGGACTGCTACTATCCCTTATGGATATGTCTCCCTGTTTTAGTGGCATCTTCGCTTCGGACACCTTCCTCTGCAGAAGTTGTGTCATGTACTCCTGCAGATCTTTACTCGTACTAGCTTGGAGTGTGAGGCGTGTCATCTTGAGAAGCACCATCGTTCCTCTTTTCCGAGTCGTCAGAGTCGTCATAATGTCAGTTGTTTGAGTTGGTTCACTTTGATATATGGGATCCTAGTCGTGTTCTTGATCATTAGGGACATCGATTTTATATGGTCGTTGTAGATGATTTTTCTAGATTATCTTGGGTATTTCTGATGAAGAATAAGTCTGAAGCTGGTCATGTTATCAAATCTTTCCTTATTGAGACTAAAAACATCTTTTCTGCTAATGTAAAATTTATTTGCACTGACAACACCTTGGAGTTTTCTACTTTACAGTTATCAGACTTCCTCAGATCTATTGGTGTTCTTTCTGGGGTGATGTAATTCTTACTGCATGTTACTTGGTGAACCGCATGCCCTCTACTATGCTTGGAGAAAAAAGGTTCTTTCTTGATTGCATTTCCCGAGGACTTATTCTCACTTACCTCCAGAGTCTTTGGATATGTGGCTTTTGTCCACAATTTTACTCTTGGTCGTGATAAGCTCTCTCCTAGAGCAGTCAAATGTGTGTTCGTTGGCTATTCCCGTACCCAAAAATGGTATATGTGTTTTGATCCTGTTGGGAGAAAATATTATGTAAGTGTTGATGTCATATTTTTTGAGTCTATTATGTATTTTTCTCCTACAAGTGACAGGTTGTCTAATGCTGACTCTAGTGAAGATATCTTCGTTCCTCCACCTTCGATATCTCCACCAACAAGTCCTCATGTTGAGTCTCAGCCACCTCCACCTCCTCCTCCAACTCTTCCACCTCCATCCAACATGACTCAGTTTCTACCTTGATTTTACATTCGCAGGTCCTCTACTTGCCCCTCTGCTCTTGCGCCTTCCTAGTCATCCAACACGCCCCATGCATGTAGTGAACACATTGTTTCTACTGATGGCATTGGTGATATGCTTTATCCACATGATACTACACAGGAGAATATGATAGCAGAGAACAGAGAGGTCGATGACCTCGATGTACCTATTGCCTTGAGGAAGCCCCATCGCAACTGTGCTACGTACCCTCTAGCTGTGCATGTTTCCTTGAACCATCTTTCAGAGGAATACAGGAAGTTCGTTATGGGCCTCTCAACTATTACTATACCACGAACATATCAGGAGACCAAACAATATAGTAGTTGGCAACTTGTCATGGAAGACGAGATGGCCGCTTTGCAGTCTCGTGGTACCTGGAGTATTGTTTTTGCCCCTCCATGTGCATCTGTTGTGAGGGTGCAAATGGATATTTACAGTGAATCAACGAGCGGATGATACTGTGGATCGCTACAAGGCAAGGCTTGTAGCACGTGGATTCACCCAGACTTATGGGGTGGATTATCATGATACCTTCTCTCCAGTAGCCAGACACTCAACATTACGCATTCTCCTATCAGTTGTTGTTTCACGGGACTAGTCTCTTTACTAAATTGATGTGAAGAGTGCATTTCTTTATGGAGATCTACAGGAGGAGGTTTATAAGCAGTAGCCACCATGGCTTACTGCTGAGGGGGAGTCTCAGAAAGTGTTTATGCTCCACAAGGTGATCTACGGCCTAAAACAGAGTCCCAAAACTTGGTACCAGAAGCTTTCAAAATTGATAGAGCATCAGGGGATTGCCCGATCCACCGCGGATCATTCACTTTTTGTCCAGAGTACAAAGAGAGGTATTGGTGTTATTCTCGTCTATGTTAATGATATTATTATTACGGGTAATGAGCAGGGCATTCAGGTGGCCAAGGAGTTCCTAGTTCAGCAGTTTGTGACCAAAGACCTTGGCAATCTTCGATACTTCCTTGGATTAGAGTTCGCCGGAAACCAGCGTGGTCTTGTGATGACACAGAGGAAGTTTGCTACCAATCTTCTTCTAGAGACATGCATGATGAGATGCAAACCTGCTACTACTCCTATGGATCCAAGTATGAGACCATATAATGATGATACTGAGGAGGTAGATTAGAGGAGATATAGAGAGCTGGTTGGGAAACTTCTATATGCTACCATCACCAGACCAGATATATCTTTTGCCGTGAGCAAAGTGAGCTAATTCATGGAACAACCTAGGAATGTTCATATGGATGTTGTCTATAAGATTTTGAGATATTTGAAGTCTTCACCAGGAAGTAGTCTTATATTCAATAGAAGCACTTCTCTTGATGTAACAATATGTGCATACGCAGATTACGCAGGATGCCTTAGGGACATGAAGTCTACTTCTAGCTATGTTATATTTGTTGGCAGCTCAATCGTGTCATACAACAACAACAAAGCCTTTTCCCACAATTAAGTAGGGTCGGCTACATGGATTCTTCGCCTCCATTCAGATCTATCTTGGGTCAATCTCGGACTTATATCCAAAAAACTAAGATCCCTTCGTATAGTCTCTTTCCAACACTTCTTGGGCCGTCCTCGCCCTCTCTTAGCCGGCTCAACATCCCAACACTCGCATCTCCTAACCGGTGCATCAGTTGACCTTCTTTGCAAATGATCAAACCATCTTAAGCGGTTTTCTCGCATCTTATCCTCGATCGGAGCTACACCAACTTTCTTTCTGATTGTATCATTCCGAATCCGATCTTTACGTGTATGTCCACACATCCATCTTAACATTTTCATTTCAGCTACATCCATTCTCTGCACATGTCTATGGTTCACAGGCCAATATTCAGAACCATAAAGCATAGCAGGTCTCACGGTTGCTTTGTAAAACTTTCCTTTAATTTTTAAAGGAATTTTTTTATCACAGAGAACAGCGGAGGCTCCTCTCCACTTTAGCCAGCCTGCATTTATTCTATTAGTAACATCTCCATCAATTTCCCCGTCATGTTGCAAAATAGATCCTAGATATCTAAAAGAATCTCTCTTCTGAATGTTATCGTCACCCATCTTCACCTCGATTCCTTCACCATTGCTTCCATCAAAGGTGCATTCCAAATATTCCGTCTTAGCCCTGCTTATACGAAAACCTTTAGTCTCCAATGCATGTCTCCAAACCTCAAGCTTCTCATCTACTCCATCTCTAGTCCCGTCAATCAACACAATATCATCAGCAAATAACATACACCAAGGTAACTCATCCTGAATGTGACTTGTCAACTCGTCCATAATCAAAGTAAAAAGAAATGGACTCAAAGCTGAACCTTGATGTAAACCAATGTTGATATCAAAATAGTCAGTCTTCCCCATCGGGGTCCTTACACAAGATAAAGCCCTATCATACATATCCTTTATGAGATTAATGTATAGGACGGGTACTTGTCTCTTCTCCAAAACTCTCCACAGTATCTCTCGTGGGACGGAATCATAAGCCTTCTCCAAATCAATAAAAATCATATGGAGATTCTTCCTTTTAGCTCTATAAATCTCCATTGTTCTCCTCAGCAAATGGATGGCTTCAATAGTTGAGCGACCTGACATGAATCTGAATTGGTTTTCTTTTACTTGGGAAACTTGCCTCAATCTTCTTTCGATCACATGTTCCCAAATTTTCATAGTGTGGCTCAAGGAAGTACATAGATGATGTGGGTGAGGTCACACACACATCATCTTCTTTCGATCACAATTTGGGAAACTTGCCCCAAATTGTCATGGAAACGTAAAAAACAGATCTAGTGCAAAATCCGAATACAGGGTCATGGCTCAAGGAAGTACATAGATGATGTGGGTGAGGTCGGTTTTGACAGATCTTGCAGTTGATGTGTCTCTTCCTATGCAGCTTCTATGCGACAATCAGGCAACACTTTTTATGCAAATAATGTTGCATTCCATGAATATACAAAGCATATAGAGGTGGATTGCCACTATACTAGAGATATGATCCAGAAGGGTCTCATGTCCACCTCTCATGTTTCTACTGGAGATGAGACTGTTGATATATTCACCAAAGCTCTTACTAGAGGCCCTTTCCAAAGATGTAGTTCCAAGTCGAGCATGATAGACATATATGCTCCAGCTTGAGGGGGAGTGTTGAGATTATGGTACATCTTTGGTTCTATTTCTTATTTTATTTTCTTTATGTACCTCTCTTGATATTTACCCAGGGTTTTTCTCCTATATAAGAGAGCCTTGGGTTCTCATGAATAAACAAGCACATAACAACTCGCCGGTAAGCTGCTTTCACTCACGTATGGCACATTAGGTCTTCATCTTATTTCTTTGAGAGAAGTAGGAGCGGAATGGAGACTAAGGTCGAAGAAGTCATTGTTTTAATTTTAATAATTCAACCAAGCATCATAAAATTTTAATTAATAACCATTATATAGAGCATTAATATGTTCCCAACATGCAATTTTTAATTTTAAAATTGCATCAAACTAAAATTCAAATCACCATCCAAACGTTTCAAACAATTAAACTATAAGCCCCTACTGATATTTACATGCAATTCGCTCACTTCGAGAAGAGTAGATTCCTATTGAGGAGACCCAGAGCCTACGGAAGATAACTGACCTTCGTTCTTTCTCTCCCCACTGTAGTCTGTTAAGGCTATCCTCAATCTTGTTACTACTCACGACCAGTGTTCAGAAAAACGGCCGAGTAAGCCGCATACTCGGCCGCATACTCGTACTCGGGGGCCTTACCGCTCCGAGTATGATGAAACGACCATGTATGCGGGTTGACCCGTATACTCGACCGAGTATACCCCCTATGTGGCCGCATACTCGGCCGCTTTTCTGATAGAACTTTTTTTATTTATTCTAAAACCAAATAGCCACACCCGCATAATAACATAAAACCGCATACTCCCCGCATAAAACCGTATACTCCCCGCATAATCTACCGCATAAAACCGCATATTCCCCGCATACTCTCCCGACTGAGAATATTAACATAATATTAAATATTAATTTATATTTTTAATGATAAAATATACCAAAGCGCATAAAACCGCATACTCTCCCGCATACCGCATACTCTCTATGCAGTGACCCCTCCGACCGAATACCGCATAGCGCCTTTCTGAACATTGCCCACGACACCTATCCTCCCCCATTTTCCAAGATTTTAATAAGTGGAATGATGATCATTCACTCGCTCGTCGCTACATTCTTGGAGTGTTGTCTAATGTCTTTCAGAAGCAATATTGGCATCCGCACAGAACATCCTCATGTATCTGAAGAAGATGTTTGCAGATGTGAACCACACACTTCTTATTCGGCCTATTATAACCCATCACTGACCGCAAACAATAGTGAACGAACTAAGTAATAGGGGTGGTCTCCTACTTTTTCGGGCCTTTTCTTACGCTCTTCAAAAGAAACACAAAGAATCATTTCGAAGAACCAACGACAACTTGAGCGAAATTGCATGGATCAAGATATGCAAGGGACCGTGGAGGATGACTCTCTACTCCAGATCCCCCCCCCTCCACTCACCCATGTATCCCACACACGATGGCTCGAATATCCACATGGAAACAAGCACGTAGCTCAACAATGATACTACGATACCAACAAACAATGAACGTCGGAGGAGCAAAAAACAACGTGATGTCCATGGGTTCCACAATTGAAGCAGGAATCAAAGAATGTTGTAAGTAAAGTTAAGTTAAAAGCTTATGAAGTTTTATACAAAAATCTTGACTCTAAGGAGGACCCGAAGGATATATTTTATATTAGCCAAAGCAAGAGAAAAAAAAACGAACAAAGATCTTTCTCAAGTGAGACGCATTAAGGATGGGGAATGACACATGCTTGCTACTCAGAAGGATATAGGGACTAAATGGAAGCAGTATGTCCATAAGCTTTTCATTAGGGAAGGAAATAGAGAGATCGCTTTGAGAGATCTGGCTAGTAATGAAAGTTCCTTGAATCGTCCAAGCTATAGACGAATACAAAGGAAGGAGCGAATGAGGTTTTGAACATTATGAAACCTAAGAAAAATGTAGGACTTGATGACATTCCTATAGAAATATGGAGAGTACGAGGTGAGCATGGTTTGACTTGGTTTACAAATTTATTCAATGTTATTTGACGAAGCAAAAAATACATGAAGAATTGAGGGGAAGCAGCATTGTGCCTCTTTATAAGAATAAATGAGATGTTCAAAATTGTTCGAACAAGCTGATGAGTCATACTATGAGATTTTGGGAACATGTGATCGAAATAAGAGTGAGTAAAGTTTCCAAATTAAAAGAAAACTAATTCGGAATCATGTCGGTCGCTCAACTAATGAAGCGGTCCACTTGTTCACGAAAACAATGGAGATTTATAGATTTAAAATGAAGAACCTCCATACTATTTTTATTAATTTGGAGAAGGCTTATGATTTTGTCCCACGAGAGATATTGTGGAGAGCTTTAGAGAAGAGACAAGTACATGATCGATACATTAACCTTGTAAAGGATACGTATGATGGGATCTCATCTTGTGTAAGGATCCAATTTGAAAAGATTGACTATTTTGACGTCAGCATTGGTCTGCAATTAAGTCCATTGTTTTTACTTAGATTATGGATGAGTTGACTGGTCACTTTCAAGATGAGACACCTTAGTGTATGTTATCTGATGATGATATTGTGTTAATTGATGAGACTAGAGATGGAGTAAAGAGAAGGTTAATATTTGGAGATATGCATTAGAGACCAAAGTATTCCATATAAGTAGGGTTAAGACTGAATATATGGAGTGTACATTTAATGGAAGCAGTGGTGAAGGAATCAATGTGAAGATTGATGACGATAACACTTAGAATAAATATTTTTTAGATACTTGGGATCTATTTTGCATAGTAATGGGGAAATCGATGGTGATGTTACTTATTGATTAAATGCACATTGGCAGAAGTGGAAAGGAGCCTCTATTGTTTTATGTGATAAGAAAATTCCTTTGAAAATCAAAAGAAAGTTTTACAAAGCAGCTGTGAGACTTGCTATATTTATGGATATGAATGTTGTCCTGCGAACCATAAACATGTGCATGAGAATGACAGTAGCAGAAATGAAAATACTAAGGTGGATGTATGGTCATACACGTAAAGATCGGATCCGAAATGATGCAATCAGAAGGAAAGTTGGCGTAGCTCCGATAAAGGATAAGATGAAAAAAACACTTAAAATGATTGACCATTTACAAAGGGGGTCGGCAAATGCACAAGTTAGGTGATGCAGCGTGACCCCAAACTATGGGGCCACATTTATTAAATTAAATAGTAGTCAATTTTATTTACGTTTTTAGCGGTCGTATTGGTCTAATTAAATAATCGAGATCGCCTGTGATCTCAACGTTTATTTCGTAGATTTTAATTAAAATTGTTGGTCAATTAATTAGTTAGAGTCTAATTAAAGTCATTAGAGGTCAATTAAAGTTGTTAGAGTCCAATTAGGAAAGTCGGTTGTCAATTTAATTGAGTTTACTATTTTTGTAAACCCTCTCTCCTATATAAAGAGAGGGTAGGCCATTGTTTTTAGTCAGTGAATGATTACGAAAATTTGAGAGTTATCTCATTATCCCCCTCCTTCTCCTCTATCCTCCCGCGATCTCCGCATCCTTCTCCCGTCCCTCGTTACCGACGAGTATTTCTCTTCTCAACCCCTCTCTCTCTTCTACCAAAAATCCACCAAAAAATATTATTTTAAATTTTATCGTCGACGCCGGAACCTATTTGCATCAATTGGTATCAGAGCCCTCCTCCCACGCATCAGCCCTCTCCCCAGCCCTCCCCTCCTCCTCCGGCTACCCCACAACCCCTCCCTCCCCATCACCCTCTCCCACCCCGCGGCCACCACCACCCAACCCAGCTGGCGCCTCCTCTCCCCTTACACCAACGCGCCACCGCCCCTCCCTTTCCATCTCCGCCAAAACACCCCCCGCCTGTCCCCTTCCCGCACACACCCCTCCCTGTCCCCACCGCGCGCCCCTCCCTTACGCGCCATCCACCACGCCGCAACCCCCCCCACAGTGCCGCGCCTCCTGCGCGAGGATCCGACCGACTCCAGCCGCTCAAAGGCGCCGCACCTCCTGCGAGTGGCCCCGGTTGAACCCCACCTCCCCTCCGAGTCGCGCAAGCCCCTGCCGCGGCTGAGTAGGCGTCGGCCCCACCTGCGAAACTGCCGCCCCAGCCCGCACCAGCGAGAAGCGGCCATCCCAGGCCGTACCATCGAGGATCCAGCACACCGGCGCCGCCTCTTATCATGGGGTCATGGAGCCCTAACGGGGAAGGCGGAAGACCCTCCCACCGAATCCCCTCAATTAAGGGGAGGAATATTTAGGAAAAATTGCAAATTAAAATTTCCTAAAATCCATATTTGCAGGAAGGCCCAAAGCAATAGGAATGTGAGGAAAATTGAAGGGGTACGAAAATTGCAGTGGTACCCTCCACTTGGGAAAAACTATAAACGTAATGTTGAAGATGATCCCATGGGAGGAAATTGAAGCCCCAATTCAAGGATAATTTCTCCAACTATCCACCTACGTCACGCAATTCGTCAGGAGCCGAATTTTTAAAGCGGTGGAGAGTTGATGCAGCGTGACCCCAAACTATGGGGCCACATTTATTAAATTAAATAGTAGTCAATTTTATTTACGTTTTTAGCGGTCGTATTGGTCTAATTAAATAATCGAGATCGCCTGTGATCTCAACGTTTATTTCGTAGATTTTAATTAAAATTGTTGGTCAATTAATTAGTTAGAGTCTAATTAAAGTCATTAGAGGTCAATTAAAGTTGTTAGAGTCCAATTAGGAAAGTCGGTTGTCAATTTAATTGAGTTTACTATTTTTGTAAACCCTCTCTCCTATATAAAGAGAGGGTAGGCCATTGTTTTTAGTCAGTGAATGATTATGAAAATTTGAGAGTTATCTCATTATCCCCCTCCTTTTCCTCTATC
Source organism: Ottelia alismoides (assembly GCA_037367405.1). Taxonomy (NCBI): domain Eukaryota; kingdom Viridiplantae; phylum Streptophyta; class Magnoliopsida; order Alismatales; family Hydrocharitaceae; genus Ottelia; species Ottelia alismoides. The sequence continues at coordinate 331,103 of JAZKJV010004081.1, read as the reverse complement.
CTCCCACGATCTCCGCATCCTTCTCCCGTCCCTCGTTACCGACGAGTATTTCTCTTCTCAACCCCTCTCTCTCTTCTACCAAAAATCCACCAAAAAATATTATTTTAAATTTTATCGTCGACGCCGGAACCTATTTGCATCATTAGGAAATGTGAGTTTTGAGATGTTGATACAACTAAGAGAGGACGAGGAAGGCCTAAGGAGTGTTTGAATGAGACTATCTGAAGGGATCTTAGTTTTTGGATCAAATCCTGAGAATGACCCAAGATAGATCTGAATGGAGGCAAAGAAGCCATGTGGTCAACCATACTCAATGCGGAAAAGACTTGTTGTTGTTGTACTCTTATTTTGGGTAAAATACTAATACAGAAACGGAGTCGAGAGCTGTGATTATAGGACTTAGAATTTATAGGAGAAAAGTCTTGAAGAATACTAATAATAAAACTCTGCTATTTTAGTTCAAATGTTTAAAGAAACTAAGCCGAGCTCGGTAGCGAGAGCATGTATCTCATGTGGGGCAATAAGGTGATTGGATGTTGGATCTTGACTCTTAGGTGGGTTTGTTGGGCCACTTTCACAACTCACCCATTCCGAGTTAATTGTTGGGCTTTAGGTCTCGGACGAAGGTTTGGGCCCCAATGCTTCTAAAGTGTAGGGCAATATGTAAGGCTGATCTCACAGAGCAACAATCACTTCTCGCTCTTAGCAGTGGAAGGGCAATGGACTGATTCTCCTAATACCCAATATACCAAGGGGTCGAATTCCAAACATATAACCATCTTTGCTGGAGAAAGTCGGATTCAAAATGATGCGATAAGAAGGAAAGTTGGTGTAGCTCTGATAGAAGATACGATGAGAGAAAAACGCTTACGACGGCTTCAGCCATTTGCAAAGGAGGTCAATTGATGCACCAGTTACAAGATGCGAGATTTGAGATGTTAAACCGGCTAAGAGAGGACGAGGAATGTCCAAGAAGTGTTGGAATAAAACTATTCGAAGGGATCGTAATTGTTTGGATCTAAGCCTGAGAATGATCCAAGTAGATATGAATGAAGGCAAAGAATCCATGTAACTGACCCTACCTGGGAAAAGGCTTTGTTGTTGTTCAAAGAAAATAAAAAAGAAGACCGCAATCTAAATCAGTGGTGGTCAGAGTTATACAGTACGAAAGATATCATTGGGAATTTTACTCATCAATATCATGAAGCAACTCGATTGCTGACTCTTTAGCAAATTTAGGGATAAGGAAGAAAATTCTATTATTTATGAGCCATCAAATCCTTTCAAATTGAAATTTGGAACCTCAAAATGGACTTAATTCAATTACCTTATGTCAGATTAAAATGAAGAGCTGGATTGTCTAGTCGTTCTGGCTTTAGGGACTTCTGGTTATTATATCTTGAGATTTTTTTGATATGGCCTATGCAAGTAATTAGAGGCATAAATTTGATCCTAAACCTGATCGAGCTTTTATTTTTATAAGAATATTTTTGGAGAGGACTGTTAGAAAATAAACATGTGGAAGCGAAACATGGAAAAAGATAAAGAAATATAAACAATGGGATTTAACGTGGAACCCTACTCCGTGAGGAGCGGGATGAAACCACGGGAGAATGTCTCAGAGGGTTGGCGTGTCTATTGCATTTTTCTCAATGGTTACAGAAGGTCTGGGGCTCCTTATATAGCCTCCCCATGGAGCCTCCAAGTCCCACCACTAGTAGGTGTGGGACTAAACATGTGGATGGGGTAAATGGATCTCTCCAGGATCCATTTACCCTCCTACAACCCATATGACGCACAACCAAATACTCCAATACCCCCCCCAAGCTGGAGCATGCAATGCTCAGCTTGGACAAACAGAAAAAAACTTAATTCACAATACATGACACTACAGAAAATATCATCTCAACACACAATTGTCGGAGTGCATGTGAGGAGGACGAACATGCTGGAGTGTGAGTCTGTTGAATCTCCTTGTCGGAGAGCATATGCTCTAAACTGCGTCTGCCAGAGTCACTACGACTGAAAATGAGTCTCCTCGTCGGAGTACTCTGGTCCGCCACAACATGTGGACAACTGCTCCATCTCTGAAAAAGGATCGAACTGCAAAGGGTCGTGGAAGTGCAAACCTCGTCGGAGTCCACGGTCGCTGGAGAATGGAGTATGAAAAGTCTCCTAGTCGGAGAATCGGTTCGCTGGAGAATGGAGAACTGAGCCTCAGAGAATGGTGCTCTACCCTGGAGTACCTATGATACCACATGAAAACCCTTGCCAACATGGCACAGGGAATGGTCCTCTACTCTGGAGTCCATATGGCTTACATGAAAACTCTGGCCGAACACAACAAGAAGAATGATGGAGACCACGAGAAAAGATGGCAAACACGTGCACATCTGAAAAGACCGCATACTCGTACGAGTCTAAAACTGAGGACTCGGGATCAATCGTCAAGTCTGAACAACTGTAGAGTCTGGAATCTGAATGGTCTGGAAATCTGCATGTGAATCTGGAGCATCTGAATAGACATGTGACTCTACATATATTCTCACTTTCTCCCATACTGGTCGGAATAAAGACATCGACCAAGTTGGGAGAAGAAAAAATAATGGAGAAAAATAAATAAACTGTCAAAGTTTTCCTTCGGTCCCTTTTTTCAATCAATTTTTTTTAAAATCATCTTTTTTTCGAAAAATATGCGTACGGCTTTTCTTTGTACGTGCCTCTTTTCAAATCTCTTTCCTCTCTCTCTTTTTCCTTTTTTAACAAACATTTTGCGTACGCTTTTTATTGTACGTGTCTTTTTTGAAAGTATTTTTTTCCACATATGACCCACTTGGACCTGCCTCCCTTTTTTTAATGGACCTACACAATTTTTTTACAAAGAGCCACAGCTCTTAGGGTGTGTTCGGTTGGGTGGTTACCCCCCACTTTGGGTGGGTTACCCCCCAAAACCCATATTTCTAGCTCACTTGTAGGGCCCGCTATCTTTTCATCAAAAATATATATATTACACCATCATATCATCTAAAAATAATAAAATACTCAACTTCTAATCATTATTTCAAACTTCAATACAATCACATCACAACAACTACCCACTTTTTCAAATTCCAATACAATCATATCATAATAACTACCTACTTTTTCAAACTTCAATACAATCACATCACACAAACCCTCTCAATCCTTAACCCACCAACCAAATACACAAATACAAAAATGGGTTATCCTCCTCCAGATAACCCACGAACCAAACGCACCCTTAGGGTTCTCAACTCCCACTTAGGCTTTGGACTACCTTTCCATTTAGGGCCCAACTCCCTCTTCTCCCCTTTGTTTTTTTAATGATGCGGCCTAATTGGGCCCAAAAGAAGAAAAAAAAAAGAGCCGCCGTACTTCTATTAGGGTTCCATGTGAAACCCTTTGAGAGGGAGCGCCATCCCCGATGGGGATTTCCCCCTTCCGCCCCCGTTGGAACTTCACCGCAGGGGTCGCCACTCCGCTTGAAGGTTGCGGCGCAAAGAAGAGCTCTGTCGCTGGAGCTTGCTAGGGTGGGGCTCGTCGACACCGATGGACGGAGCCTGTAGCCTGAATGTATGTCGTCACCACCGCTGATGAGGAGTAACATGGAGATGTCGCGGCAGGGGCTCTGCTTGGCAGGTCGAGCATCGCGCGGAGGGTGCGCGGCAGGGGTTGCCACCTGGAGGTACCTTGCGGCCTGGAGATGGGGGCGCTGCCGCCTCTTGGTTATCCTGATGCGACGATGGTGGAACCGATGAAAGGTGGGGTGGTTGGATTTGCACCGCCTTGAGGTTGGACAAGCATCGTGGAGGAGCCTGGCGACGTTCGCGGCTTGGACTGATGCTGCCTTCCGATTGTGCCACCTCCCTCCTGGGGGTATTGAGCACGAGACTTGGAGGTTGTTGTCGCCTATTGCGCGGCTCAAGATACGTCGCCTTGGAGGTTGTTGCCGCTTGTTTACGCGGCCCGAGATGCAGGCCAGAGAGGAGATGCAGCGTCGCCTCCTTTGCACCAGTGCATAACAATCGGTACTAGAGGATCGCCTGATATCATGTGAGGAGCCACAAGGGCTCTCCTGGAGGCTTGAGCTACTGGAACAAGGAGATGTGGCTGCGAGCATTGTTGAGCATCTTCTAAACAAAATAGAGTTAGGGTTTCAGAATGAAACCCTCATGATAACCCAAAAGAAAAAAAATCTCGATGTCCTTCAAAACAGGAACAGAACCTCATGATAATCAAATTCTCGAATCAAAACAAAGAATAAATACTCGAGAATCAAATCCGCTCTGATACCATACAACAACAACAAAGCCTTTTCCCACAATTAAGTAGGGTCGGCTACATGGATTCCTCGCCTCCATTCAGATCTATCTTGGGTCAATCTCGGGCTTATATCCAAAAAAAACTAAGATCCCTTCATATAGTCTCTTTCCACCACTTCTTGGGCTGTCCTCGCCCTCTCTTAGCCGGCTCAACATCCCAACACTCGCATCTCCTAACCGGTGCATCAGCTGACCTTCTTTGCAAATGACCAAACCATCTTAAGCGGTTTTCTCGCATTTTATCCTCGATCGGAGCTACACCAACTTTCTTTCTGATTGCATCATTCCGAATCCGATCTTTTCGTGTATGTCCACGCATCCATCTTAGCATTTTCATTTCTGCTAAAGCCATTCTCTACACATGTCTATGGTTCACAGGCCAACATTCAAATCCATAAAGCATAGCAGGTTTCACGGTTGCTTTGTAAAACTTTCCTTTAAATTTTAAAGGAATTTTCTTATCACAGAGAACAGCGGAGGCTCCTCTCCACTTTAGCCAGCCTGCATTTATTCTATTAGTAACATCTCCATCAATTTCCCCATCAAGTTGCAAAATAGATCCCAGATACCTAAAAGAATCTCTCTTCTGAATGTTATCGTCACCAATTTTTACATCAATTCCTTCACCATTGCTTCCATCAAAGTTGCATTCCATATATTCCGTCTTAGCCCTACTTATACGAAAAGGTGCATTCCATATATTCCATTAGTCCTTAATGCATGTCTCCAAACCTCAAGCTTCTCATTTACTCCATCTCTAGTCTCGTCAATCAACACAATATCATCAGCAAATAACATACACCAAGGTAACTCATCCTGAATGTGACTTGTCAACTCGTCCATAATAAAAGTAAAAAGAAATGGACTCAAAGTTGAACCTTGACGTAAACCAATGTTGATATCAAAATAGTCAGTCTTCCCCGTCGGGGTCCTTACACAAGATAAAGCCCTATCATACATATCCTTTATGAGATTAATGTATTGGATGGGTACTTGTCTCTTCTCCAAAACTCTCCACAGTATCTCTCGTGGGACGGAATCATAAGCCTTCTCCAAATCAATATAAGATCATATGGAGATTCTTCCTTTTAGCTCTATAAATCTCCATTGTTCTCCTCAGCAAATGGATGGCTTCAATAGTTGAGCGACCTGGCATGAATCCGAATTGATTTTCTTTTACTTGGGAAACTTACCTCAACCTTCTTTCGATCACACGTTCCCAAAATTTCATAGTGTGACTCATCAGCTTGATACCTCTATACTCTATAGTTTGAAGAATTTTGAATGTCTCCTTTGTTCTTATAAAAAGGCACCATGATACTCGTCCTCCAATCTTCAGGCATTTTCTTACTTCGCCAAATAACATTGAATAGATTATTAAGCCAAGTCAAACCACGCTCACCTAAAACTTTCCATACTTCTACAGGGATGTCATCTGGCCCTACACCTTTCCCAGGTCTCATAACCTTCAAAGCCTCCTCTACTTCCTTTCTTTGTATTCGTCTATAGCATTCACGATTCAAGTAACTTTCACTATTGGTTAGATCACTCAAAGTGATCTCTCTATTTCCTTCCCCAATGAAAAGTTTATGGAAGTATTGCTCCCATCTAGTCTCTATATCCTTCTGAGTAACAAGCACGTGACCTTCCTCGTCTTTAATGCATCTCACTTGAGAAAAGTCTTTGGTCTTTCTTTCTCTTGCTTTGGCCAACCTGAATATATCCTTCTGGCCCTCCTTAGAGTCGAGATTTTTATACAAAACTTCATAAGCTTTTGACTTAGCTTCGCTTACAGCCTTCTTTTCTTCCTTCTTCGCTATTTTATAGTTTGTGACAGATTCCTCTGTTCTATCCTTAGACATATCTTCAAAAAAAGATCTTTTAATTTTTAGCTTCTCTTGCACCCCTTCACTCCACCACCAAGCCTCCTTTTGACCCGGAGCTCCTCCCTTTGACTCGCCTAGCATCTCTTTGGCTACCTTTCGGATACAAGATGCTATTGTCTCCCACATCTCGTTTGCACTACCGCTACAATCCCAAGATAAGTCTTCTAAAACCTTCTCCCTGAAGCTTGATTACTTCAACGGAAGATTCCACCACCTAGTTCTAGTGATCTTAGGAACCCTCCTTTTCTTTACCAGCCCTTTTATTTACTAACCCGCTCTGATACCATGTTAGAAAATAAACATGCGGAAGCAAAACATGGAAAAAGATAAAGAAATATGAACAGCGGGATTTAGCGTGGAACCCTACTTCGTGAGGAGCGGGATGACACCACGGGAGAATGCCTTAGAGGGTTGGTGTGTCTATTGCACTTTTCTCAATGGCTACAGGAGGTTTGGGGCTCTTTATATAGCCTCCATAGAGCCTCTAAGTCCCACCACTAGTAGATGTGGGACTAAACATGTGGATGGAGTAAATGGATCTCTCCAGGATCCATTTACCCTCCTACAACTCATATGATGCACAACCAAATACTCCAACAAGGAGTATTTGGGATTAATAAGAAAGAATGAAGAGGCAATTGCTATGAAAAGTGTGTGTATCAAATGATATACACACACAAAACTAAACCTATATTACTAAAACGGAACAATGATGGATCAACTGGTATCCATATCCTGAAGAAAATATATGTTGAGACTATTTAATGAAAATATTTGTTGAAGCTGAGTCAGTTGATTTTATCATGTGGGATTTTTTTTAATGAAAATATTTTTTTTGAGGAAATAAGATGTACACCCTAGCCTGCATTTATTTATTTTTTGATGGTAAGGAGGGTGATCCCCCATGATGGGAATCAACGTGAAACAAATATCATTAACAAAGTTAGACTACATTACCGTAGGAGCTAGAAATTGTAAAGAGCATTACAGTGAGATGCTACATTTTCATAGTAAAACCTCTTGTTGTTGAAGATCAGATCATTTCCTCCTATCCATATTGCCCATAGGACGGCAAAAGGCTTGGTGCAGTCGTCAGTTGAGTTGTTGCCAATCGCCCGAATTGCTCTCCAGAACTCCGATGCGCCGTCACTAGTGACCAAAGGTATCCCAACTGCCCTCCAGTTCTGTTCGGACGCCGTGCACTTGAAGAACAAGTGCTCGGTGTCTTCCTCCATCCCCTCGCACTTGTCGCACTGTGTATTTGCCACACCCAACAACCTTCCCCTCCTCACTTTGTCGCACAAGCAGCCTCTTCTCAAGCACCACAGGAAAACTTTGATTCTGCACGAGATCTTCGAAGTCCAAACAACCCTCATGTCTTGGCAAAGCTCCATGTCCTGCTCGTCAGTAATCCATCTCAAGGCCATATATGCTTTCTTCACAGAGAACTTTGTGCCCCCCCCAAACAAAATGGTCTCTAACCGTCGAGAACTCTCCAGGAGGTGGATGTCAACCTGCAACCTAAGATACTCCTCCATACGTTGATCGAAGAGTTCTGTCAGGAAGGTCGGTGTCCACGACCCCATTTCCACAACCTCCACCAACGTACTCTCTCTCGATGTCATCAGAGCATATAGCCGTGGAAATTTGTCCTGCAGTGTACCCTCCCTAGCCCAATCGTCCATGCCAGAAACTGAAAAGATGGTTGTTACCCACCTTTGGCCGAAGATTGGGCACTAAAAACGACAAGAGCTCGTGTAACCTACCTACAACGGAGATTTGAAACGAGATCTTCCCACCACGAGTTCTGTTTTAACCTCATATATCTTCCTCACGAGTATGGTTGCCAACGAGGTCGACGGCCCCCATATATGTGTTACCCATTTTGAAATTAGCACCTTGTTCATGCACTCGACGTCATGAACTCCAAGTCCTCCGTCCTTGTGTCCCTTTGTAACCTCCTCCCAACTGACTAGGTGCATTCCATATCCCTGCTGCTTCTCGTCCGACCAGAAGAATCTCCTCATCAAAGTCTCAATTTTCTTCCTAACACCCACCGGCATCAGTCTAATGGAGTAGACGAAGATAGGTATGGCCGAGAAAACGTGTTTTAAGTTCTAACATAATCAACTTTCTCCCTCTGGACAGGGCGGTCGCCTTCCAACCCGCCAACCTCTACTCCATTCTCTGTACCACATCATCCCAGTCTGCCTTTATATTAAAATAAACATCGTTACAGAATATTAGACGGACCACTCATCCAAAATCACTCGAGCATGGGCCATCACATTTTCACAATAAATGCGATCTAGTTTAAAGATGATCTTGTTTCTGGCCAACCAGATAACTAGATGGTGGCAATGAGTCAATGACTCTTTGCCTACCCTCCTCAGAACCCCTCCAACCATCACCGATTGAAGTCCAAAAAGTTTTTTCACACTTGAAAGATATGCCCGGTAATCTCAACTTCCCCCAAAGCCAACTTAAGCTCGGACACTTGAAGAAGATGGGGTCAATATCCTCTACTTCCTCCTCATATTGTAAGCAATGTGCATCCACCCATTGGAACCATTGAGCTCTTCTTTTCCCAATCATGATGTGCCCTCTCCTTAGTAGCCACAGGAAGACCTTTATCTGTGGACGCACCTTCAAAGTCCAGATACGAGCACAATCTCACGCATAAACTCGAGGATTAAAGACCGTGGATGAAAACAACACCTTGTACACTTTCCTCATCGAGAACTGGTCGTCCCTCCAAATCTACGCATCTCTTCCGTCCATCAGATACATTGCAATACTAATACTGCTCGACATCGATAAAAAGTCTTCTAATCTCTGATCAGAAAGAGTTCCTCTAAACGTAAGGGTCCATGTTCCATTTGACCACATATCCGATAGGTTGACTTTTCTATAGCTGCCACAGCAAAAAGTCGTGGATATCGATCACACAAAGCTCCTTCATGCGACCAGTCATTCGTCCAGAAATGAAAATCATGTCCATCCCCTACAATGGATCTCAGAAAAATGAGTAACCTCAGGTAACACACTACAAATACCCCTCGAAAAGCGGACAGCAAGTCAACCACCTGGGGGCATACTGAAAGCTCTAGAGTGACTCCATATAGATCGAATCAACTTAGCCAAGATGTCATCCTGCTCCCCCTTTTATCATGTAGGAGTTTATGATTCAAGTCGGAATCCATTCATTGAAGGGTGAGGCTAGTACCACAGTACGGACTAAGTTCTTCGCTTTTACCTGAGGAAGTGCACACATCTATTGATGTGTGCACACAAAGCTAAGTTGCTTCATTCATTTTCTTCTTGCCTGTACACTCTATAAAATCTGTATTTGCAATTTTTCCTTGGCATTGATTGACATATCTGGAGAATTACTTTTGATGTTAAAAATTCTTGGAGCTACAACACGATGGAAGGAAAGTGGACTACCTGGGGTTCCCTTTCAAAAGTCTTTCTATTGCCTAAAACTATTGAAGTGCACGCATCCTTTGATGTGTGCACAACAGTTATGTACTTATGTTTCGGCAAAAGACTTTATTCTATTTGTTTTGATGACCATTATTATTTGGTTCTTCCTATTTTAAATGGTTGAAAGATTTTCTTGATGCATAGACTTGAGGAACTCATCAGCAATGCCGGCTGCAGCTATACACACAATTGTTTTTTCGAAGGTACCCACAATTGTTGGAGATAATTTATATATATTCAAGATAGCTGTTGTTATAGCAGATACAAGATAACTGGTTTTATAAGGTTGCTCCAGAACTTACACTGGGATACTTCAAAGTGGGCATTTCATCTGGATATAGTTCTCGGCGTATATGTTTGGAAGTGTTATGATGTGTGCACAAAAGATAAGTTGCCCACCTTAATTTCCTTTCTTGTCATGGTAATGAATCTAATGATTCTAGGTATTGATCACCTCTATATTTGAGGTTATGCTTGCAAGATGGAAAATTATGATGCAATGCCGATATCCTCAGAAGACTGCAGAAGCTGAACATATGCAAGAATTTGTGATGATTGAAAAGGAAAGTTGATCTACATCTTTGAAGGAACAGATTCAATGAGATATCTATTTGGGAGATACCTATTTGGGATATACTAAAACAACAACTATCTACTTTTCAAGAACTTCTTTGGTTGGTTTTTTTAAAAAAGAGAGCTTTTAGAGATAAAGAATCCACGAGTTATTTCGAATTGCTGAGTAGTTAGAAAAGCCACTATTAGCTTTTCTTGGATATAGTGGAGACTTTAACTTTGAGTCCCCATCAACTGGAAAGGTCTGCTGTTTCTCATTTGCCAGAAACCTGTGAAGCTTGCTTTAATACAAAGGAGATGATTTTTGAGTCTCCGCCAACTGGGTTGAATCAAATGTTTCAGCTTGAAGATGATTACTTTATGACTTTTAGAATGAAGACACCAAAGAGCTAAATAATTTTTCTTGAACTTTTCACTTATAGCAACCTCCTTATTTTTAACTTTTTCCTTTTATACTTCCATGTATTACCCCAAGAAGGGAACCTTATGTAAGCTTTCAACATTTGATGAAATAAAGTAGCTAACCGAGTCACCAATATCGGGCTTATGATTAAAAAATCCACATAAAAAAGGCACACTCTCTAACACAGTAGAAGAAGATTTTGAAAACTGATAAAATGCAATAAAAATAAATGACACAGCAGACTGCATATTTCGTGGTTTTCGTAAAACGAGTGCTTGCAAATCCATTTAAATGAACTCTCTTGATAGCTTAATGGGACTTCAGGTTACTGGAGAAAAACAGCATAAAAGGAAATCAACAGTGCTATTTAAACCAAATCAAATGCGGCTGACTCATGGAGACGATAGTTGATGATCTACGTAAACATACAAGTTCTGCATTAAGCATTCATATATCACAATCCAAATAAATGAATATGTCGATATGCCTTCAATCCTGACTCGTCAGTTGGCATCAACATAGTTGTACTTTTGTTTCTACAACTTCCTCCATTAATGGGGGAAGGGGGGAGCCTCTGTCTAGTGCCTATACAAGCTAACTAAACCCAGGTTTAGAATTATCATAATAGTTGTACTATTTTTCCTATTTTCACATTATAGTGAAGAATGATCTGTTATGGTCCAGGATGTAACCCAGTTATGTGGGGAGAATAGAATGATCTGTTATGGTCCAGGATGTAAACCAGTTATGTGGGGAGCTTGCAAATTTGTGTGCTTGTGTTCCAGGATGTAGCCCAATTATGTGAGAAGCTTGCAAATTTGTGTGCTTGTGGTTTTTTTACTCACTTTCAACTTGATGTTCACAACAAAACGCATGGAAGCAACAGTCTGAATATTTCACGATATGTCTCACCGTTATTGCAATGACAAAAAAATGTATTAACATGTATTTCCTTTAAAAAATATTTCCATGTGATAAATTTTATGACAATGTTGTCCTTATAACTCAAAATCACGGACGACCCATATGCAAACCATTCAAATGCACAGACTATGCTTAACAATTGGCCAAATCAATTAACAAAAAAACCACCAAAAATGGAATAAAACCACTGAACAAAATTGGCTAGTTTTATTTGCAGAACAAGGCGACTAAGATGCATATACACAGAAAAAACACAAAATAACACAGGAATAACATGTTCAACCCCTACAAAGTGAAGGTTGCAAAGGTTTGAAAACCTGAAAAAGGAAGCGAAGGTGTGTAAGCATCTGACTATCTTATTTACGTGGAGACCCTATCCAGAAAAGGTAGTAGGTCTTACCTTATGAGTGTAATCCCAATCCAGCAACCCTGTGCAGGATCAGTGGTAGGAGAAGATGGAGATTCAGCAAGACTATATATTCCACCATCAGGCTCGCACCATTCCTCCTCTCAAGGACTTTGAAGACACTGCTGCAGCTTGAGAACAGCGTGTAAATTAATGGATAGCTCTCTCAATGTTCCTAGATGGGACAAGTCAATTGTGAGAAGTGATGGCATAGATGGAGAGATGCATGTTTCTTCACAAAGACAGAAGAAGGCTTACCACTGCAGAACACTATTACGGCCTAATCCGTACTAGGAATCATGCTGATGATTGAAGATCGCAGAAGGTTCAGCACTTCAGCAGCCCTAAAACCGCCATGGAAAATGAGAAGCATCCAAAGCAATTGTCCATCGCGTGACAAAACCATGGCCCTAGAACTACCACATGTTCGAGAACCGCCAAAAGATCAAGTGTCCACTGCATTCTTGGTGGCAACAGCAGCACTCATGGAGCTACATTTTTTTAGAGCAGCACACATAGAGATAGTGCCCTTAATCCCAAAGCCCAGAAACACTACAACTGATTGTCCCATGCAAACAAAATTTTACAGAAGGAAGAAGATATTTTCCTCCAATGCAAATGGAACTTTTGAGACATTTAAAAACTAAACTTCAAATACCATTTCTTTCAAAGAGAGCCAAACACCATACTAGTTTAGTCAGTGTCTTATAAGTAGTAGATTGATGCCAACAACACCAGAACGTCAGTAAGTACAAGACCCACCACATCAAAAACATACTTTGGTGCAAACAATCCCCAAACCATCAAATGACGTCTCTGAATTCTGACACAGATTACCATAAAGCTTGTTGTAATGGCAGTTATGAATCCATAAACTAAGAATCCCGATGATAAATTCAAATAAAGCCCCCGTGAGGCTCCATCAGTCTTGGAGTTGTCATTGAAAAGAGCTAGTAGAGGTAAACCAAGGATGGGAAGAATGTGTGAAATACCAAAGGTATCAATTGCAAGAAGGAAACCTTGCCTCAGAAGGTTGAACTGATCAAATCCAATAAATGCAGCACCATATGGAAGACCATCAAAAGCACACCAATGACCAGTATAGAAAAACAGGCAAACTGCTAGAAGGTTCCACTGCATTACAGAAATGGGTTTTACCAAAATGCCTCCCACAACACCATACATGTCATGAACTTGTTGCTTCTGCATCCTCATGATGCACCATGCTCCAAACCAAGAGAAGAGAAAAACAAAAGATCCTTGTCTTCCCAATAAAATCAATGTGGTTGAACTCCACGAACATAGCATGGCGACAGTCGCAACAGATATCCTTTTAGAATTGTCAGGCAACCTCTTCTTGTCTCTGGAGCTCATGGCTATTGCAAAAAGCAGTTGCCCCGTTCCAATAGTATAAATTGCTCGAGGTAAATATGAAAGACGATAGACATAAGCAGCACAAGAAGACCAGAGTCCATCATTATCAGATCGAATTCCGTCCATTTAGACCGTGCCAATGCCGCTATAGCTTCCAAGAACTTCGAATATGCATCAATTTGCCTTTGAAAGATAGGTATAAGCTCCCCAGGAGAACCACCATCAAATGCAGACTTGCTTATGATGTTATCTGTCCAGTTTGCCTGCACGTCATTATACATTTGATGCACATGCATCAGGTCTTCAGGGGAGAGAACCCCACGACGGATGTTGCTGAATAGAGATCAATGTACCTCTTCACCTGCCAACAATTTATACAAAGGTTGTTCATGTAATCCCGCATCCACAATTCAATATCGACCTGTGACCTTCAGCAGCTCTTTCTTGCCAAGTTCCACCCGTTAAAGCATACAAATCAGAATTAACACGACCGATGCTTCCAAAAGGAAAAGGAACACCAGAAGCGCTGCTATTGTCGCTGCAAAATCAATCTGCTGAATCGATCCAATGCAGATGCTTTCACCTTCAACGTATAAACCACACGAATCAGATTCAAGGATAGACGACGCTATATCAGGAGGACTCTTCAAACTCAAGGCAAACAATGCTGTCTCGACCTCTTCAGGAGTACCTCCACCATGGTCACCATTTCCGGTCTGACCATGATCACCCATCACAACAAGAAGGGTGTTCTCATGAACATCCCCAGGACCAGAGTGATTGAACAGAACCTCCACAACTCTCTCCAGAACAGCATTGTACTGCTCCAACTTCTGAGCCATTGGTGCGGAGTCAACGCCGAAGATGTGCCCGGCATGATCAACACCGAGGAAGTGCGCGATGAGAACATCCCAATCGTCCCGAAGCAGAGACGGGAATAGGTGCTCGATACAGCCGTCATCGACAGTGTCGAGATCTTTGACGTTGAAAGAAGGGTATGGATGGGAGGTGTGGAAGTGATCCGGAAAGAGCTGAATCCAAGTATCGTCCCCCATCATGAGGATCTTCTTCCCACTGCTGACGAGCTGATGGATGAGATTGTCCTCGACGATTGCGGGTGCGCCGAAGCTGTTGCCGATGTCGATGAAGGTGGGGAGGCCGCCGGTGGTGAGGCCCTTGAGGCGCTGGAGGCTGGTGGTGGGGGGATCAGCGATGGACTTGAAGAGGCGAGCGGAGGGGCGGGCGGCGAGGCGCTGTGGGAGAGTGAGCTTGTCCATCCAGGGGAGAGGGTGGTGGAAGAAGGCGGAGGGGGCGACGAAGTCGAAGCGGAGAGCATCGAAGACGACGAGGACGAGGCGGCGGGCGGCGGGGCGGGTCCAGCAGGCGGAGGGGTCGGGCGGTTGGGAGCACGGGGAGTGGGGAGGCGTCGGAGCAGTTGCTGTGGATGGGGAGCTCCGTGCGGGTGAGGAGGAAGCCGCGGGTGAAGAGCGTCACGGCCAGAAGGTGGGCTGCGAGGATCGCTACGAATGGTAACACGTAGCTGGACCGTTTCATCTCCATCGGGGCCGCCGGGGGTTGGTGGAAGGGGAGGGTGTTTTTTCAACAAGCAAAAAGGCTAAAGGAGGTTTAACCTAAAAAACGCAGCCCCGCAGACGGCTTAGCCTCGAATCCGTCTAGTCCGTCAATTTTATTTTCAAAGATAACAATAACAATAAAGTTTTTTTCTACAATTAATTAGGATCGGCTACATGGATTCTTCGCCTCCATTCAGATCTATCATAAAACTGGAAAATAATCTGAGCAGAGGGAATATATCCGAGTTTGTTACAAGGAAATAGCAAAAACTCGCTGAAAAAGACTTTCAATATACCCTTCACAACATTACATGGTCCAGTCGTGGTATATCTTTGGCTTATATTTGGCAGACCACATCCACCCATATAGGGTGGAACAATGCATTATTGTTGTGGATTTTTTCAAAGATTATTAGCAAATCTGACCGAGTTGAACAACATCAAATCCAGGAATCCCCACCAACCATTTTTCTTAGGTTGATAAAGTTCGTCCCAATAGACAAGGTGTGATTTATTGTGAGCTTAGCCCCATTTCATAAGTATATAGTTCTCAGATAGTCCAGTTTCCTCGTGATGCTCCTCTGAGTTAATGTATTTGACATATAATGAATGACTAAAGATGCAAACAATGAATTAAAAATGATACACCTTGTCGATAGAGGCAGACATATGCGACTATATGAGGCAATTCTCCATCTCGCATTGTCTACTACATGAGACCAAGTCACTGAAAATCTCTAGGGAGAGAACACAAGTTAAGCCCATGGGTTGAGTATGACACAAATGAGTCAACTTTTCGGAAACCTGAGTCGAAGAGCAAGTGTGTGTGAGTCGAAGAACAAATGAGGCAACTTTTGATGTTACAATATTAAATGAATCATACATCAACCAACTTTTAAGGGTTTAATAGTAAATCTAATTTATACCATCACTCAAAATTACCAATTAATCAAAAATATAAAATAGCATTCTCTCTTCATGATGTTCACTTTCAAGGATTGTGTGATTGTTTTTAAAAGAATTTGTTTACATAAATATGATACAATATTATTTCTTTTTTAGGAAAATTATTTATATTTTTAATGATATGAATAGGGATGAAGTTAATATTTTTTTGGCAGATATATCCTTATATATCGATATTGCTATTATTATTTTGTTGATACAGAGATCGTTACCGATACCATTTTTATTTTCAAACATAATATATATGAATAAGCTACATTTTTTTGGCAAATATGGATATATTCATGTACCTCCAACATTATATTTGTTTTTAAACAGAAATGGATACATATTTTTATGTTGGCGGATATAGAAATGGATAAAGATACGACTTTTTATGGATATAACTACGAATATGGATACCTTTTTCATTTTTAAGGATATGGATACGACTAAAGTTACACTTTTGCGATATAAAATATATCCATATTCATCACTAAAAATAATGATATCGATAATGATCATTGTATTAACAAAATGATAATAATAATATGGACGTATAAGGATGTATCTACCAAAAAAAATTAGATTTGTCCTTATTCATATCCTTAAAAAATAGAAATAATTTTCCTTAAGAAAGAAATAGTACTGTATCATATTCATAAAAATAAATTCTTTTAAAAATAATCATACAATCCTTGAAAGTGGGCATCATGAAGGGAGAATGTCATTTTATAATATTGATTAATTTGGTAATTTGAGTGATGGTATAAATTATATTTATTATTAAACCCTTAGAAGTTGGTTGGTTTGTTGATGTATGATTCATTTAATATTGTAACACCAAAATTTGGCTTGTTGGCTTGATTTTCTCCACGTGGACAAGCGGTGATTTGGCAGCCATCCAGCACACATTACCCACTCTAGGAAAACGCAGTATTACCTAGACCCTTCTAATCAACCATTTTCCATCGATGCTTGAGGAAGCATAGAAGTTCATAGTCAGTGCCACAACCATTATCGATGCGAAGCAATTTGTCATAGCTTTCGAGATTATTTGCATGCCATAGTTGCTGAGACTGGTCTGCTCTAAAGTTCTCAATTCTCAAGCATGATTTTTTGAGGATCTAATGTAATCACCACATAGTTGAGATCTGTTATCGGACCATGAACATTAAGCTCTGAGTTAGGAAAGACAAAATTGTGGAAAAGGCTGAGAACATCATTGTCAGTGACATTCCAGTAATCTTTGTAGAACTTTATAGATAAACCATTTGCTCCAGGGGATTATTTCTTTTTAGATCAAAGACAGCTCTTTTGATTTCTAGTTTAATTAAAGCAACATAACATATATCATTACCAAAGTCCAGTTCTGATGTACCAATCTAAAAAATAAAGGAATGCCTTTCATCACAACTATAGAATTTTTTTATAGGTGTGAATGATCACCTATCAAATGGCAGTCTGTAGTGAGGATGTCATTGATAAGATGGTAGAGATATGATTGGTCGCTTTATGTTTGGAGGCTTGTACATGCAAAAACCTAGAACAAGTACTCCAAACTTTTTCCTAATCTTGTATCACTGTCAACCGAAGCAAAGCAGAGTAGTTTTGCAAATTATAGAGAGCATGAGTCTAGATGAAGTGCAATCTCTCCACCATGATGGTTCCATGACGATCACTTTCCACTCGCGCCTAAGTACCCAACAAAAGAACATTCAAATTATCTCTAACCTTGGCAAATTTTGGACATTTTAGAGCTTGCAGAGATTAACAGCACCCCTTAAAAGATCTCAGCTGATTGCTAATGAAGATGAATTGAGATTCCAGTTGATTCTAATTAAGTCGTGAAAATAGGGACACCTATGCCAAACATCATCATATTTGAACAAGCATCTCGATCTACTTAGGTCCTCGGTCATCAAGATGATGGGATTATGATCGGAGAAAGTCCTATGCAGACCCAAAACTATCAAAGCAAAGATAAAGATACAATTAGACAGTCAGAAAAAATGACCTAATCTCACCCGAGAGAATAACAACCAGTTCACATAAATTTAATATTTGACAGCTTAAATTCAGTGAGTCCAACTTGAGAAATCCAATTTTGAAGGCAATCATGTTAAGGTCAAGAGTACTAGAGGTGCAATCATTAAAAGCTCGTGTTGAAATCACCAATAAAGAACATTCTGATTGAATAAAATTAACATCACTGAGTTCAGCAATAAATCCCTGCTTATTCGTTGGGTCAACATGGTCGTTAACATTAACACGAGAAAATCCTCTCCTCAAGGTGTAACGTCCCGGGCTTAGGTCTCCGGTCCGTTATTGAGGAAAACTAACCCTGACAACTTGTTGGGTTCGAGCCCAAATGGACCCGTTGACAACCACCCAAAATGCTTAAGCCCAAGTTGTCAGGTAGTAATCCCCACCACTTATAAACCACACCCACACTTTGTGAGTTTTAGGTATGGCACTATGTTTGGGGTTGGGGTGTTACAACCTCCCCCACTTATGTTCGCAATGTCCTCGTTGCGACATGGCCCATCACTTATTCCCAGTGATAGTGGTGGCTGCACGCTCCGGGTAGCCATTTCCTCCAACCTCTTTGTAGGGGCGGCTCCACCTCTCGGGTAGCCATTTCCACTATCAGAGAGAATTTGGCTCTGATACCATTTGTAACGTCCCGGGCTTAGGTCCCCGGTCCGTTAGCGGAGCATTACTGACCCTAACAACCTCTTGGGATCGGGCCCATGCGGACCCGATTAACCACCCCCAAAATGCTCAAGCCGGATTGTTCGGTAGTAAGCTCCTCACTATTTATCCCACCCGGAAATTTCGTGTTCCACGGTATAGGACCTTTTTTGGGGGGTTAGTTTTTGGGAATAACATCATATTCAAGGTATAGAATGACACATGGGGAACTTAAAGAGTTAAGAAGTAGTTACAAAAATAGTTGGATACGATGACTTGAGGGATTAATATCTTTTACTTTGAATCAATGATCTAGTCATTTGATGATGGAAACAAAAGATTTTTCGAAAATCAGTCTTCATCTAAATTGTCATTAACTTTGATTAAAAGAGAAGGACATTTTGGAAACAATTTCGAGATTTTTAGTTGATCATTGTCAATTGTTAAGTGCTCTTGTAGCTTTTATAGAGCTTATGAATAGGATTTTTTTAAGAAGATCACAATAAATCTATGATCGTATTTATGGATGCTATTGTTTATATACTAAAGTGATATGGAGAAATACCAAGTACCTCTCGATGTTGTAATCAAAACTTTTGTCAGCATTAGCTCTATGTGAAGTGCTCTAAGTGTAACATCGGGCTGGACAAAGATCATATTCCGCAGTATTGTTATATTTAATGATTGATGACATTGAAGCTGGATGAATTAAGATGAAAGGTATATTACCTTGGAGTATATTGAGAAATATTTTAGACATTCATGGATTTCTTGGGTGACAAGGTATATTGGTGATCAATGTAGATTCTTTTCCGCATGTATTGCAGCAATGATGACAAAACTCATTAGAAAGGATGCAAAGTTTGTACATTCAGAGAAATGTGAATGAACTTTTCCAAGATTAAAGTAAGAATTGGCATGGCTCTGTCTTGAAGCTTAATATTATACATCAGAGGATTAGTGATTCGCATTGGTTCATTAGATACAAAATATGAGAGATACCGAAATCGAAAACACGTGTCAAAATGGTTTTTTTACCTATTTACCCGAGACAAGGATACATCATTATGGTACCATAGGAGTAATCGTAGACCAGATTGTCCCACTTTTTACATTTGCTTGGATTGACTGGTCATGAGTTTGGATAAATTATAGGTGAATGACAACATCGGCTTATATTGTATTCCACTTCAATTGTTTTCGAACGGATATGAGGTCCACAATGCAATTATGGAAAAGCTTTCAAGATGCTATGGGTACTTGATTGAAGTTTATCGCTAAATTTCATCCGTAGTCCAACGATCACTTAGAATGGATCATTGTAACATTAGAAGATGCTGCAAATCACCCTCTCACCAGAATGATGTAGTGAGAACATGTTTCGAAATCAAAACCACTCCATGCTGTTAAGAAGAGTTTTACACAACAAAAGGAAATACATTGAAATACATGAATCTACGTCATGTCTCTTTACTAAGAAATTTCGAGGACGAAATTTTTTTTAAGGGTGGTATATTGTAACGGTCTGTTTTCTTTTGGAAAGAAAAGATTCTAATGCATTACAATAATACCTTATTTGCCTTATTAATTGGCAACTTAGTGAGATTTTATTAGCCAATTAAATTGCCTCAATTGTTTACTTCAAAAACTCCCTCAAATTCCATTCTCACGCCACTTACCCATCAACGTGAGTCTTAGAGACAGAGACAGAGAGTTAGATATAATACCTCAAGAGAGCTTCATCTTCATCGCAAGAGAAAGCAGCGCCAAATCGGAGATCCGTCTTTTCCTTAGGGGACGGCGAATCCGGGAAGGAGTAGAGCGTGGATATGTGACCGGAAGGAGTCACAACGACCGCAATATGGAGAGATAAACATCGTACCTAAGGTATGTATCGGATTAGGTTTGTACGTACGGATAATGCTCAAACTCGGATTGCGTTATGTAAAAGTATGTATCGGCTTAGGATCATGGCCTATAAATGTATGTGTCGGTTCGTAGGATTATCATGACTCGACTGAACAAGATATCCAGATGCATGTGTCGAATCCTTAAGATTTGCTACCGATATACCGATGATCATTTCCCGACCATAATCTTGCTGATTATATATTTCTATCACATGAACTTACATAAGTATGCTTCCTTGTTCGGTCATTGCTAACAATAAAAAGAGGGATTATGTAATATAACATATGGTGTTTAGATGACTCGTGTGTTATATGCCTATCATATTGCACATTGGTGGAAAGGGGTTTAAATCCATAAGTTTACATATAAGCCGATTTCCATGGATCTAAAATGTAGGGAAGTAATGTTATGGATTTGTGAAATCTGATGTACTCTAGCAATAACTATTCGGAGAATCACGTGAAGGTGAAGGTTATTTTTTTTTATGTTGAACGGTACATACTCAAAGAACCAATCCTCGGTATCCCCTAATAAAAAAGGGGTTGGATCGATTCGATCCAAGTGTCTCAATTTTGTACCACTAGGACTTTGTTCAAACTTAATACAGACGAGATTTTAAGCATAAGCAGAGAAAAAAATAGAGGGGGTCTTCTGTTTAACCAAGTTATTATTTTTATAATATGACATGATTGTTTTTGGTATTAAGACGGAATCAATGTACTTCAATACTGGATATTGGTTTACGAATATTTGTATTCCAACAAATACTATGCACTTTATAGTTGGTGGATACACAATAATTACATCTAAAGGTATTGTATTTATCTATTGAACTATCAATACTAAAGTAGAACTATCTTTTTACGAATTATGTACTCCTCTCACCACTGGAAATGTAATCTTTGTTATTAAGAAAAATGAAGAAAATACACCTTCTTTTGAATAGGATTCATTCTGGAGTAAAGTCAGAAATTAAGGTTAAAATTATGGCACCAACTTGAATTAAGGATAGTTATTCTCACCATTTCGAAAAAGTGGTTCGTGGAAAGGAAAGAATATGCATTTTTTAGCACGGTGAGTCTCAGCTCGGGACTGCAGCCTCTTTTCTCTCAAAAAAAAAAGAATATGCATTTTTTATATAATCATTGAGTGAAAAAAGAAATATTATAAAGGAATTGAACTTTTATGAATAATGGCACGACAACGATAAGCGGAGCTAAGTGCTACACCTAATGGTGGGAGCCACCTCTAGAGTCCAATTATCGTAGGCCCAAGGGGCAACGCCGCAAGGGGCGTATGGTTGCAAGGAACCACAGAGGTAAAAGCTAAGTCCTCTACAGTTGTACCTACATTGTCATGTTATCGCCGCAAGGGGCAACGTCACAAGGGACGTCTGGTTGCAAGGAACCATAGAGGCAAAAGCTAAGTCCTCTACAATTGTAGCTACACTGTCATGTTATGGACCGCTAGTGCCAGCGGTAAAGCCAGTAAAGCCATCAAAGCCGCCTAAGAATCTAACAATCAAGACAACCTTAAACACTGAATTGTTATGGGCATATGTGAAATTAAGCTAACATTATGGGCATATGTGAAATTAAGTTAATGTCATAGGCATATGTGCAATTACATTATTGTCATGGGTATATGTATAGTTATGTTAATGTTAAATCATATGTACACATCGTACTGAAATGTCATGCAAGAAAATGGTTTTAAGAAAGAATAAACCATTACATGTTATGAAAGAAATGGTTTATAAAGGTGAACCATTACATGTTATGAAAGAAATGGTTTGGAAAGGTAAGCCACTATACGTTATGAAAGAAATGGTCTATAAAGGTGAACCATTACATGCTATGAAAGAAATGGTTTAGAAAAGTAAGCCATTACATGTTATGTAACGAAATGATTTAATCAAAGGTAAAACATTATATGTTATGAGAGGAATGGTTTAAAAATAATAAACCGTCACAAGTCATTCAAAAGCTATTTAAGGGGTTAATCCGAAAATATGATCTAAATGATAAAGGATACATATTATGAATGTCATGAAACATATCCCTTGTGATGAAAAATGATAGCTTATATATTTTTTATATGGCGCTTGCATATTCATATTTATGAAAGAAGCTGCATTGCCTATATTAGGGAACGAAACAGACATGCATGGGAACAATTAGGCACGTAATGATATTTTTCCATGGAAACTCTAGTGCATGAAATATAAGAAGTTAAACGACCGTTAGAATTCCCATGCATGGACCCTGATACATACTGGGCATTAGGCTCATGCAAATTATGTTTATTTATTTCAGGTGAAGAACAAGTTTGATCAAGCATTCAAGTTCATGCGACAAACTCAATAAAACATTCATCACAGTATGGATATTACATGATTTATGGTGGATATCTGTATGCCCACTGGAACAGAGATCCATGTTCTGAAATTATTTAGTTTCTTTTGCAAGTATACCCTTTATTGATGTTGTAATAATGGAACTCTGGGTTGAATGGGATTTTATAGATCTTTTTGAGAATGATTTTTGTATGCTCCATGATTACTATGCATGAATCAGTGACAGTTCGGATCCGCGAATTAATGTCGCATGCTTCTGCTGATCAGTGCAATCCGTTCCGTTACACAAGGATAAAGAGATAATAATTTCAAAGTCAATATCCATTGAATAATTGACGACAATCTTATGGGAATCTCGTAATCTGAGGAGGCCACCACTCCTACATATTGAGGGTTTTATAAGTGAAAGCCCAGTCAGAAGAGAGGTTAACCACAAACTACTCGATAAATGAACAAACATAGTTTCATGAATGAAAGAAATATCAATACGATATTCAGAGATCATATGAAATAACTTACTCGCAGAAAAACTACGTTTAAGAACTCTTATGTTCCTAGATAATATGTTTGCATTCATTGAAGAGGAAGTGAAAGGGAGTGACAGAGAAAACATTGAAAAGCAAAAATAGCAGTAGCAAAAAGGATCATGTCTTAGGGGACTCAACCCCAAAACCAATGTTTTGAAGAATTTTTTTATGAAAATTATTCCAAAACTCAAGTGTGGAGAAACCATCAGTGGGAGATTTTTCCACTGGATGGGATTCAGGTTCTACCATAAAGATAGCATATTCTATAGTCTTTCTTCTGAGATTTTGAATGTCAATGATGCACATATATCAATGTCCTTTTTGCTTCCAGATGGTAGAAATTTAAATATCTTAGGCAACAGAGGCAGAATACTTCCCATGTAAGGATGTCGTCCTGTGGGTGGGCACAATCTTGTTGAGGTCTCCTTAGGGTTCGTTTGGTAACCGGGTTACCCCCGGGTTACCCCGAGTAACCCGGTTTACCCCCCTCTTTTCTTGGGATGGAATTCTATCACAAATCATAGTGATATCACATCACATTCTTTATTCCAATCCTCTCCAACCATCATAACCATCCCAAACAGCTATTATTCCAATCAGGTTACTCTTGTTGGGTATACTTGCAAAAGTTCCAGCCCCAACTTGGAGCATCAGCTGTTTACCCCAACTTGGGGGGGGCATACTTGATATTTACCCATCTTTGATTCCATTCCAGGGAACCCCAATCGGGGACCCCAATTCCAGTAGCCGCACAGTCCCTGTTTTGTGCGAGTGAGGGCAGCCGCAAGGGTTTCTCGGAAACCCATCTTCCTCCACGCACGCGAAGGAGAGAACGAGCAGGGTGCAGCAGCTTGGAGCCCTGAAGAGCAGCAGCTAGGAGCTCGAGTCCAGCCACGGTTTGGGTTGGAGGTGCAGCGGCAGGCCAAGCACGAGAGGGAGGTGCAGTTGGAGGTCGTTGGGGACGACCTCAAGAGGAGCCGAGCCAAGGTTGGGTCTCCATCCGGGAGCCCACAAGGGGAGTTACTTTGTCCTCCTTGTTTTAGAGCACATTTGGTATAGTTAGATACCTAGGGATAGTTTGATACTTGTTGGACAACTATCCATTGTGCTTGTGGCTTGTACCTCGGTTTTGTGGGCAACAAAATCGGGAAGAACATTAACACATTTGACCGTAGTGATTGGTTGCCGGTCTTGCCCCGTGGTTTTTCCCTTGCTCACATTGAGTAAGGGTTTCCACGTAAAAATTCTTGTCTCATGTGGTTGCTTGAAAGCTTGTGATTGTGATTGTCATTGTTGCCATTTGAGTTCCCGTGTGGGGAACATATATTGTGTTGTGCCATCTTTGCTGCAGGACAGTTTTAGGGGGATATATCCTGGTTGATTTTTGTTCCGCATCCTATATCCCCAACAAGTGGTATCAGAGCCAGGTTTGAGCAAAATGGGCAAAGATGATGAAGGCACAATGATCAAGCTCACAAGTAGCAACTGGCAGATTTGGAAGGCCAAGATGGAAGACATTCTATATTGCAAGGACCTTCACGATCCCGTGGAGGGGGAGAGCGCCAAGCCGGAGAACATGTCGGCAGGAGAGTGGACAAAGCTGAACCGAAAGGCCATTGGGACCATTCGGAAGTGGCTTGACATGTCGGTCTTTCATCATGTGGCCGAAAAGACCAATGCGAAGGAGCTATGGGACAAGTTGTCCGAGCTCTATGATCAGAAGACCGCAACCAACAAGGCTTTCTTGATTAGAAAGCTTGTGAACCTGAAATATAAGGATGGATGCAAAGTGGCAGAGCATCTGAATGATTTCCAAAGCATAATCAACCAGTTGACATCTATGGGTCTGACACTTGATGACGAGTTGCAGGCACTTCTCTTGTTGGGTTCTTTTCCAGACAGTTGGGAGACTCTAGTAGTCACCGTGAGCAACTCTGCTAAGGATAGCAAGTTGACCATGGCTATGGTCAAGGGCAGACTCCTCAATGAAGAGATTAGACGTCGCTCTTCGGGAGAGGCATCCTCCTATTCACATGTGTATGCAGTTGAGAGGAGAGGAAGGTCCAGCAGCAGAGGAGCGTCACAGGAGAGGTAGAAATCCAGAGACAAGTCCAAAGGCAGAGGAAAGTGTCACCATTGCCAAAAGCCCGGTCACTGGAAGAGAGATTGCAGGGTTTGGAAGAGAGAGCAAGCTGAAGCCAAGAAGAAAGATCAGAAAAATGAAGATGGGAATGTAGCTGCAGTTATGGCAGATGAAAGTGCAGATGAGGTGATTCTCACCATTCAGGACCAGTGCCTACATGCAGGGAGCGATTTGGAGTGGGTCGTTGACACGGCCGCTTCATATCATGTAACTCCACACAGGGAGTTCTTCACCACCTACACTAGGGGTGACTATGGGAGAGTCTTGATGGGTAACGAGAGTTACTCTAAGATCATTGGCATGGGCACCATCTCAATCCAGACGGATGTTGGGTGCTCAATGACACTCCAGAATGTGAGGCATGTTCCTGATGTGCAGCTTAGCCTTATATCTGGTTCACAGCTAGATAGTGAAGGCTACCATCTGAAGTTCGGCGACAGCAAGTGCAAGATTAGCAAGGGTTCTCTCATCATGGCTAGAGGTAGCTTGTGTCACACACTCTATATGACTAGAGTGAAGGTCATGGACAACAATTTGCATGCTAGTGAAGCAGATAATTCAGATTTGTGGCACCGTCGGCTTGGCCACATGAGCCAGAAGGGCTTGCAGCTTCTTAGCAAGAGAGAGTTGATCCCCTACCACAATGACATCACTTTGTCTCCTTGTGATGCATGTGAGGTTGGGAAGAGCAGGAGTGCACCTTACAGATCTAGATCCAAGGTGAAGGGAGACCTTCTACAGTTGGTTCACTCAGATGTTTGTGGTCCCATGGACACGGCCTCTTTGGGAGGCAACAGGTATTTTATCACCTTCATTGATGATGCATCTAGGAAGGTGTGGGTGTATGTGTTGAGATCGAAGGATCAAGTGTTTGATTGCTTCAAGAAATTCCATGCCATGGTTGAGCGTGAGACAGGGAAATTATTGAAGTGTCTACGCACAGACAATGGGGGAGAGTACACCTCCCATAGCTTTCAGGGCTATTGTGCAGAGCACGACATCAGGCATGAGAGGACAGAGCCAGGCACACCCTAGCACAATGGTCTAGCTGAGAGGATGAACATGACCATTGTTGAGAGAGTTCGCTGCATGCTGAAGACAACGAAGTTGCCCAAGACTTTTTGGGTTGAGGCGGTTTGCACCGCATGTTACTTGGTGAACTGATCTCCATCAGTTCCTTTGGGCTTTCAGATTCCAGAGCGTGTTTGGACAAGGAAAGACCCCTCATATGCTCATTTGAGGGTGTTTGGATGCAAGGCATATGCATTGGTACCCAAGGAGCAACGGAAGAAGTTGGATGACAAGGCGGTGCCTTGTATTTTTCTTGGCTATGGAGATCAGGAGTTTGGATACCGTCTTTGGGATCCAAGGAAGAAGACAGTCACCAGACACAGGGATGTGATTTTCTATGAGAACCAGACGTTGGCTGAGGACACCACTGAGAGTGGTGATGGAGATGAGATCTCCATGGATGATGACAGTGATGAGGACACAGAGCCCTCTCCAGTACAGGGTACAGGTGGAGAGGATGGGCAGCTAGAGCAGCATGAGCCAGATGCAGACCCCATTGATGCAGGTCCAGGGGACCTAGGGCAGGGGGAGCAACCTCGTCCACATGTAGATGCAGCAGAGCCTCAGGTCAGGAGATCTGAGAGGACACGCCAGCCATCATCACGTTACCCCACTTCCAGGTATGTGATGCTCACAGATGCAGGTGAGCCATACACCTTTGAGGAGGCACAGGGGCATAAGGACAAGGGTCATTGGCAGAATGCAATGAATGAAGAGATGCTATCTCTCAGAAAGAACCACACTTATGACCTTGTTGAGCTTCCTAAAGGGAAGAGAGCCTTGAAGAACAAGTGGGTGTACAAGCTGAAGTCAGATGACAGCGTCAAGCAGGTGAAGTACAAGGCCAGATTGGTGGTAAAAGGATTCAGCCAGAAGGAAGGAGTGGACTATGATGAGATCTTCTCCCTAGTGGTGAAGATGAATTCAGTGAGAATGGTGCTAGGACTTGTTGCTAGCATGGACCTTGAGCTGGAGCAGATGGATGTGAAGACGACGTTTCTTCAAGGTGATTTGAAGGAAGAGATCTACATGGAGCAACCACAGGGATTTCAAGAGAAAGGGAAAGAGCACATGGTTTGCAGGTTGAGAAAGAGTCTTTATGGCTTGAAGCAAGCCCCGAGACAGTGTTACTTGAAGTTTGATGCTTTCATGGGAAAGCAAGGCTTCAAAAGGACTACAGCCGACCCATGTGTATATGTTCGTCGTCTTCCCAATGACAGGTTCGTCATTCTTTTGATATATGTGGATGACATGTTGATTGTAGGTCATGATTCCAACTTGATTGCAAAGCTCAAGAGAGAACTCTCCAAGGAATTTGAGATGAAAGATTTGGGCAAGGCCAGTCACATCCTAGGGATGCAGATTACAAGGGACAAGAAGAAGCACATGCTGTGGTTGTCACAGGAGAGCTATGTTGAACGCGTATTGGAGCGGTTCAACATGAAGAATGCCAAGCCTGTCAGTACGCCCTTAGCCTCTCATTTCAAGCTAACCAAAGAGTCATGTCCTTCTACTTCTGAGGAGAAGACAGAGATGACCAAGATCCCATACCAGTCAGCAGTTGGGAGCCTCATGTATGCAATGGTTTGCACTAGACTCGACATAGCCCATGCAGTGGGCGTGGTGAGCAGGTTCATGTCCAATCCGGGCAAGGATCATTGGGAGGCAGTGAAGTGGATCTTGAGATACTTGAGAGGGACCTCAAGTATGTGTCTTGCTTTTGGGAGGTCAGATCCCAAACTTTGTGGCTACACTGATGCAGATATGGCAGGAGATATGGACCAGAGAAAGTCCACCTCAGGCTACATTTTCACTTTTGCAGGGGGAGCCATATCATGGCAATCCAAACTACAGAAATGTGTTGCTCTCTCAACTACCGAGGCAGAATACATTGCAGCAGCAGAGGCTGGGAAAGAAGTGTTGTGGCTACAACGCTTCCTTGGTGAGTTTGGATTGGATGACAGTGAGCCGGTTGTGTTTTGTGATAGCCAGAGCGCTATAGACTTGAGCAAGAGTACCATGTACCATGCTCGCACAAAGCACATTGATGTGAGATACCATTGGCTGAGGGATGCAATTGAGCAGAAGCAGCTCACGTTGAAGAAGATCCACACCGATGAGAACCCCTCAGACATGTTGACAAAGGCAGTCACTCGTGACAAGCTTCAGCTCTGTAGAGAGCTGAGCGGTGTCACCTCTTGTTGATCTCCATCACAGGACCACACCTCCCCGTTGGGGCTGGAGGGGGAGGTTGTTGGGTATACTTGCAAAAGTTCCAGCCCCAACTTGGAGCAGCAACTGTTTACCCCAACTTGGGGGGGCATACTTGATATTTACCCATCTTTGATTCCATTCCAGGGAACCCCAATCGGGGACCCCAATTCCAGTAGCCGCACAATCCCTATTTTGTGCGAGAGAGGGCAGCCGCAAGGGTTTCTCGGAAACCCATCTTCCTCCACGCACGCGAAGGAGAGAACGAGCGGGGTGCAGTAGCTTGGAGCCCTGAAGAGCAGCAGCTAGGAGCTCGAGTCCAGCCACGGGTTGGGTTGGAGGTGCAGCGGCAGGCCAAGCACAAGAGGGAGGTGCAGTTGGAGGTCGTTGGGGACGACCTCAAGAGGAGCCGAGCCAAGGTTGGGTCTCCATCCGGGAGCCCACAAGGGGAGTTACTTTGTCCTCCTTGTTTTAGAGCACATTTGGTATAGTTAGATACCTAGGTATAGTTTGATACTTGTTGGACAACTATCCATCGTGCTTGTGGCTTGTACCTCGGTTTTGTGGGCAACAAAATCGGGAAGAACATTAACACATTTGACCGTAGTGATTGGTTGCCGGTCTTGCCCCGTGGTTTTTCCCTTGCTCACATTGAGTAAGGGTTTCCACGTAAAAATTCTTGTCTCGTGTGGTTGATTGAAAACTTGTGATTGTGATTGTCATTGTTGCCATTTGAGTTCCCGTGTGGGGAACATATATTGTGTTGTGCCATCTTTGCTGTAGGACAGTTTTAGGGGGATATATCCTGGCTGATTGATTGTTCCGCATCCTATATCCCCAAAAACTCCAACCCACCCCAACCCAGCAACCAAACGGACCCTTAGGGAAGGAGACTGAGGGGAGAGCATCACTTGCGCCCCAAACTATGAATCATGAAGGACCATAAGGGTTTTGAGAAGATGTTGATGCATCATTGTGAGCATTGACGAACATTGTAGATAAGATAAATATGAAGCCCAAACTGAGAAGTATTGTAACTCCCTTGCAAAGAGTGCATGTACATCACCCCTCCACTGGTGGTTGCCAAAGCTCCAAGTGAACTCGAGATAGGCCATGGACTTGGATATACCAAATGAAAAGAATACATTTGAGATTCAATAATAATCCACTCTGTCCTTGTTGTATTCAAATCAACCCTTCACCCCTGCACGACAATCATATAAGTCAGTTTGTTTCCAACTCGCACTATATATATATGGGCATCAAAGTGAAAACCCAACTCAAATCGAGAAAATCAATATAATAATAGAACGTGAGTGGAGGAAAAAGACGACCTCACTCTTCAGCCTAAAAAATCATATAAATGTGAGCGAGCTTTAACGTGCATCGTATGTACTTGTTGTTAAGCACATCAAAGTTATCTGCTCGTCTCTTCCCACCCTTACCCCGCTAAGGTTGGGAGACATTGGACCAACACCACATGGAAGTGACGAGAAAGAAGGGAGAGAGACATGAATCGTAACGGGAAGGTGAAACACAAGATGCACCATACTCATTATAGAGATCTTCGATTCCTTTTCCTACATGGCCACTTATAATTTGCCTTACAGTGTGATTTTTATCTATCTCTCACATTATTTTTTTCCATTCCTATCAGATTATATCGTATTTATAATTCATGGTATCGTCTCAATTACATAATGGCAATTATTTCCTTTTCCCTTTATTTTTAACCTTCTTATCATGCTATGTGCTTGGTTTCAACGATTAAATATATTGTTTGTTTATCTAAGATTTATTAATTCATATAGACAAACTTGATATGCACACTCATATTTTATTTCAATCACTGAATACATTTACAAAGCATAGTACACATACATAACATAGACAGAAAAAGGACTACGATTGATATAATATTATTATATAGTTAATACAAGCTCTATTATTGTTGTATGCTTACAAAAGAGTGTATTGGGTATAAGAGAGTGTGGAACACATCCACACACAAGAGGCTTTTACTTCTTCTTTTCTTACTTGTCTATATCTATTAGATTTTACTCATAGTTAAGGTGTAAATCAAATTAATAGGATGTGCCTCAACCATACCATTTTTAATTAGAGAGATATACGGTGACACTTGGCTTGAAATGCCAATTTTATTTTTGATTTGAACATCCTAAATTTACCTCATGATACGACCATAGCTGCATCCATCTCTTTTTGGGATTTTTACACCCGTAACCTTGAGTAATTCCCAATAACATTCATAAACCTGCATAATCGTGAATTACATGAAAAACTCTGTATAGTCACTCCGTCTCACACTCATAACCCTCTGTTAGTTTAATATATTAACTCAACCATATGGACTAGTTAATCTAACCAACCTATGATCTAATGGCTAGGATTAGCCAAAATAAAAAAAACGACAGGAAAAAAGTAAATGAGCGGCGATTCGGAGGTGGGCTGGGGTGGGGGGGAAGGGGGGGCTTCCAGCTGCATGTGGTTGCTGGAGTTGGAGTGTGCTGACATTGCTTGTATCAACTTTCACTAATTAGATTCTATCACTTTTTATGATAAAATTCCTGGAGAATGAAGTCATCTTATAGCTCAGAATTTCTTCTCCGGCTGGACATAACTAAGGAACCATGCCACCCTCTTCAAATACAAATATGAAACTTCCCTCTCTTTAGTTGCATCCCACACGGAAAGCCTTTTCTTATCATCTAGGCATATTTTTTTCTCAAAATAAGGGGAAAATATTACTCAATTCCATCATCCCAGAGAACAAAAAAAGGAAAAAATAGGAGTTCAAATAAATCATGATAAAGGAGAGAAAAGATAGGATCCACAACTCATGAGTTACTACAAAATCTCATAGAGTGACATAGAATACAAGAAAAGCAAATAAGGTAAATCATGTTTATATAATGTAAGATATTTCTTCTTTATATGTCTATGTTAGACCTTTGATAATGTGGCGACCATGGAGGGCTTTCTAAGCAAAGCTTCTAAAGAAATCATTTTTTTTGTAGATCTACCAATGTCAGTTGCCAACCTATTAAATAAGTTAGAACAAAGTTGTTAGAAAAGGGAAAAAAAGCCAATGGGCTAGAGCTAAGTGTGAGGTCCATGAAAAGAAAATCAATTTCCCTTCGAGCCAGAGAAAGGAGAGAATGCAACTAGTTTTAGTTTCAATAACATGGCCAGAGGGGGGATATGCAAGGAGTGAGGTAAGAAAAGGGAAACATAGGAGAAAATTGTTTATATCAAGATGAGAAGTACCCAACCTACAAAGAAAAGTACCATAATAATCCTAAATAGAGGTACCCATAAGAAAGTAAGGATATGAGGATAACACGGATGTTAATCTTGAGATTATAAGTAGGATCATTGATGAATATGTGATTCATCACTCTAATTAGCTAAAAATGGAGCTCCATACCGAGTAATTAGATGCATTCGTGTGTTTATAACTAATAATTAACATTCATTCAGTTGTAAATAATCTGCATAAATTAGCACTTCATAATGCATTCATATTAACTTGTGTACATTTCACCTTACTTCACCCATTTTTAAACAATTCACTAAAATATATACATTCATTACTTGTGTGCATACAAGTTAGTGATTTCTTGCCAATTGTAGTTAGTGTGAATTATTTAAAAATGAGCGAAGTAAGGTGAAATATACACAAGTTAGTGGTTTCATGCCATGGAAACATTAACTTGTATGCACATGAAACCACTAACTCCAATTGGCATGAAACTGCTAACTTGCATAAATATTAACTTGTGTATAGCACTACAATCATTACTTATGTACATATAACTAATACTAATCAATGAAAAAAACCTAAAAATCACTAACTTGAATATATGTGAAATGAACACAAATCATAATTTCAGGACAAAAAGCTGTAAATGCTTAAGAACCTCATCGAGAAGTAGGATTTTATAAACTTCAGGTCTTGGATTTAAATCTTCGAGTTCCACATGACGATGTTAAGACTTTGACTCTTAGTGTCTAAGCTGATTACCTCATTATGAGTACGATTCTTGAATGAATAATTAATCTGGACTATAGCACATCACACTTAACTCAAATGGGTTGTTGGAAGACCTTGTGACTTCTGCTACGGTAACGTGGACATTTAAAGCTCGAAGTATGGGTTGAAATAAATCTTCGATGAGGAATAATATGCTAGTACTTAGTTGTTATTGTTGATGGGGGGCAAATGCAACCATCTCACATGGTTGTTCACTCCTATACAAAAAAATGCAAAAAATATCCCCTGAATAAATGGACAAAAAATCAAAGAAAAATACCCAAAATAAATGCAGAGCAAAATTTTCAAATCCTAATTTCTTGACCACAATGATCCAATGCTTGCATAGTGATGACTTGGCTACGCTGGTCATGCTTCAAATATGAGACTTAGCTACATTAACTAGGCTCCAATTTCTTCCCTCTTTTCTCTTTTTGTAGTACTAGCATAACTTGAACTTAGAAGGAAATACCTGACTCCCCGAGAAGATTTACTGGAGGAGAGGATTGCATGATAGTTCGGTTATTCGAATGGGAAGGGCTAACACCCTTCATACACGAGACATATGTTCAATGTTCATGGAGTATGCTTTGAGAGGGGGTGTACCTAAGATGACTTCTGAGCCAAACCTAGACAATGGCTTGTAGAACTTGGATATTGTTGAGTTTAAAGTCCTAATTCTTGTAGGAGTTCAATCAAACCATTAATCCAAATGTCGACTCGGGCTCCATTTTTACCTTTTGTTCAAAATCTTGGTACGGAAACCAATCTCATTTCACTGCTTCATTATCTAATTGCTCGTGGACAAACAATGTTCAAGTATAGAGGGTCGATGAATCTATAATTCATAACTCTAATTAGTTGAAAATAGAGCTTCGTATTGAGTAGTTAGATGTATTCATTTGATTATAACTAATAATTAACATTCATGCACTTGTAAACAATTTGCATAAATTAGCATTTCTTATGCATTCATATTAACTTGTGTATATTTCACCTAATTTCACACATTTTTAATTGATTCATACTAACTTTAATTGACATGAAACCAATTCTATTGTTTACATCCAATAATATTAATCAATGAAAAAGTCTAAAAAAATACTAACTTATATATATGTGAAGTAACCCAAACCCTAATCCCATGATAGAAACATGTAAATGTTGATCTCTCACGTACAATGTTCAATTTCACTCTACTCATTTTTAACTCTTTTTTATTTAATTCCTTTTCATTTTTTATTTCATCTCATGATCTAGCTAGTTACATGAAAATGAAATTAAAAAAATCATAACAATAAAGAAAAAGATAAACTCTAACTTGAGCCCAATGACCTATTAATCTGTAAATAATTCACATCATTCATTTAATCTGATCTTTTCTTAATTCACAAAAGTCCAGAAAATGCATTTGTTTCCATTGTATCTGTGGGTCGCTAAGGGCTTACAAGTCCAATAACTATTTTTATGCAAATTAAATTTAAATGACATAATAGTTATTTTGGCAGTCAGAATAACATAATTATGAACTAGGAGATCATCCAAAGGTGGATCATTGTATATGATTATGCACATTAACTGGTTAATTAATAAATCTTATGTTTTTAATCCAAAGATGAAAAATTAGAATTAGACATGATTTGTTTAATTGCATGTTAAAACACTTTTACTTACATCAGTTACATTGATACGCTAATATTATGTCCAAGGTGATTATTAATATATCGTAAATGATTTTTTAACTTGCATTTTCTACACCATAGTTAACTAATCAATTAATAAAATTTCCAAATCATCGTGACCATATGTACTAGGCAATATTATAGTCAGGTTCAATGGACTCAAGTACGAGATTGGTAAGAGCGGATTCATTATCATTCAGGAGTGATGAATTTAGACTATGCATTAGTCAAAGATCAAAACTGCAAGTAATTAAAGGGAACAACATTAAGGATGAAAAGTTGTATTATAGGGCTTGGAAGATATCGAACATGCTTTGTCTGAGCCTAATGAAAACATAATGGCCGAGAGTAGCAAACAGTCAATGTTTAGGATAAACAATGCTAATGACTTCATGAAGAAAATCAAGGAGTACTTACAAATCGATATAGTTCATAAGTCCTTTAGTAAGACATTAGTAAACGAGTTGACCACAAAAAAATTAATCGGTCTAACTCTATGATGGATCATGTAACTCTAATCTCACAAAAAAACTCGATGAATGTCGACGAGTCACTCCTAGTACAATTTATCATAAAATCCATTCCTATTGATTTTTGACAGTTTCATGTAAATTACAACGTATTAGAGAAAAAGTGGAGTTTCATACAACTGAAGGCTATGCGCACTTGCGAAGATTATAGAAGATAACGGAATACTACATAGATCATGATTACAAAAAAAAGGTTGTAGCAGGAGCTAGCAATAAGAAAAGAAAATATTATAGATGTTACTAATAATACTTGATGGTTAGATTCTGATGTAACTACTTACATATCTCACGTATTAAAAAGATTTCATATAGCCCAAAACATAAAAAAGTGAGCAGTACCTGCTCATAGGGAACATGTTGAAGACACGAATAGAGGGAACTGGGACTTACATATTGATCATGGACACCGGATGCCAAGTTGATCTGAAAAGAAGTCTCTGAATTAATTGATGAATATATTAGAAATCTTGTTTCCATTTGCAGACCGGATAATTTAGGATTTTCTTTCAAGATTTCTAATAGATCACTCTCTCTATTTCGGAATAAGTAATTTTATCCTCCTGATACTTTGGAGAATTATTTTTGTAGCTTTAATCTTGATAATAATTTCATGGATTCCTTGTTTTATGTTGAATACAATGTGAGTATGAAAAGGAATGCATCGAATGAATCTTCTCCTATTTTATGGCATTGAATGCTAAGTCATATATCTAAGGACATAATGTTGAGATGTATTAAGAATGAAGTCTAGCGTCAATTAAATTTTACTAATATAGGGTTGTGCATAGATTTTAATAGGGGAAAGCAATGCAAACATACATCAAAGAAGTCGGCTCCTAGAATCGATACATACTGGCACCTATCGTCTTTTGATGTCTCATCATGGAAGGGGAAAGATGTTGTATTACTTTTATAGATGTTTTCTCGATGTATAGATATATCTATCTATTGCATGAAAGGACTCACATAGTAAATCCTCGAGACATTTATTAATGAGTTTGAAACGCAATTGATAGAATATTTCAAAAGACATGACGAGGCATTGCAATATCATGTTCCATTTGCAAAATCCCATGAAAGTAAGGGTATTTGTGCACAATACATAATGCCTAGAACATGGCAATAAATTACAAAAATGTGAAAATTATATATTAATGAAAATGATTAGGAGTATGATAAATAATAATACTTTTCCTATTACATTATAAACATATATGCATTAAGGTCAGCAATATATCTACTCAAAGGGTTCCTAATAAAGCAATTCAAAAGATGCCTTTCGAACTATAAAGTTGTGGAAAACCTAACTTGAGACATCTACATGTTTGAGGGAGTCAAGCGAAAGGGAGTCAAGAAGCGGAAGTTACAGGTCATCCATCCAACCATTGCCCGGTCATTTTTTATTATCGGGGTTGGGGTGGTTCCTCTTGGATGAGATTTCTATAAATTGTTTGATAGCTTTTATAGATGTTGGATGAAATGATTGAAAGTGCTCCTCCACGTAAATCGATCTTTCTAATGCACTTACCTTAAGGAATTGAAAAGTTGGTAGTTGCAAAATTTCCATAGTATGCCAAGATCTTTACTCATATATCTCCGTATAATTAGTTTGGTTAGTACTATAATGATGGTTATGAATATGCATCGTAATGATGGTTCAAAAATAACATCAATTATTTTATTAATTGTTTTGTCTGTATTGCATTATCTAATGGCTATTTTTCAGATACTTATGGCTATTTTTGAGATGATTTTTGTTATAACTATTATGGTTTTAATTATTTTAGGTTGTTCTTATAATATCTCTTTTGATTATAACCATAATAATGGTTGAGTGCATGTCATAATGATATTCTAAATCAGTGGGTCTTGTATATTTTAATCAAGAAAGAAAGCCATAAAATATGAATTAATTTGCAAGCTTCTTATAACTAAAATAATATAAGAATGCATTACTGGGGAGAAATGCACAACTTTCTAATGCTAGAGATATAATTATTTTACATATACCAATCCCATGAATATCATTTTATAAGTAATATAAATCATATAAATAATCAATATAATATTTTTCACATTGGTTTCAGTTTTGCCTTCAAAGATAAAGATTTCATTTATGTCTTGCTATTATAAATATACACCCACTAAATATAAAGTAACACCACGTTCAACCTACTAAACAACATCAAATGAAAACATACCATCAAAATACTACACTCAAACATATAAACCATCAATCAAATCCAACATGTTATCTGAACACCTTATACACAACAAGATTATTCTATGGACTATTATATTCCATCAGGACTATCCATTGTGGGAACACCCAGGTTGGCATTTCAGTTCAATTCTGTTAGTTTGAACTTATTCTAACACATCTACAAAGTCAACTATATGTATCAATTAGCCTCGTGAATCTGCATGATTATGCATATGACACAGAAACTCTGTCCAGATGATGGATTCAACAGCACGTCAATCGCGAGATGTTCATCCCCAAAAAAGGCAAAATAAATGTGCCAGCCGAGAGTGCAGGTCTGTACAGTGGGAGGGTACCAGTGGTGCTATGTTGTAGGAGCATCATATTAACATATGGATATAGATATCAATTCCCTTGAGTTGAGATAGTGGAGACATTAAGATTCTGTATCCTGGTTAATGGGGATATTTCATTTTGGATGGAGAAGAGGAATCGATAGAAGTTTGAAGATATACTGGTTTTTGCATGATGCTGATCACAAATTTGTAGATATAGGCCTTATCCCAGATTAAAACTGCATAGCAAATCAGGAATTTGGCAACGCATTCAGACATCCACAACTCCGTGTGCTTATAATATTTCCTTTATCTTTCATTACCTTCTTAAAATTCTACCAGATCATAGCATTGTCTTCTCATGGATGATTTTCTCACAGTTACTTTTAGAACTCACGATCATATGATATTTCCCAGTGATACCATTAATATGATGGTTAAAGAAGTTGGCATTAGATAATCAAACGAGCTGCCTTCAGCCATTCTTGCAGTCACAGGAAGGAGTATAACTGGAAAATATTGCAAAATGATCTCTCTCTCTCTCTCAGTGAAATGGACTGTTTTACAACACGATGGTCTTGTCCATGATCAAACACTCCCAACACCTTTCCCGTACACACAGAAAACAACCACATCTCTCGTCGACCTCGCCAATGTTGAATTTGTCCTAACGAGGTGCATGGACTCCCAATGTGAACTGTTTTTCTTGAGTCAAAGGGCATCCCTGCTATGTGATAACAGTGGCAGGATCTATTCTAGAGTACATGTAGACATCTTTGGCACAGCGTTCATATTTCTATGTTTGTACAAATATGACGATTAATATTATAAGTAAATGAAGGGCATTTGGTCTAGTGGTATGATTCTCGCTTTGGGTGCGAGAGGTCCCGAGTTCGATTCTCGGAATGCCCCTTTTGTTTTTGTGATAAAATAGAGTATGGATTTGCATTCGAAGCTTTTTGAAGGAAAAAAGTTTGGGTCCATGATTTTGCGCATTTGACGTACATGGGAGTAAATCGTGAGGAAGGTGATATTTAAATGTGAAATATAACTTTTTGCCACCTTAGGATGACATAGATGATGGCTTCCACAGAAACGGAGTTTATCAGAGCAATTGCAGAACAAATTCAATAATAATTATTGAAATTTAAAGGGGAAATTTTTCTCGCGAAGTGTATCCATTCAATAATACATGAAGATTAGCGATATCATAACATAGTGCTGGAATGAACTCCTTTTTATAATGGAGATTAAACAGGAAGAGGTTGTGTGCAAACAGCGGAAATGTCAAATATGGGGATCTTAATATACCGTAGACATGAAACAACGTGGAATTCACGTATATTTTCAAGGGATGCATACTATATAGTATCTTAAATGTATTTTCAGTGGTGGCATTATACAGTATCTCATAAACTGAAGCAGACAATAATGATGGAATGAATGACAGGGTTTGGTTCTTATATATATTTAAATACAGCCAGCGTTACCGGTCCATGCAAAAAATTGCACCAACCGGGAATCAAACCCGGGTTGGACCACTGGTGCTGCTTGCCTATGATTGGAAAACAGTGCCTTAGACATATAGAAAAAAAATTAGGCAGATACGATTCCAGAAAGGAATACAAGGAATCTACGATCTGTTCAGAGTTCAGACACAACACTATTGCCCATCATTTTCATGTTACTCATCGCACTCGGGGATGGAATGGGTGTGATGAGCCCCACTCACGGGGGTAACGGTTGCAGGATTTTTTAAATCGATCATATCTGGACGGAGGCTGTAGAAGTCTCTGTTTCTGACGAAATTTGAATGACATATAGAAGGGATATAAGGATGAATATACATGATGATATTTTTCAAAAAAAATAAAAAAATTTGACAAAAAATGGGGCGGGGCAGCCATGTTGGCTGCCCCCAGGGAGCAGCTCCATTGGCCCGTATATATATAATTAGACATTAAGTACATGCCACAATGGATGTTTGTATTCGTTACACACGCATCCGTATTTATATCCGCTTATTATTAACATCTGTATTCGTCGGATGATAAATATCAACATCCATAGGCTTAGAATGAAAGTTGTCTGCTTAATTGGACAATAGAGAGGATATTAGTGGAGAATAACATATATACACATCTATTTTCAGCCTACTACTTGAACTACTTGAAGCTATTAACAGAAGAAAGTCGTTGAAAGTAGGTGTAAATTACATAGTTCCAATGAAACTAACCGTGATCTTCAATCTCATGCTGCCATGTGGAATATGAGCAGGGAGTTTTAACTCGGTCATGGATATTCAGACGTGGCACTTTCATATCAATAAATATCTTCCAGACTTAGATTGAAAAGGCACTTGTAACTTCACCCTTTATAGTTTTAGTTCGTTTACAAATATATATGAATCGTATGGACATGCATACATATTGTCCTTTAAACACCGATGAAAGGTGGTTGCAAAATGGTCACCTTTTGCCGCACCTTTAAGGGATTGGAACATCAACCAGATGCTTCACGTGAACGTTGATCAATGAATAAGTATAAAACCTCGACAATGATGCCATTTTAACGATTCATCTTGACATAAATTCGGGTTCTCCGTCTTCGTAACTCAGCTCTCTTCTATGACAATCAGCATAAGATTTCTATCTACTTTTTGTTGTCAACAATCTTCTTTAATTAAATCAACACCTTTCATACTAGTCGGAACTAGCTCTGGTCCCAAAATATATTTCTCGTCAGCATTACTCCAATATGATGGTGATCTATCAAGTCTTTTATACATTGTTTCGCAGGGAGTTGTCTTGATTCTCAAAGTATAGCTATTACTATAAGCAAACTCCATTAAAGGAGATGTCTCTCCCATTCTTTTCAAATTGATTTAGACGGTTGGTAAGAAATGAGCTACCTTGGTCAATTAATTCGAATTCACCCAGAACTCAAACTCTATCATGGAATCTCACATTTTCATAGAGTCCATACAATCATAATCTTCCTTTTTGAGAATTACATCTTTGTTTCTACATTGATCCTTCCTATTACCTTGATTCTTTTTGTCATACCAATAGTATCGCAAACTTTTAAAGTAAAGATCATCTCTGCTAACTCCAAGGTAATAGAGATTTCATCTTGATTAGGTCAACTTCAATACCATCTTTAAATGTGACATGGTTAGGGAGTTGATTTTGTCCAATCAGAAGTTATAATTAAAAAACACCTCATAAAGATGGTGTTTGAGTAGGATTTTGAATACAATATTGAGATCTACCCGGTGTTTCTCCATATCATTTAGTATATAACAACATCATCCTCAAACACAATCATAAATATATCAAAGTATTCTTAAATAGTCATATTCATAAGCTCTATAAATGCTGCAAGATCAAAATGCATGATAAAACCAATTACAAAGGCCAATCCTTAATATGGAAGTTATTTATAGGATGTACTCCTCCTCTATTCCAAGATAATGGTGATATAAATATAGATTAAATTTAAAAAGGATCTTTTCTCTTCATAATCAATGAAATAATCATTTATCCAAAGCAGTAGGTATCAATCCATCAAATCACCTTATTTATAGTTCAATAACCAATGCATAGACTACGTGACCTAAATTTCCTTATTCACAAAATGAAAAAAATATTCCCTATATAAAAAAACAGTAGGTCACATAATCCCTCATCCAATTGTTATGACCGATTCTCTTTAAATTCAATAGGTGTCATTCAATAAGGACTTTTCGAAATTAATGCAGTCTATAGGATAAAAATAATGGAGAATCCTTGTATCAGTAAGAGATAATATGAATGATCATCCGAAAAGGCATCCATAAAAAAATTCAAAAATTCATGGTGTAACCGAGATGACTACGAACTAGGAGCTAACTAGGTACGTTGTGTAATAATTAACCAATAGTTCACTGGCTTGTCATTTGCTCTTATCATATCCTCATTCTTCTCCAACTCCATAACTTTATCGCATATACTTCGATTATTTTATTTACAATATTGAAGGTCTAAGAATTTTTATCTCTTAGCAACATTATTATTCTCAAGAATATGTAGTCAACCGAGAGTTCCATATGATCATACAACTCAAGGGCATCCATTAAAGAAAATTGATTTCTTTCCATTTAGTCCATTATTCCTTTGATCTATATCTTAGGCAAAATGTTCAGAAAAAAATATTCCTCTCTTTGAAGGTATGTCACTTCAAAAGACATCATTCTATTGTATCTAATTCTTAAATTTATCCATTGCATGTTTACCCATTCACTGTTGAGTCTTAATTGTCTTCAACTCTAGTAATTATTGGTGTGTGTACTCAGTAATCTCATTATTCAATGATGACTTGCGGTCACTAATCACCTTAATTCCACAATGACGGGTAGGGATGAGCATGGGCCGGGCTGGGCCGGGCCCTGAAGGGCCCAGGCCCAAGCCCACTTAAAAACTTCGGGCCTTGGGCCGGGCCGAGGCCCGCAAATTTTTTTTTGGTTCGGCCCAAGCCCAGGCCCGGCCCAATTCCTATGGGCCGGGCTTGGGCCGGGCCTGCCCATCTTAACCCATTATATATTATTAACTTTGAGTTTGTGTTTAAAGTCAATCTCAATTCAAGTTAGGCGAGCTAAAATTGTTTAAAACATATGACATAATACTTGTGAAACAACTAAAACTCAATTCTACCGGGGATGATTTCTCATTTTATACAAGTCCACTCAATGTTATATACCATAAACGTCTCTCGTTACAGAAATTGAAAGAGTGAACCAAGTTTACACAGTTAACAACAATAGGTGCACCAGGCACTACATGTTAAAAAAATGTGCATAATGCTCGTATTGGGTAAAGGTTCAATAATAGAAAATATTCTAATGGAAAAAAATAAACAATAAAAAATTCAAGAATAACCACCATAGTCTAAGACGTAGACTAATTAAGAAAAATTGATTCTGAAATGAAATACAATGATCATCAACTCATATGTCCCACACTTGACTATATTGATTTTAAACAATGTATGAAGATAGGATACATGAACAAAGTGTACATGACATGTGAGAGTTTCC
Organism: Ottelia alismoides; assembly: GCA_037367405.1. Taxonomy (NCBI): domain Eukaryota; kingdom Viridiplantae; phylum Streptophyta; class Magnoliopsida; order Alismatales; family Hydrocharitaceae; genus Ottelia; species Ottelia alismoides. The sequence goes on along the minus strand of JAZKJV010004081.1, from coordinate 288,398 downwards.
ATACGTGTAGGATATGGGAACGGTTCGGGCCCTCTTCGGGTCGGGCCCGTGGGCCGGGTCGGGCTGGGCCAAGCCAAGCCCGAGCCCGGCCCAAAAAATTTCGGGCCTAAAAATTAGGCCCAAGCCCGGCCCAACGTTTGTTTTGGCTTGGGCCGGGCCGGGCTTTTTGGGCTGGGCTTCGGGCTGGGCCGGGCCGGCCCAGCCCAATGCTCATCCCTAATGACGGGTCATCTGATTTAGAAAATCAAAAGGTCAACTAGTTAAATGTAATACCTAGGTTTGATTCTATTCATCTTAGTCTTAGGTCACTATCTATTGTGAATATCCTACACCCAGAGGAACTCCAGCTCTTATACCATTTGTAATAGAATGGAACATGCGGATTAATGGAAGCATGTACTTAAATTCGCACGATCGAAACATTACCGATTCATGCATGGTAATCAATGAGCAACAAAATTCATTCCTAAAAGGAACCATAAAATCGAATATACGCAAGAGTTCCATTATTACAACATCCACAAGGGTATACTTGCAAAAGAAAAACTAAATAGTTTACAATATGACTCTCCATTCCAGTGGGCATACAAATATCCACTATAATTCATGTAATTACTCATACCACGTTCAATGTCTCGTTGAGTCTGCCACATGAACATGAGTGCCTGGTCAAGCTTGCTCTTCACCTGAAATAAGTAAATATAATATTGCATGAACCTAATGTCCAGTATGTATCGGGGTCAATGCATGGGAATTCTAATAATCTTTTAACCTGTTATAATAATGTACTTAACTCTCGATAAAATAACATCATTACGTGCCTAATTGTTTCCATGCATGTCTAGTTTGTTCCCTAACATAGGTAATTTAGCTTCTTTCATAAACATGAGTATACATATGTAATATGCATAAGAATAAATAACATACACACCTTTTATCTTTTGAGGCATATTTCATAAGGTTCATAACAAGTACATGTTTCTTTTATCATATAATTCACTTGACATGTTAATCCCCGTGACCTTGATGGTTTACATTTCTTAAATCAATTCTTACACGACATGTAATGATTTATTCTTTATTAAACCATCTCTTGTATAATATATAATGATTTGTCTTTTAAATCATTGTTACATAACATGTACCGATTTATCTTCAATTAACCCTTTTACCGCTTAACATGTACTGATTTACCTTTAATTAAACCACTTCCTTACATAACATGTAATGGTTTACCTTTATAAATCATTTATTTCATATCTTGTATCGATTTATCTTTATAAATCATTTCTTTACATATTTGTAATGGTTTGCCTTTACAAACCATTTATTATATAACTTGTAATGATTTATCTTTATAAATCATTTCCTTGCATACTTGTAGTGGTTTACCTTTATGAATCATTTATTTGAATAATTTTCATTTACGTATCTTGTTATACATTTTCAGCTGCTGACACTTGCGGTCCACGATAGTGTAGCTACAACTGTAAGGGACTTAGCTTTTGCCTCTATAGTTCCTTGCAACCATACGCCTCTTGAGGCGATAACATGACAATGTAGGTACAACTGTAGAGGACTTAGCTTTTGCCTTTGTGGTTCCTTGCAACCATACGTCTCTTGCAGCGTTGCCCTTTGCGGCATTGCCCTTTATCTTACACGGCCCCTTGCGGCCATCCATATGACTCTTTATGAGTTCGTGCATTAAATCTTATTTAAGCTTATCAAATTCTATTTTTTATCATAGAAAAAAATCATAACACGCTACGACATTTCATTGACCAAAATAAAAATATTTTATCTTTATCATTAGTTATATTTTTCTTTAAAAAAGATAATATAGTAGATGTATGTAAACGGTAACTAAGCCACATAGTCATATAAATTTGACATGTTATAGAGTGACATATCCGTGATTTGTTCTATATATAGTAATCCAATTGAAACTCCCACATATTTATTTATTCATGAAAATATATTTAATCTCACTGCACTGTATAATTTATATCTGCAATTAACTAGTCTATGTATGTATTTTCTTTAATTTATACTTTATACCCCATCTTCATCTAATTATTCAATTTGAATATTTTATCTCAAAACAAAAGCCAACACTAACATATACATAGCCATCTTATCCTATAAGGAAAAGTGATTCCAATGGCTTCACTGAAAAGGAACGTGTTCATGAAATAAAATTTTTAAATGACAATAATTGTGTTTGTATTGTCTATTTTATTTCAATATTAATATATGTGCTACACTTTTAATATTATACAATCATGGCTATTTTCAACAAGAGAGGGGGATCTTGCTTGCTTCAAGATTTTGGATACCCTTCTAATTGTTGATAGTATTAAACTTAAATTGACATTAGTGCTAAAGCCCTCTCAACTTACTTTTTATAAGAAATTGCTAAAGAAAGAAATTAGCAATACAAATAATGTAATTATCAACCTTGACACTTCATATTTACAATTCGTGTGTTTAAATATACAATTGTAAAGAGAATGGTTTGATAAATAACTATTTTCTATCTTAATTCAACAAGTATATCAACTCACATACAAAAGATTGATGTTTAAATGTTCTCATATTTAAAACTAAATCATCATGGTAATATATCAGTCTATCTCTGTATTGGTGGATAGAGGATACTTGTTTTTTTTCAAGTTCAGATTCAAGTACACCCTTTAATTTGCGTAGAGTTGGCATACCTTATACTAAGATTTGATACATGTTTTTAGGGGTCTTATTTCAAATCAAGTCGATATGTATGCGCGTTATCCTATGAAATGACACATTCATATATCATACCAGATATAAACCTTATTCATATGTAATCCTAAACCGATACATACCTCAAATCCGACGCATAACTCTCCTGACGTAGTCATCGCACCTCTTTCTAATCATGGATCCATGTTCTCCTCCTTGTCTGATTCAACATCTCTTCTCCTGTGATGATGAAGGATGGCCCGTAAGATCTCCCTTCTCTCCCTCTAACTCTCTCTCCTCTCACCTCTCTCTCAAATTGCAAAGGCAAGCGATGTTGGAGAAAGTGGGGTATTGGGATTTTATAGATATAAATGGGAGAATTGATGAGGCATTAAATTCTAATCAATTTGGTAATAAGATGTAAATACAGGAATGATGGAAAGGTTATTGGATTTTTTTCAAAAAAAATCCAGCCACTACAGTTATGCCCCTCTCTATTTTGGAATATCAATTGTACCCCTATCTTCTTTTCCCCATTATCGCTTGTTCCCTTCAGTCGGATTGATCGTCAAAAAAATTAAAATAATCATGATTTATTCAAACCATGGTATGGTTAAGAGGGTATTATAGTCAGAACAAAATCTCTCCTCCTTCTCTCCTATCCCCACAAGCTCGATCTCCTCTCCTCCTGCTATCACGCACGCTTGCCTCCTCCCCGAGAACCTTCTCGAGCGTGGAGTTCCTGATATTGAATGACCTCTAGGACAACAACAGAATCACAAGGGGTGCCGCATCGTGTCGGGCCTTGGCAAGACCAACGGGAGGGGCGAGGTGGAGCCGGATGAGGCGGGTTTGGGGAGGAGGAGGATGGCTGGAGGGGACGGACTAGGGAGGAGGGGACAGAGGAGGAGGTGTGGGGAAGGTTGGGTGAGGAGATGGGGGAGATGCGGACGGTAGGAGCGGGGGCTGAGGGAGGAGCAAGGGGTGGGGGTGGGGAGGAGGAGCGAGGCGGAGGGTGAGGCACATGGGTGGAGGGAAGAGCCCGGGGGAGGGGGTGAGAGGGAGGAGATGGGGGAGGAGCAAGGGCAAAGGGGGAGGTGCGAGGGAGGAGCAGTGGGGTGGGGGTGAGGGGGAGGAGCTTGGGACAGAGGAGGTGACATATGAGGAGCGGGAGCAGAGGGGAGAAGCGTGCGGGCAGGGGGAGGAGCTGGGGGGTAGAGGAAGGAGGTGGGGGCAAGTGAAGGATGAAGAGAAGGGGGGGGGGGAGAGGAAGAAGATGGGGGAGGAGGAGGAAGATGATGAGATGCCATTCCAACTTTTTTTAAATTTATTTCCCTTATATCCCTAAAATTAATGTCTGTTTGAGTTGGGTATGAACGACCACTAATAATCCGAGGGACACAAGTGATAGAACGATAAGAAGTCAGAGGCACAACTGATATTCCCAACAAAGGAGGGGCATAACTGAAATTGCAATATCTCAGAGGGGCACAACTGATAAAAGTCCTTAGAAAAAATAGAAAGGTTGGAAATGTCCTCACCCACCTCCACCTCCTCCATCCCATCCTCCACCTCCCCTTTCAGCCCCTCTTCCTCCTCCGCCCCATCCTCTACGTCCAACCATGTTTCTTGATCAAGTCGGGTTTTCCACTATCGTTGGCAGTTCGCGTTATTCTTTTAATCTGATCTTCAACGTTGCTTTTAAGGTCATTTTTCTTCCAACATTTAATGTTGTTTCAAAGAAGAACTCGAGAGCGACGAGAATGCTTTGTTTTGGAATGCCCTCGGTTTTCATCTCTGATTCATCTTCCCTGAACCTCTAAAAAGTCACAGTTCTTTTTTTTCAGAGTTGAAACTGTTGAACTCCAATCCGGCCACCAATGGTGGAGACAGAACTTGTGTTCTTGGGTCATTATAAAGATGTGGAAGCGATTATCTAGAAGCACCAGTGGTCTAGTGGTAGAATAGTACCCTGCCACGGTACAGACCCGGGTTCGATTCCCGGCTGGTGCATTCTTTTTTTTATTCCTGTTTGGGTGATGCATAGTTCTTAATTTATGTTTTGGTCGACTCCGGTAGAGGGCACTTAGTTCTGCCCTTTGTATTAAAAATATGAAACGTGCAATATGGATAGCTAGAGTGGGTTAAGCCGCATAAAAAAACATGTACGAAGCACCGACTCATGTGGGATAATATGCCCTGAATAGTAGCCGTAGCCGGCTTACCTATTTTTCAGATGAAAGCCTCCAATGTTTTACTTGTATTGCAGACTTGCTTTTCCATTTTGTTATGCCCGTGACTTCATATTAGCTAGATATCTGGGGTGAATGGATCTGTGGTTATGGCCTTGTGGATGATCTAATAGGCTGTTGGTTGGTTCAGGAACTTGAGGGACACATGAAATGAATCGGATTGTCTTTGGATGGGTTGTGGATTTTACGGAACACATTCAATTACCACATAGAAAGCTCAAAGCAAGGCATTGGCATTTATATAAGTTTATCCTTGCTTTGGGCATAACCACTATTATTAGTGAAAGTAGATTTGCCTGGTCAGCAATTACAATTTTCAATGCCTACTACTTCTCAATTAAGCATAGTAAGGGGCAAGGTAGGGACGAGAGGGGATTGACTCCGGGCAAGAAATGCTGCTTCATGTTCCCAAAATGGGGCCTGTATGGGAGGGGCATATTTTTTAATGTGAACAAGCACTCACTATCATATTTAAACAAACTCAACCATTTTCTATATGGTCACTTGGTGTCAATGAAAGTTTAATGGAGCAGGACATAATTTGCACACTGTTTCCCGATGTAGTATTATTTTTTTCATGACTACAGAGGTCATCTAAAGAGTTGTTGAAATCTTCCCTATACAGTTTTTTGTCTAGACTCTGGAGCTTCCCGTCATCTATACTGATTTACTTCTACCATTTTCCATATCCAAAGTATACTTGTCTTTGAAAGTATACTCTATTATTGTTTTTATGGTAAAAAAAGTGCGAATCCAGATTGATACACGGCCAAACTTTTAGTTTATATTAATAAAATAATATTCACATGTGCCAAGACTCAGAAAGAGCCTTGGCATGCTCCCTGACATTCTGTGTATAGAACCTCTCCTAATGAAATACCTCTTTGTTTCTATCCAACCACATGACCCATATTGTAGCCACAACCGTCACCCTATCATTGTTAGATCAATCCAATTCGGTACAATAGAATGCTAGAAATATTGTAAGCCAATAGGATCAACTGTTGCGATCATCGTCATATCCCACCAACACTCCTTTGAGCCATTACAGTGGAAGAAAAAGAAGTTCCATACCATCTGGTTGCTCGAGCATCAAGGACAAAAGTCATCAACATCGTGGAAGAATTGTGTCCAACGAGTATTCATCCAGACATCCTTGATGTAGAATCTGCAAGAAAATCTTCACATGTGATGCCATGCTTAAATCATTTGTAAAGCATCTTTAAAACACCATGATTGAAAACATTTGAAGCCAAAAGCACCACATACATCTCGACGGAGAATTCCCCATCTTACCATGCTGGATAATCACACCCCTCTGAGCGCCACAACGAAAGTAAGAGACCACACCCCATTTGTCCGTACGTTAGACTTTCGGATCTCCTCACCCATTGTTAGTGGAAATAGTGGCAGAAAGCGTTTAGCTAAAATCCCATCTTCGTCCATTATCAAGTAAAAAGTGAAATTTCCTCCCATAAACAAATATCAACTTCAGAAAAAGGGCAATATATGGCAACACTGAGTAAATACCCTTCCAAAAGGTAGACAAAGACTTGACTTTCCCAATGTGCTAGTCAAACGGTAGTATCCCCTTATATTTTCTGCAGCAATTGGCAAGAGAGGTCATTTCCGTCTCCCCAAATCTAGAGCCCCCATTGTACAAGAAGAGCGTTGTTCATCTTCTCTAGACGAAGCACCCCTGACTACCCTTGCTAATGGGCTGACTCACCACTTTCTACTCCACTAATGGGATACCTGATGTGCCTCCCTCAAGCTCGTGTAGAAGAACACTTTCACAATCGACTCCAACCACTTTTGAATCCATGCAGGCACCAGTTGTGAGGTGAGAAAGAAGATCAGAACATTGGAAAACATTGATCTAAGGAGTATCACTTTCCCACCTACCGAAAGGCAAGTAGCCTTCCACCTAGCCAACTTCTCTCAAGTTTCTCAATCAGTGGTAACTGCTTTGCCTGTCACAACCTACCACATATGAAATGGAGTCCTGGATTAATAGGCAAGGAAAACTTAGGGGTACTAAGCACACCATCACAATACTTTATCTTAGCCAGAGACAACCAAAATGGAATAAAGACCGACTTGCTGCCATTAGTGTGCAAGACTTGGTATGCCCTCAAAAATTTCAAGAACAATTGAATTGAAATAACTGTAGCTACTAAGATATCCCCCTAAAGAGCATGATTCATCAAAGTAGAGAGTGTCTACCACAATAACAAACAAAAAGGAGCATAAGGATACCCTTATCATGCTCCCCTTTAGGGATGGAAGGACCCTTTTGAGATGGTTGTTGATCGACACATATGCGAGGCCATGGTGAGATACATCTTCATCCAATCAATTCGAATATCATGAAGACTCCTATGGTATAGAGAGGTCAAATGAATCTCCAATCCACACAATTATAGACCTTAGAGAAATCCACCTCATAAAGAAACCTCTTCACCTTTCTCTTCTTCATGTCATTCATAATCTCTATTATCGTAACTACACCACCCATTCAGTGTGTACTCGGAGTAAATGCTTATCGCAAAGGGGAGATAGTTTGATTCGTAACCCTTTTAATGATATTAGCAAATACTTGGGCAGAAGGAAAATAAATGCATGATTGGCATACTCAAATCCATGACTGCCTTGCCTGAATTTGTCTGCAAGCACCATAATGTTTGTAACACCCATGTCCCAAAACTCTTTGAAGAAGAACATGAGAAGGCCATTAGTGCCCAATGAGATGTCAACGTTCATATCAGAAACAACCTCCTTGACTTTAGAAGCATGAATATTCACCCGACTGGATCGTGATTCGATCCGATTGCTCTATTTGATGGGGCAACTGAAAATGAATAACTCGAACCGACTAAGTGACCAACCAAGACAACAACAAAAAGCCTTTTCCCACATTAAGTAAGGTTGTCTATATGGACTCTTTGCCTCCATTCAGATCTATCTTGGGTCATTCTCGGGCTTAGATCTAAGTAACTAAAACCCCTTCGGATGGTCTCATTCTAACACTTCTTGGACCTTCCGCACCCTCTTCTAGCCAACTCAACATCCCAAATCTCGCATCCTCTAACTGATGCATCGACCGACCTCCTTTGCAAATGGAATCGACCAACTAATAAAAAATAATATTTATTAATATATATTTTTTGGTTTGATATAAAATTTTTAAATTGTAAAGTGAAAGTTATCTTTGAATAGTTTCATTGTAATTCAGTTAGTTTCATACACGTATAAATATGTAAGATTATATATATTATGTTGACGCATATAGAGTACCTCTTCTCTTATTTTATTTTATGTTTCTGTTGTCTTCTTTATGTAATTTACCCATAGGCTACTCTCCTATATAAGAGAGCCTAGGGCTTATGGAATAAAGTAAGTCATTTGTTTTTCCCAACATGGTATCAGAGCGACGGTCCTAGACCGGAGTTCTCGAAACCCTAACCCTAACCCACCCCACCCGCCGGCCTCTCTCTCTCCTCTCTCTCTACTCGGCGCCGCCCATCCCCGATCTGCTGCGGCGGTCTCCTTCTCCAATCGCGGCGGTGCTCCAGCCCTAGCGCATCGCCTGTGCGCATCTGTGCGCGAGGCCCTAGCGCATCGCCTGTGCGCATCTGTGCGCGAGACCTGTGCGCATCATCTGTATGCGAGACCTGCGCATCATCTGTGCGCATCGCCTCAGCGCACTGCTTTCGCGCGCAGGCCTGCTAGCCAGTTCTCCGCATAGCGCATCGCGTGCGCATGCCCACGTGTGCGTCTCTTCGCGCCCAAGCTTGAAGATCTGATCGTGCACACACGCGCGCTCCTGCGCGACTTCTCCCTTCAGTACTTGCGTGCGTGCCCAAGTTGCACACGCACGTAGCGTGTTCTTGCCGCGCACAACTGTGCGCCACTGCGCGTGAACATCTGTGCGCCCCTGCGCGTAACTGTGTGCCCCTGCGCGTGAACATCTGTGCGCCAGCCCACAGTTTGCGTGTGTCTCTGTGATTGTTTGCGCGTGTCAAGACCGTAGCGCGCACATATTCATGGGGATAGTTGCTTGACGTCTACACATGCAACTAATCCCGTCTATGTCATTGTAGACAAAGATTATCTTCTGTCAATCGCTCCAGTCTTCCATCACCAGTATGTCAGAAAGCAAGGCAGATATCCCGTCTATCGGCGCATTTCGTGGTCCAGCGCCCATTGTCAAGATGGATGGTACTAACTATGAACTGTGGGCAATGCAGTTCATGAGTATGATGAAGTCTACAGGTAAGAAGCACATTCTTACCGAACCTGAGCCTGCAGAGAAGACTGGAGTCCATGCCTCATGGGAGGCCGACATTGCATATGCCAAGGTCTGGCTATCTGGTACATTGGCTATTGAAATTGCCAATGACATTCTACATCAACCCACAGCCAAAGACATGTGGGATATCCTGGCGGCGACATATTCTCAGGCGAAGAACGAAACAAAGATCCTGCAACTACAACATGATATATTCACAATAAAGCAGAATGGCCGCCCTTTACGTTCTCTCTACACATCACTGAGAGGGATGTTCGAGAAGCTCTATAGCTTCATGCCTCTTACCGCCACGCCAGAACAGCAGAAGACATACAGGAATGCGACGATGGTGGGTGTGTTTCTCGCTGCACTTGATCTAGAGTATGAGGCAGCACGGTCTCAGATTTTGGCAGACTCGACTATTCCTCCCATGGAGGAAGCCTTTCATAGATTGAGTAGGATCACAGTTCCTTCAGCAGCTGCGAGTCAGAATTCCTCAGCCATGGCGGCAAACAGAGGCCGCGGGTTTCATCACCAGGGCCGTGGACGTGGACCTCGTGGAAGGGGTGGCCGCACTAGGCCAACATGCACATATTGTCACCGAGTCGGACACAATGAAGACACATGCTATTCGAAGCACGGATTCCCTGCATCTGCACGAGCCGCTGAGCAGATAGAGCCCCCATCTGCTGCTACCTTGCATCAACGATTTGATGATCTAGTTGCCCGCCTCAGGGGCATCATCCCACCATCTGGTCCAGCACCGACTACAGAGAGTCATACTGATGCTGCTGCTTCTGCCTCTGCATCTACTAGTACTTCAGGTAGTACACTTGCACTCCACAGTAGTAGATCTGATACACTGCCATGGATCATGGACTCGGGCGCTACACATCATCTATTTGGCGACCAGAGTCTACTTACAGGATACACTCAGATCCCTCCAGGACGGACAGTAGTGATTGCTAATGGCACACATTCCCCCATCACTGGTCAGGGGGAGATTAGATTGACATCTTCTATGCAGCTCAAGAATGTCCTACATGCACCTGATTTTTCTATGAATCTGTTGTCAATTAGTCAGATTACGAAGGATCTCCATTGTCGAGCTATTTTTGATCCATCTTCTTTGATTTTTCAGGACATCTGTACGGGCAACGTGATTGGTCGTGGCTATGAGCAAGGAGGCCTTTACCGTCTGAATCAGACCCCATTTGCCGGAACCACATCCTCTCCTGCTGGACAAGTATCTCCTCTCCTATGGCATCTGCGTTTTGGTCATTTACCGCTTCAGAAGTTGCGTCGAGTTCTACCCTATGGTCTCTCTCACACACCTATCCATTGTGAGGCATGTCAGTTGGGAAAGCATCACAGGTCGTCCTTTCCCAGTCGTCCAGGTCGGAGTAGTAACTCCAAGTTTGAGTTGTTTCATATAGATGTCTGGGGTCCGAGTCGTGTTCCCGATCATCAGGGACACAAGTTTTATATTGTATTTGTGGATGATTTCTCGAGAGTGTCATGGGTGTTTCTTATGAAAAATAATTCTGAAGCAGGAAATATTATTATCCATTTTCTTAATGAAATTCAAAATGTTTTCTCCACATCTGTCAAACTTGTGAGAAGTGATAATGCTTTAGAGTTATGCACCAACATTTTGGCCAATTACTACTCCTCAAAAGGGATTATTCACCAAACCTCTTGTGCTCATACATCTCAACATAATGGGATTCCTGAAAGAAAACACCGTCACCTTCTTGATGTCACAAGATCTCTTCTTATACAGAGTTATGCTCCCTACTCCTACTGGGGTGATGCAGTTCTTACTGCATGTTACCTAATCAACCGTATGCCCTCGTCTGTCTTGAATGAACAGATTCCTTTCTCACTCATTTATCCTGACAAGGATTTGTTCGCTCTTACTCCTCGTGTGTTTGGGTCAGTCGCATTCGTCCATCAGTTGTCGCCTGGTACTGACAAGCTCTCTCCTAGGGCTGTCAAGTGTGTCTTTGTTGGGTACTCCAGAACTCAAAAGGGGTACAAGTGTTTTGATCCAGTGCGTCGGCGGTATATGATCAGTGCAGATGTTACATTTTTTGAATCTGTTATGTATTTTTCAGCATCAGGAGACTTGCAGCTACCACCTATACCTCCTGATGCCATATTCATGACACCACCACCTCAGATAGCACCACCACCACCGCCACAACCACCACCACCGCCACCACCACCGCCACCGCCACCGCTAGTCTCACCACTACCATTCCATTACACCCGCAGGCCTCCTCCAGCTCATGGTCCTGACCCGTCAACTAGCTCGCCTATGGTATGTAATGAAAATATTAATGTTGATGGATCTGACGACATTTCTCAGCAGGATGTATTGCAGGAGCATGATGAGAATACAGATGATTTGGATGTTCCAATTGCTCTACGGAAGCCGAAGAGAAGCTGTGCCAAATATCCATTATCAGCAGCCGTGTCTTTTGAGAGGCTATCTGGAGACTTCAGGACATTTGCATTGGCACTTTCAGCTACAGACATTCCACGGAATCATCATGATGCTTTGCAGGATGCTAGATGGCGGCTAGCAATGGAAGAAGAAATGACGGCACTTCGGTCAAGAGGCACTTGGAGCTTGGTTCCTATACCTCCAGATGTCAGCCCGGTAAGCTGCAAGTGGGTGTTTACAGTGAAGCACAATGCAGATGGCTCTATTGACAGGTACAAGGCATGCCTTGTTGCACGTGGCTTCACACAGACATACGGGGTGGATTACCTTGACACATTCTCGCCTGTGGCGTGTCATTCCACTCTGCGGATCCTGTTATCAGTTGCAGTTGCTAGAGACTGGTCGCTTTATCAGCTGGACGTGAAGAATGCATTCCTATATGGCGAACTGCAAGAGGAAGTCTATATGCAACAGCCACCTGGGTTTGCTGTTGAGGGGGAGTGTTCCAAGGTATGCAGGTTACATAAGGCCATCTATGGCCTTAAGCAAAGCCCCAGAGCGTGGTTTCAGAAGCTTTCAGATCTTTTTGAGAAACAAGGATATAAACGTTCCAATGCTGATCATTCCTTGTTTGTGCAGAAGACGGCTAGAGGTATCATTGTAATCATGGTTTATGTTGATGATATCTTGATTACAGGAGATGATGAGCAGGGCATTAAGCAAGCAAAAGAAAGGCTGGGAACCGAGTTTGTTACCAAGGACTTGGGAGTCCTTAGATATTTTCTGGGGCTGGAGTTTGCTAGAAATTCATATGGATTAGTAATGTCGCAGAGAAAATATGTTACAGATCTATTAAGTGAGACAGGTATGCTAGGGTGTCGACCTGCTACGACACCAATGGATCCCAGCATGAAGCTCTATGATGATGACACAAAAGAGGTGGACAAGAGAAGGTACAGAGAACTGGTAGGCAAATTACTGTATGTCACGATCACTAGACCTGATATATCATTTGCAGTGAGTCGTGTGAGCCAGTTCATGGAGCAACCACGTCAGGTCCATATGGATGCAATACACATGATTCTGAGATATCTAAAATCATCTCCAGGTGCAGGCCTGCTATCTAAGAAGGGAAAGGAGATCGCTATCACAGCATGCGCTGATGCAGACTATGCAGGATGTCCCAAGGACAGGAAGTCCACCTCAGGATTTGCAGTTTATGTTGGAGATGCCCTAGTCTCATGGAGGAGCAAGAAACAGACAGTGGTAGCTAGATCTAGTGCTGAATCCGAATACAGGGCTATGACCCAAGCTAGCACAGAAATGATGTGGGTGAAATCTTTACTTACAGATCTATGTCTTGATATTCCACTTCCTATGATGTTGGAATGTGACAATCAGGCCGCCTTGTTCATTGCAAACAACCCAACCTTTCATGAGAGGACCAAGCATATTGAGGTTGACTGTCACTACATACGTGACATGATTCAGAAGGGGTTCATTGCTACATCTCACGTCACATCAGAGAATCAGACTGCTGATATTTTCACCAAGGCATTACTTCGAGGCCCATTCCAGAAGTGTGCGTCCAAGCTGAGCATGATTGATATCTATGCTCCATCTTGAGGGGGAGTGTTGACGCATATAGAGTACCTCTTCTCTTATTTTATTTTATGTTTCTGTTGTCTTCTTTATGTAATTTACCCATAAGCTACTCTCCTATATAAGAGAGCCTAGGGCTTATGGAATAAAGTAAGTCATTTGTTTTTCCCAACATATTAAACATAATTTTCTCCAACCATGGTTTAAAAAAGCAGCGCCTCGAGGCACAAAAGCATACGCCTCGAGGCGTACGCCTCGGCTCTGGTTGGTGAGGCGTACGCCTCAGCTTCGTCTAAGGCGCTCGAGGCGAGGCAGAGGCATAAGCCTCGAGCATGAGGCTTTTTTTACCCTTTTGGTTATGCACTTTGCACATGACCCTATTTTTCAGTAAGCATTATATTTTTTTATGTTTGTGTTTTTGTTTCCATGTTAAACGTTGTATATTCTATATATAGCTCCATACAAAGAGAAGAGATCGCTTGAAAAAAGCGAAGCTCCATGATCTTGTATACATCATATTCAATTTATCATACATCTACACATACTAGCTCTATTGCACACAGATTTTTGTTTGAATTGTAATAAGTGTTTTATATTAGTTACAAGTTTGCAACTTGATGTTGTTATTAGGTTGTTTAAGTTGTGAATCTTATAATAGTTATCACATATATAAAGAAGAAAGTTCGAAAAATAACACGTGAAGTAAAATAATTATTACGTTTTATTGTGAATAGCTGAATAAAAATAAGATCATTAGTAGAATAATCACCGGGGGCGCTGCCCCACACCCCTGCAGGGAGAGTGCACCTGCTCCCCTTAGACCCCCCACAGGTTCGCTGACCGAGCAACGAGATCTCCGTCTTGTTCGGGTATGATATGGCACAGGGGGATATATATATGACGGTTCTCCAACTACATCCAACAAGACAAATGGTTGGGATTCAAGGCATATTAATATTTTTTTACTTTGAACACTAAAAATTATGGTTCCTATTGCGCTTTAGTTTTAAGTATAGACTTTAGTTCAATACTCATATATAATCATTGAAGTTGGAACTTGAAATTTTGCATATTAGTGGCTTAGTTTTACTTTTTTTGAACTTCAATGCAATCATCGCTTATGTATTGTATCTTTTACTAGTTTTAAATTATTCTTGAATGTGTTTTTGGCAAAGATTAATATTATTATATACTTTTTCAATGTATTTTGCTTTAATTTTTTTTCCAAAAAATTGAGTCTTACGCCTCAACCGCCTCGAGTCTTATGCCTCGCCTCAATTACAAAAAAACGTCTCTGACCGCCTCGTGCTTTTTTAAACCGTGTCTCCAACATGGAGAAAAATATTTCTTTCTTGATTGCATTTCCCCAGAAGGACCTATTCTCCATTACTCCTAGGGCCTTTAGGTCTGTGGCATTTGTCCACAATTTTACTTCTGGTCGCGACAAGCTCTCTAAGAGCTATCAAATGTGTGTTCGTTGGCTATTCTCGTACCCAAAAAGGGTATAGATGTTTAGATCTTGTAGGGAGAAAGTATTACGTGAGTGTTGATGTAACATTTTTTGAGTCTATTATGTATTTTTCTCCTACATGTGACATGTTCTTTAACTCTGACTCTGGAGAGGGTGTCTTTGTTCCTCCGTCGCTATTATCTCCACCAACAACACCTTATGTTGAGTCACAATCGTCTCCACCTCCACCACCTCCACCTTTGTCTACCCTGACATAGTTCCTGCCACGATTTTACATTCGCAGGTCCTCTACTCGCCCCTTTGCTCACGCACCTTCCCCGTCATCCATCACGCCTCAGGTATGTGCTGAACATATTGTTTCTATCGACGACACTGATGATATGCTTGTACCACATGATATTATATAAGAGGAGATGATACCAGAGAACAGAGAGACTGATGACCTTGATGTTCCTATTGCCTTGAGGAAGCCACGTCATACCTGTGCCACTTATCCTCTAGTTGTTCTTGTTTCCTTGGATCATCTTTCAGAGGAGTACATGATGTTTGTCGTGGGTCTCTCTGCTGTTACTATCCCACGAACATATCACGATGCCGTTCAGGATAATAGTTGGCGACTTGTCATGGAGGAGATGTCCTCTTTACAGTCTCGTGGTACCTGGAGTGTTGTTTCTGCTACTCCAGGTGTCTCTGTTGTGGGGTGCAAATGGATCTTTACAGTCAAGCAACGGGCAGATGGCAATGTTGATCGCTACAGGGCAAGTCTTGTAGAACGTGGGTTCACCAAACTTATGGAGTGAACTATCAGGATATCTTCTCACCAGTGGCTAGGTATTCGGCATTGCGTATTCTTCTATTAGTTGTTGTGACTCGGGACTGGCCTCTTTACCAACTTGATGCGAAGAATGTGTTTCTATATGGAGATTTACAAGAAGAGGTATATATACGCAACCACCATGGTTTGCTGTTGAGGGGAAGTCTCAGAAGGTGTGTAGGCTCCACAAGGCAATTTACAGCCTGAAGTAGAGTCTGAGAGCTTGGTACCAAAAGCTATCAGAGTTGATAGAGCACCAGGGGTTTGCGTGGTCCATTGCGGATCATTTGCTTTTTGTCCAAAGGACACATAGAGGTACAATTGCCATTCTGGTTTATGTTGTTGATATTATTGTCACAGGTGATGATGAGAAGGGCATTTAGGCTACCAAGGAGTTCCTAGGTCAACAGTTTGTGATTAAGGATCTTGGTAGTCTTCTTTGCTTCCTTGGACTAGAGTTCGTCAAGAACCTAGTGGTCTTGTGATGACCCAGAGGAAGTTTGTGACTGATCTTCTACTAGAGACTGGGATACTAGGGTGCAAGCCTGCTGCTACCCTTATGGATCCGAGCACGAGATTATATGGTGATGACATTGAGGAGGTAGATAAGAGGAGATATAAGGAGCTTGTTTTTTTATTGTAAATATAAGATGAGATATAAGGAGCTTGTTGGGAAGCTCCTCTATGCTATTATCACCAGACCAGACACATCCTTTGCTGTAAGCAAGGTGAGCCAGTTTATGGAGCTACTCAGAAAGGTTTAAATGGATGTTGTTTATATGATTTTGAGATATTTGAAGACTTCACCAGGTACTGGTCTTCTATTCAGCAGAGGAACATCTCTTGAGGCGACAACTTGTGCAGATGTTGATTATGTATGATGCCCTAGATACAGGAAGTCTACTTCTAGCTTTGCTATTTTTATTGGGAGCTCTCTCGTGTCATGGAAAAGCAAGAGGCAACCAATGGTTGCTAGATCCAGTACAGAGTCTGGGTACAGAGTCATAGCTCAGGGGAGCACATAGATGATGTGGGTTAGATCTGTCTTGATTGATCTTGTTGTTGAGGTACCTCTTCCCATGCAGCTTTTATGCGACAATCAAGCAGCTCTGTTTATTGCCAATAATCCTGCATTCCATGAACGAACCAAGCATATAAAAATAGATTGTCACTATACCAGAGACATGATCCAGAAGGATCTCATATCCACCTCCCATGTTTCTACTGGAGATCAGACTATTGATATATTCACCAAAGCCCTTGCTATAGGTCCATTTCAGAGATGTTCCAAGCTGAGCATGATAGACATATATGCTCCAGCTTGAGGGGGAGTGTTGAGATATTTGTATCTCTTTATATTTATTTCTTATTCCTTTTTTCTCCATGTACCTGTTATATAAATAACCCTTGGCTTTTCTCCTATATAAGAGAGCCCTAGGGTCTCTTTATTCATAAGCTATTCTAATTTTCTCCAACAAAAATAATTAAAAAGACCTAGCTGAATATTTTCGATGAGTCACATGAATACTATTTATTCTTTCTTCAGTGATCCTTCTGATCAAATATCAAATTCTGACTTCTGTAACACTCGAAGCATCAAACTCATGGACTAACCTGTCAATTTGCTCCTTAAACAATCTGGGTACCCTACGACCAAGCCATTGTCCTTGCATGGCACACGCCTGCTCGGTCCCTTTAAATGATCCACCATCGTCGTCCTAACTTCCCGCTCACCATAGAATCTTTCACTACCATCAACATGGGGTGAATGAGTTTCCTTCCATGTTTTTCGTTTGACATTTCATGAAAGATTTTAATGTTTGGATCCCCTCACTTCACTATTTTATTACAATAGTTGCCTCCACTCCACCTCCCTTTCCACATTTTCCTTGTTAATAATCGACTAATTTTTTTGTCGTGATTGTTGCCTCTATTACACCTCCCTCTTCGCATTTTCCTTTCAATAATCCTCTCACGCAATTTGCGTGTCGAACTCCATGCTATACAATTTGTGATCCTCTTTAATGCCATCCAACTGCACCACCTCACACGTCAATTCTCTCCTCCTTGTAATTGAGAGACGTGTATTCCTTTTATAACTAACGAGTAGCTTCCTTAAACTTGCAAGCTTATCTGCCACCCTCTTGGTGACATGCCCAACTACCTGATATGCTCACCCCCAAACTCTACCACCGTTTAATTGATCCATCCTCCAAGTCTCAAACATCTAGGACTTTTTAAAATAGACGAAGAAGAAGGATGAGACTTTTTAAAATAGACGAAGAAGAAGGATGAGATGGCATCTCTCTCTTATATCTGAACAAAGCAGAGAGTGGTTAGAATGGAATTTAGGCATGGTCCGCACAATAAAAAGCTAGAACAACTCCAATAATTTTGGTAAAGAGGGCAAATTGATCGATCTTAGACCACAACGAGGAGTTTGTCAATGTCTAGTTGTAGTTGGATGCGTACATACACCCAAACCAAATACAACAACCTCATCTGTAAAATTACTTGAACCTGTATAATGACACCTCCTTTGCTCGAGGAGGTTATCCACCAAAAGGGTGATATTGAAACCTTCCTCCCCGATAACCATGGCACCCTACTGGAATCGAGCTTTTACAATCCTCAGCTCAACCCATAATTCCAGTCTCTGTAATGTCCAATATATACATATATACATATATACACATGCACACACACACACACACATATAATTATTCGATATCATCACAACATGGTTAACCTGAGTGCACTCTAGCACTAATGTAATCAATCTAGAACCAATCATCTCATCCATGAGCTTCAACGTGTTTCCATTCCATCCCACAATCAAACCTCTATAGACCCAATCAAGCCAATTGCTCTAAATTCCGTTAATGTTTGCCTCCGAACGAACTCGTCAGAAGAGTTATATATACTCTTACTTTCTTGTAAGCACACGACATCCACTTTCTATGACCCTAAGAAGAGATCCTACCACCAACTACTTGTCAGGTTTCCCCAGAGCCCATACCTCTAACGTTCTAGTAGTTCACCTTCATTTATAAAACCACCGGCATTTAATTTGCTAGTTTCCTATAGAGATCGACCACCTCATCCCTCCTCATGAAAACCCTGTTAGAATCCAATGGGGCACTTATGGTAGATATCTCCCCGCTTTCCTCCCCACCCCTTGAACCACACTCTAGCTCTTGTATCTCCTGCACAACCTCCTCCAGATAACGCCTCTTTCGGGCAAACACACCACCATAGATGATCGAGCAACGCTGTCTACCTTCGCCTTCCATCCTTCCGCTTGAACCTTCCCACCATCCTTAACCCGTGTTACATTCCTCTTATATTGCCCTTAAGCTCGCACACTTCTATGGAAGAGGAGGGGCTCCACCTTGACTAAGCCCCTAGGCCCAATCCATGCTTGCTGCACTCCAGCCGTAAGATGAGCTCTACCGCCTCAAAGGAGGTGAACTTGATTAGTGTTGCCTCATTCTGATCTATAAAGTCATGCAACTTCACAACCAATGCTGTCGGCACGAGGTCCTCGATTGAGCCCTCTAAGGGTTGAAGACGTTAAGGCTTCCCAAACTTGGGAAAAGGATTCACAATCAAACATTCAAACCGAGTTGAATCGCCTCTAGTCATTAAGTTTAAAAGAGTTGCCCCGATAGTGGTATTTTCTGCACCTTCACAACCAAAGGTGCCGCACGAGGAGTTCCCAATCGAGTCCTCCAAGGGTTGAAGACATGAAGGCTCCTTAAACCTGAGATGAGTATCTGCAATCAAAGATCTAGACCAAGTCAAAACACCACCGAGCACTGAATCCAAAACAGCTTCCCCTACAGTGGGATCAGACGGCTTCCCTCCTCATCTGCGTTAATAGCATGTGAAAACAAAGGACCCTTGTCAACTTACCCAAATGACTATTTGTATTACAGATGGGTTTTGAAAGGTCTGGGAAATAATGCGAAACTGCTTCGCAAAGGGTTGTGCCATTAAGATGTTAGGTTTTGCTTCAGATGATGTGGTTAGGCTATTGCAAATGACTGTACCCTTAACACCAAGTTAGACTTTCCCATGGGTGACGAAGTACGATATACACCTCTAATCTCCACCAATCGTAGAGCAATAGAAGTTCGACAAACCGATAGTGTCAGGTTGATGGCATCAATCTTTGGTGTAGCGTCATCTTCACCACAATATCCATCAACTCCCCCGGTTGGAGGCCATAATGAATAATGGCTTTCAGTAAATCCATCATGGCCAACACTTTACGTAAAGTGGTGAAATTATGATGTCTTAGGGGAACCCTTGAGTTCGATGACAACCTTCTCTCCTTACATCGTCGAATAGGGGAACCATGAGATCATGAACAACCTTCTCTCCTTACATCATCATCGTCGTCTGGTCCATCACAGAGGCGAGGGCATACCACACGACCATCGTTGTTGGACTGCCCTCTCCATCAACAATTCTTCGACTTTCTTTGTTAAATTTCTTCTGCAACACAAGGAACCTTCAAGTCGAACAATCTCCATCAAAGGAGGAGTCTAAAAGCATCCCTAACTCTCCCACCTCCTTCTCTATATCCGCCTCCTTCCTGTTGGCCATGGGCACCTGATATTGCCTATTCGTGGGTCCAACTGGTTTCATGGGTCCTTCGTCAATGAAGCAATATGATGATGACCGCTCGCCCTACATCGAAAGATACCATGCTTGCAAACTTCTGCAAAATGCACATCTTATCCACATTGAAAGTAACAGACTAACTTTGACGCACTAACATTTATAGCTTTATGCGTTCTCCTCTTCCTCCCCTCGTTTGTAAGCCATGACCTCCATTCTTCTTATAGGAGGTTCTATAACCCCCACCACCTACCTCACTCATTATTTTATCTTTACCTTTATTGGTGGCTCTCTCTACCCACCCCAGTGAACCTTAAACCTTTATCGGGTTGAGATTGGCCTTGCACCCTCCCTCACTCTCTAGTTCCTTTTGTTGTCATTCTCGTTTCTCTTTCTATAAAATCTTATAACACTTTTATATCAACCTATATTGTTGTTTTTTAGTGTCATAATTCCATACACCTTGTGATTGATACTTTAATACATGTGAAGTTTGATTCATTAAATGATGAAGCGCATACGATCTTGTGATAGAATAGTTTTTTGCCATGCTATGAATTAATCTTCTTCTAGTTGATGTTGATTTCGATATCTTTTTAGTGCATCATTTTGTGAGGCCAAAAAAATTTGGTTGTCTATTGATTTTTCTAGAGGTACAAGACAAGTGGTGTCTTTGAGAATGACCTGTGTTTGGACTTGAGGCTGAACACCGGAAAGGCTTCCACAATCCCATAGAAGCCAATAACTTGTTCATTTTATTAGATAGTCGAGCTCCTCCTTGCGAACCCACATTCTTAGATCGAATACCAATACGAGCATGTTGACCATCGTAAGATTGCCTATTGATCCCTTTTCAAAAAAAGATTCACTATTGATCATCCTTCTGGTTTATTCTCCCACAAAAGCATCACATGTGCCCCTTGCTTCATTCTCCATTCGTCTGAGATCCTCCCAAAGTTCGTCTCTTCTCCATCCATCTGTTTAATTGCACAACCCACCTCCCATATAGCAACTTAATCACCTTCCTTTGCAATTGTGCCGCCAAATCATAGCTCCCATGAAAAGAGTTAACTATGTCAAAAAGGTCATCCTTTCATCTTAGCAACTTGTCACTAGACTTTTCAACTACCTCCTTTGCTAGATTGCCTCCCAAGTTAGCATTGCCAATCTGCCTCCAAGTCTCCACCTTCCAAATCTCTAAGTACAACACCCTCAAAACGACCATGGCTACCCTTACGCATGCACGTACCTTTACAAACTTCCATGCCTCTCTACTCTCTAACCTCATATTATACGAGAACTTGCATCTTTATCCCAAAGAACCCACATCAGAAACCATCTCACGTACAACCAATGCTTCCGACTTTTCGTTCCCCTCCCTCACTACTGTCTCCTGGTCTGCTGACAATAATCCATCCAACTCTTCTAATTTAATCCTACTCAAATCTACACTATCAAATGATCCCATTCCCCTACCTCACCAAAGCCTCTTCAACAAAGCACCATCAAATACCAAGGATCGAGGAGGTAACCACCACCGAGACCACCCATAAAGCTCCCCTCCAACCAAATCATATCACTACCTGACGGGGGCAATGATGTAGACAAAACTAGTGACACCCGAAGCAGAATAGGCTTAAAGTTTGCAATAGTTGTCTAAGTATTGACAATGCCATATCTTCTCAAAGTAGAAGGAGAGCTAAAGGTATCACTAAAGGCTCGAAAGGAGTCGGATTTAGAGACTCCAGCTACTTAGACCCGAGACCGCCTTAATTTGATCTGTACCTAGCAACCACCAAACGTGATCCCACCCGTAGGAGTTCCACTTACTTCTTGGGTCCAAACCACTGACATTGCTTATATTCGAAACAACAAACAGACCCATACCCCAACCTTGTTGGAACAAACACAAGTAACCGACCCGCTTAACATCCTACAGAACTCGTTTGACTCCATTCAACGATCATCGGCATTGGTTTAAGTAGAAATCCGAACCTGCCTTAATAGAGTACACACTAGTTTTGCCCTTGTTTTCTTGGATATGAAATCATGATTGGATGCACAATGAAATCTCACATCGATACCAAACTTGCACGACCATACCACTCTCCTAAATGATTCATTTTAACTCTTCAACAATCCACAAAACCAACCATCCTTATAATTGTGGTCTGCTAGCAATTTCCCCTTCCTCTAGAGAAAATACCAAAGGTAAATGGGTCCCCCTCTTCTCCTCATTTCCTGCAACCTGCACTTGCACCACGGTTGCCACCATGGTCATCGCACTCTGAGCCTCGAGCACTTCAGCCATGTTAGGCCACCTGGGACTTCTCCTCGGACTTCTCCTCGACCACGCAAGAATAACATAGCCCCTCTAGACTCCACCACCCCCTACCATTGCGGTGATACCACCACTACCTACACTCTATGTTTTGCCTCACCGACCAATTGGCACATCATTGACACTACCTCTATGCAGTTGGTTGAGAAGATTGTTACATCTTGTGTCCCCTCTTCAAGTTCAACTAACACATCCTTCCAGGTCCCCCCTCCCTCGTCGAAAGGCCATCTATCGCCCCATTATTCCATGATATGACGTGAATAGTCAAACCAAAGTAAGTAAGCACCCACCCCGTCCTACTTTAACTCCTTTAGGACCACCTAACTGACCGCCACCTTCACAATGAAATGTACTATTAATCATCTTCGTATAACAACTCGAACGATAACACTTTCCGAAATACCCTAAAAGAGTGGATGGCCTATTCCACAATCCTTTAGGAATTGCGGTCTTAATAGCATGCCAAACAAGTCTACTACTACCACCCTGCCTAGAGGTAGGATCTTGTTAACAACACACCATTGACTCTACCTCAGTTGGCAACCCCTTGGACGACGAGTGTTTCCCAGCTCATCAACATAAGATCCTTTAAATTGAATTTTCTCAGCAACAACATGGTTGGTGACAATGAGAATGTGTCGATCTTCTGCCGAGAAATTGAGATAAGCTCTGCCAAACCCCATCAAACTTTTGATAATAGAGGCATGCCCTCCATTGCCTCCCCAACCAGATGTGTCGAGGAAATCCTATCATGTCCTCCATCATAATAGGTCGTCACTATTTCACCACCCACCAACCTCCTTCCACCAGACGTTCTGCCGGCATTGTTGTCTATGCCATGAAGACGATGCCATTTGCTGCCCAACACATTTATGCAAAATGTATTGAAGAAGGTTACGACAATTTCACACCCAGTGAACAATTCCCAAGATCCCCACACCCGAAGCTTGTGGCGCTATAAGATGCATGATCCTTCCCCATCCCTTTTCTCCATCAGCTGGGACCAACCAACAAGCCTCCACAATCCACATGAAGTGAAAGCTCCACTGAGCCCACTGTGAACCACTGCAGCGATGAAATATTAGACGAATGCTCCAGCACAAACTCCTTGTTGTTGGACACCAATCATAGCTGCTCTTCCCCTGCATTTCTGGGTTGGAGTTAGTTGTATGGAGCCTATATTTTTCTTGTTATATTATTTCCAATCACCAAAAATCGTAAGGACCTTTTGGTCTATGTAATTTTTTTTGTAATGTGAATATATATACGTTTTTGGGTGGGCATCTCTTCAACGTCTCACCCTCCTTTTTTCTTCAAAAAATTATTTCCAGTCACCTTTTAATAGAAATTTCTACATCAAAAACATGTAAAAATCATAAACATAATCAATATAACACAAACAATACAATATAACATCACATTTATTATTCCAACCCTCTTAAACATCCAAACAACTACCATTCGTAGAAGGCTTACCCATCTGACTAACCCTTTGATAGGAGATTATTCAAACACGACCCAACCCTGTTACCAACCATCAAGGTATTTTTTGACTACTTATTGTTGGAGTATAAAGTTGTGTGCGCCTATTATGTTGTAACAGGGTAAATGGATCATGGAGGAGATCCATTTACCCCATCCAGTGTTTAGTCCCACATCGTCCAGTGGTGGGACTTGGAGGCTCTGAAGAGGCTATATAAAGAGCCTCAGACCTCCTGTACTCATTGAGAAAGTGCAATGCATAACACGCCCCTTTGAGGGCTTCTCCCGTGGTTTCATCCTGCTCCTCACGGAGTAGGGTTCCACGTAAAAATCCCGCGTTCTTATTTTGTTCTTTATCTTTTTCCATGTTACGCTTCCGCTTCCGATTTTCTAACATGGTATCAGAGTGGGTTCGATTATCGAGGAGTTTATGATATTTTATTTTTCGTTCGAGATTCGAGATTCAGATCTACGGTTCCTATGGAAACCCTATTTTTGTTGTTGAAGATTATTTTGAAGATTAGTCGGGTTCTTAGTTATTGCCGGAGATTCATTCTTGAAGATTTTTTCTGCGATTGTTCGAGACCTGCAGAGTTATGCTTGTTCTGCAACATCTATGTGGCATGGCTGCATCTCCAGATCCATGAGAGTTCATATTTGCCGAAGAATCATAGGGTTTGAAAAAAAAACCCTAAGTTTTGTCTCCAGGCCGCCCTAGCCGCATCTCAGACGGCGGCATCAACAATCAGACGCACGGTGCTCCAGGCCCCCCCAGAAGGCGTCTCTCCCACGCCATCTCCCGCAGGGCCGCTGCCGTGTATCTTGCGCGCTCCCTCTTTAACAGCAGCGCGCCCCAGAAGCAGCCGTGGGAGGCGCTGCAAGCCTCGACTTCCGCGTGCCTTCGGCGGCGCACTCCAGACTCCAGGCGATCCTCGGGCCGACCCACGTGTATACAACCCTCACGAAGACTCGCATCTCCCTCGCTTCAGAGGCGCGAGGCGGCGCAGCCCCCCCTCCCGCCGCAGCATCGCACCTCAACAAGTGACGACCCGGCGCGCGACCACTCCGCCAACAACCACATCTGCTGTCAGGAAGCAGGAACCCTTCTCGCGCGGCGCACAACAACACCAATCGCACAACACAGAGCGCGCACAGCACCACCAGGGCTTCTCCAGGCGGCGCTGCCAATCCTTCAGCTGCTACTCTGGCTTCCAGCCTCGCGCGGCTCCCCGGCGCCTCCCTTCCCAGCTCGATACAAGAGGGACCACTTGTATGGTGATATATGCCAAGGCGACTCCTCTCCTTGCCGCCGTTCTCCTCCAGCAGCGCCCCTGCGGCGCAAACGACACCCCAGGAAATGGGGCGGCGGCGGAAATTGAAGAAACACCTTCGGGGGTGGCAGGCATTTCAAGGGATACTCCCAGTTGGGTACCCTAATAAGGGTAGCGGGCCCCATCTTAGAAAAAATGGGTTATTTGTTAGTGAACCCCAGTGGGCTCAATCTTAAAAAAAAAGGAGGTGTGGGGGCCTATTATGTATTAAAAAAATTGGGCTGCTAGTGTATGCCCTATGATGGGTCGAGATTTGTTTCAAAAAAAAAGAGGAAAAAAATGAAGAGGCGCGTACAATAAAAAGTCGTACGCTGTTAAAAAAAAGCCGCGTACATTTGTAGAGTCGTACGCATTAAAAAAGAAGAAGAAGGAAGAGAGCCGTAAAAAAAAAGACAAATGGTTGAAACGGCTTTAAAAAAATGCTAACAAAAATGGCGGCTTTAAAAAAAAAGAAAAAAAAAAGAAAAGCCGCAAGGATTTTTTTTGTGAATGTCCATGTTGTTTCTCTCCCCATATTTATATATCTTGTCTTCTCCCAACTTTGTCGATGTTAAGTTTCCGACAAGTATGGGAGAAAGGGGGAGTATATATGTAGAGTCACAGGTCTTGATCCAAATCCAGATTCAAATGTTCCAGATTCACATGCAGAGACCATTCAGACTCCACACTCTACAGGTGATGCGCAGTTGTTCAGACTCGACAGATTGATCAGAGTCCAAGTTTGAGGCACTCCAAGATGAGAGGCCCAGTTTCGAGATCTCTAGAGAGAAACTCCAGTTTCAGACACGCACGAGTGTGCGGTCTTATTTTTAGATGAGCATATGTTGCCATCATTGTCAGAGGTCCCCATCATTCTTGTTGTTGTCAGGCCAGAGTTTTCATGTGAGCCATAGGGACTCCAGAGCAGAGGACCATTCCCTTGAGGGCAAGGGTTTTCATGTGGTATCATAGGTACACCAGAGCAGTGCACCATTCTCTGATCCAGATGGGAGAGACCCAGTTCTCCGACGAGGAGACTTCAGGCGCAAGTTCAGACTCGATGGTCAGGTTCCGAGTCTTCAGTTGACTCACACTCCAGCCCGTTCGTCCTCCTCACCTGCACGGCATGAGAAGCAACGTCCTCGACTGCAGGAATGTGCGCGTTGGGTTGATATTGTCCGTAGTGTCCTGTAGTGTTGAGTTGAGTTTCTTCCTGTTTGTCCAAGCTAAGCATTGCATGCTCCAGCTTGAGGGGGAGTGTTGGAGTATAAAGTTGTGTGCGCCTATTATGTTGTAACAGGGTAAATGGATCCTGGAGGAGATCCATTTATCCCATCCAGTGTTTAGTCCCACATCGTCCAGTGGTGGGACTTGGAGGCTCTGAAGAGGCTATATAAAGAGCCTCAGACCTCCTGTACTCATTGAGAATGTGCAATGCATAACACGCCCCTTTGAGGGCTTCTCCCGTGGTTTCATCCCGCTCCTCACGGAGTAGGGTTCCACGTAAAAATCCCGCGTTCTTATTTTGTTCTTTATCTTTTTCCATGTTACGCTTCCGCTTCCGATTTTCTAACACTTATCATCCCAAGGATGCTTTTGATCCTATTTAACTTATCTAGCAAGGAAGACCGGTCTAGTATTGAACAATGCCCTTGCGATTACAGATCCGAGAATGACTCCGGAGTTGTCCATCCATGTTTTCTCTATTTTTATAACGATCACATGATTTTATGCAGGCTGAATTTGCTATGGCCAGTTATCCACCTTTTACACCAATATGTGGCAACTTGTAGTTTTTGACCCCATGCTCTATTTTTGGGGAAAAAAGCCTGTAATCCTACTAGATTGATTAATTGGGCCGACTTTCTTGTTTAAAAGTAGCATTCTAAGCCACTACGCACTTGAAGAATCTTACATCAAAGTTTTTGGATTGCTAAATAATTCAGGACTAAACATTTTGTGGTTGACGGATCACTGAAATCAGCTAAGTGTGGGTTATGAATCTCGAAACATTTTTTCCATCCATCTGCAGATTGTTGCATCTGTGTCAAGTTAGTGCGGGGGGAATTGAACAGCAAGAAGCACCAGTGGTCTAGTGGTAGAATAGTACCCTGCCACGGTACAGACCCGGGTTCGATTCCCGGCTGGTGCATATATTTTATTATGTTTTTTATTTGGTATATATGGTATCATTGGGCCATGCCTTACAACTGGATGGAGATCTGTCTTTGACTTGAATACGTAGCCAGCAACTTACATTATTAAACTTCGTTGCTTTTGCTTGAATATGTGACAAGATTGAAAGAAGCCATGGCCACTTTCTATTAGAAAATATGCTGGCACATCTTATTACGTCGAAACATTTACTTAATTTCAGGCAAATTTGCCCACTGGAGATATGTGGACATTATATTGAGCCTTCCCTGGAACATTGCTGGGTGTCGCAATCATAGAGTTTCAATGATGAAAGATTGCACTCTATTTTGTTCTTTAAATCAGGAACTTCCGAATGTCCATACTTAATTAGGAACTTCTGAACATCCATGTTTTTGACAGGATGAAATTTACAGAGGTCTGATATCTCCATGGCGGCCTATTATGATATATGAAAAGCTAAGGTCTCCCTTCTTTTGTAAAAAGTCCTTCCTTTAATTTATCTTGCTGATTCTGTCCTTGTTTCAGATCGAGTTGAGCTGATTTTCCAGTGAAGTACCTGTTTTCTGAAAAAAATGCATTCCGATTTCTTACTTTTTAGTATTAACCTTTTTTTAGCAGAAAGAAGGTGACCTCCCAAGCTGGGACCCACCACACGAAAAACTGCATTCCGGATTTCATAATTTTTAGTATTAACCTTTTTTAGGATTTCGTACTTTTTAGTATTAACCTGTTGGGAAACGTGAATGAGATAGTTCTATTCCATAGCCCTAGGCTCTCTTATATAGGAGAGTAGCCTATGGGTAAATTACATAAAGAGAATAACAAGAAAATAAAATAACAAAGAGATACAGTTACTCAATATGCGTCAACACTCCCCCTCAAGATGGAGCATAGATGTCAATCATGCTCAGCTTGGAAGCACACTTCTGAAATGGACCTCGTAACAATGCCTTGGTGAATATATCTGCAGTCTGGTTCTTTGAAGTAACATGAGATGTGGCAATGAATCCTTTCTGAATCATATCACGTATGAAGTGACAATCCACCTCAATATGCTTGGTCCGTTCATGGAATGCAGGGTTGTTCGCAATAAACAAAGCAGCCTGATTATCACACTCCAAGTTCATAGGAAGTGGTACATCTAAGCATAAATCTGTCAGCACCGCTTTCACCCACATCATCTCTGTAGTGGCCTGGGCCATAGCCCTATATTCGGATTCAGCACTAGATCTAGCTACCACAGTTTGTTTCTTGCTCCTCCATGAGACTAGTGCATCTCCAACATAGACGGCATACCCTGAGGTGGACTTCCTATCCTTAGGACATCCTGCATAGTCTGCATCTGCGCATGCTGAGATAGAAATCCCCTTTCCTTTCTTGAATAGCAGACCTTTACCTGGAGATGATTTGAGATATCTAAGTATCATGTGTATTGCATCCATATGCACCTGGCGTGGCTGCTCCATGAACTGGCTCACACGGCTCACTGCAAATAATATATCTGGCCTAGTGATCGTGACATATAACAGTTTGCCTACCAGTTCTCTATATCTTCTCCTGTCCACCTCCTCTGTGTCATCATCATACAGCTTCATGCTAGGGTCCATTGGTGTCGTAGCAGGTCGACACCCTAGCATACCTGTCTTACTCAGTAGATCTGTAACATACTTCCTCTGTGACATGACTAATCCATGCGGATTTCTGGCAAACTCCAGCCCCAGAAAATATCTAAGGACTCCCAGGTCCTTGGTGACAAACTCGATCCCCAGCCTTTCCTTTGCCTGCTTAATGCCCTGGTCATCATCACCTGTAATCAAGATATCGTCAACATAAACTATGATTACAATAATACCTCTCACCGTCTTCTGTACAAACAAGGAATGATCAGCATTGGAGCGTTTATATCCTTGTTTCTCAAAGAGGTCTGACAGCTTCTGGAACCATGCTCTGGGGCTCTGCTTAAGGCCATAGATGGCCTTATGTAATATGCAAACCTTGGAACACTCCCCCTCAACAGCAAAACCTGGTGGCTGTTGCATGTAGACTTCCTCCTGCAGGTCTCCATACAGAAATGCATTCTTCACATCTAGTTGATAGAGTGGCCAGTCTCTAGTAACTGCAACTGATAACAGGATCCGCAGAGTGGAATGGCGCGCCACAGGGGAGAACGTGTCAAGGTAATCTACCCCATATGTCTGTGTGAATCCCCTTGCA
Organism: Ottelia alismoides; assembly: GCA_037367405.1. Taxonomy (NCBI): domain Eukaryota; kingdom Viridiplantae; phylum Streptophyta; class Magnoliopsida; order Alismatales; family Hydrocharitaceae; genus Ottelia; species Ottelia alismoides. The sequence continues at coordinate 258,671 of JAZKJV010004081.1, read as the reverse complement.
ACTAGGCGTGCCTTGTACCTGTCAATGGAGCCATCTGCATTGTGTTTAACTGTAAACACCCATTTGCAACTAACCGGGTTGACATCTGGAGGTATCGTAACCAAACTCCATGTTCCTCTAGACTGAAGTGCCGCCATCTCTTCCTCCATTGCTAGCCGCCATCTAGAATCCTGCAAAGCCTCATGGTGGTTCCGTGGAATGTCTGTAGCTGAAAGTGCCAATGCAAACGTCCTGAATTGTCCAGATAGCCTCTCAAAAGACACAGCTGCTGATACTGGATATTTGGCACAGCTTCTCTTCGGCTTGCGTAGAGCGATTGGAACATCCAGATCCTCTGTGGTATCACCATGTTCCTGTAATGCATCCTGCTGAGAAATGTCGTCAAATCCATCAACATTAATATTTTCAATACATACCATAGGCGAGCTAGTTGACTGGTCAGGACCATGAGCTGGATGCGGCCTGCGGGTGTAATGGAATGGTAACGGGGATACTGTTGATGGCGGCGGTAGTGGTGGTGGTGGTGATGGTGGTGCCATGAATACGGTATCAGGAGATATAGGTGGTGGCTGCATGTTCCCGTATTCTGAAAAATACATAATGGATTCAAAGAATGTAACATCTGCACTGATCATATACCACCGACGCACAGGGTCAAAACACTTGTACCCCTTTTGAGTTCTGGAGTACCCCACAAAGACGCACTTGACAGCCCTAGGAGAGAGCTTGTCAGAACCAGGCAACAACTAATGGACAAATGCGACTGACCCAAACACACGAGGGGTAAGAATGAACAGATCCTTGTCCGGATAAATAAGTGAAAAAGGAACCTGTTCATTCAAGACAGACGAGGGCATACGATTTATAAGATAACATGCAGTGAGGACTGCATCACCCCAGTAGGAATACGGAACATGACTCTGAATGAGAAGTGACCTTGTGACATCAAGTAGGTGACGGTGTTTTCTTTCTGCAACCCCATTTTGTTGAGACGTATGAGCGCAGGATGTTTGGTGAACAATTCCTTTAGAGGAGTAGTAGTTGGCTAGATTGTTGGTGCACAACTCTAAGGCATTGTCACTTCTCATAATTTTGACAGTTGTGGAAAAAACATTCTGAATCTCATTTAGAAAGTGAATAATAATATTTCCAGCTTCAGACTTATTTTTCATTAGAAATACCCATGATGCTCTAGAGAAGTCATCCACAAATACAATATAAAACCTGTGCCCCTGATGATCAGGAACACGACTCGGACCCCAGACATCGACATGAAACAACTCAAACTTGGAGTTACTACTCCGACCTTGACTGCTGGGAAAAGACGACCTGTGATGTTTCCCCAACTGACATGCCTCACACTGGATAGGTGTGTGAGAGAGACTATAAGGTAGGACAAGACGCAACTTCTGAAGCGGTAAATGACCAAAACGCAGATGCCACAGGAGAGGAGATACTTGTTCAGCAGGAGAGGCTGTGATTCCGGCAAACGGTGTCTGGTTCAGACGATAAAGGCCTCCTTGCTCATAGCCATGACCAATCACTTTGCCCGTACGGATGTCCTGAAAAATCAACGAAGATGAATCAAAAATAGCTCTACAATGGAGGTCCTTCGTAATCTGACTAATCGACAAAAGATTCATAGAAAAATGCGGTGCATGTAGGACATTCTTGAGCTGCATAGAAGACGTCAGTCTAATCTCCCCCTGACCCGTGATAGGAGAATGCGTGCCATTGGCAATAACTACTGTCCGTCCTGGAGGAATCTGAGTGTATCCTGTAAGTAGACTCTGGTCGCCACAAAGATGATGTGTAGCGCCCGAGTCCATGATCCATGGCAATGTATCAGATCTACTACTGTGGAGTGCAAGTGTACTACCTGAGGTACTGGTGGAGGCAGAGGCAGAAGCAGCAGCATCAATATGACTCTCTGTAGTCGGTACTGGACCAGATGGTGGTATAATACCCCTGAGGCGGGCAACCAGGTCATCAAAACGCTGATCCAGTGAAGCAGCAGACGGGGGCTCTATCTGCTCAGCGGCTCGTGCAGATGCAGGAAATCCATGCTTCGAGTAGCATGTGTCCTCGGTATGTCCGATGCGGTGACAATATGAGCATGTTGGCCTAGTACGACCACCCCTTCCACGAGGGGTACGTCCACGGCCCTGATGATAAAAGCCGCGACCTCTGTTGGCCGCCATAGCTGAGGGATTCTAATTCGCTGCTGCTGAAGGTACTGTGATCCTGCTCAATCTGTGAAAGGCTTCCTCCATGGGAGGAATAGTCGAGTCCGCCAGAATCTGTGAACGTGCTGCCTCATACTCTGGGTCAAGTGCAGCGAGAAACACACCCACCATCGTTGTATTCCTGTATGTCTTCTGCTGTTCTGGTGTGGCAGTAAGAGGCATGAAGCTATAGAGCTTCTCGAACATCCCTCTCAATGATGTATAGAGAGAATGTAAAGGACGACCATTCTGCTTAATCGTGAAGATATCATGTTGTAGTTGCAGGATTTTCGTCTCGTTCTTCGCTTGAGAATACGTTGCTGCCAGGATATCCCACATGTCTTTGGCTGTAGGTTGATGTAGAATGTCATTGGCGATTTCAATAGCCAATGTGCCAGATAGCCACACCTTGGCATAAGCATCATCGGCCTCCCATGAGGCATGAACTCCAGTCTTCTCTGCAGGCTCGGGCTCGGTAAGAATATGCTTCTTACCCGTAGACTTCATCATACTCATGAACTGCATTGCCCACAGTTCATAGTTCGTACCATCCATCTTGACGATGGGCGCTGGACCACGAAATGCGCCCATAGATGGGATATCTGCCTTGCTTTCTGACATACTGGAGATGGAAGACTGGAGTGACCGAGAGACAACAATCTTTGTCTACAATGACATAGACGGGATCAGTTGCGTGTGTAGACGTCAAGCAACCAACCCCATATATATATCAAGATCTGTGCCCTAGAGTTTTAGGGCTTGGAGCACGCAAGCACGTGCAAGAAGCACGTGCGAGCGAAACTGGATGCAGGTGCAGGCGTTGGATCAGTGGCGCACGCTGCGCGCAAAGCGCTGGATCAGGGGCTGGAGGATGCGCGCAAAGGGCTGGAGGATGCGCGCAGTGGCTGGAGGATGCGCGCTAGGCGCACATGCGCTGGAGACGCGTTAGGCGCTGAAGCCGCGCCACACGTAGCGCGAGATGCACTGCGCGCTAGATGACGCTGCACGCTGGAGTGCAATTGGATGCACGTTGCGCTAGATGCGCTGGAGGCACGTTGCGCTCTCGATGCGCTATGCGACGATCGGCGAGAAGCGCGCGAGAAGCGCTAGGCGAGAGGCTCTGAAGGGCGCCGTAGGTCGGCGATCGGATCGGATCGGCGATCGGAGAGAGGAGCGGCGCCGAGAGGGGAGAGAGAGAAGAGAGGCCGTCGGGTGGGGCGGGTTAGGGTTAGGGTTTCGAGAACTCCGGTCTAGGACCGTCGCTCTGATACCATGTTGGGAAACGTGAATGAGATAGTTCTATTCCATAGCCCTAGGCTCTCTTATATAGGAGAGTAGCCTATGGGTAAATTACATAAAGAGAATAACAAGAAAATAAAATAACAAAGAGATACAGTTACTCAATATGCGTCAACATAACCTTTTTTAGGATTTCGTACTTTTTAGTATTAATCTTTTTTCTGAAAAAATGCATCCGGATTTCATACTTTTTAGTTTTAACCTTGGCTGAAGAACAGCGATAACTTAGGTTCTGTAAGTTAACAATCAGCATGTAGCACCCGCGGTCTAGTGGTAGAATATTATCCTACCATGGTACAGACCTGGGTAACAGCTGGTGCATCTATATTTTATCCTCCTTCTAGATAATGCATATGTTATATTTGTGAGCTTATTTTTGTTACATATAGAAGAACTGTTTTTTTGCCGACCCTACTTAATGTGGGAAAAGGCTTTGTTGTTGTTGTTGTATAGAAGAACTTTTTTTTATTTGTATATATTTCTAGCAACCTGTCTTAGAAGGCTGTTGCTCTTCATGTGGGAAGAAAGCTTGAAAAAGCACTTAATATTAATTAGCAAATTAAGATACCTCAGCTCACACTTGAAACATTATTATTTGCATCCATTTACCGAATCATTTTTATCTTTGCTTCACTGTGCTAGAAATTAATTTGTCTTCCCATCAATTTAGTAATACATCTTCTTTTCTTTGCTTCAGTTTGGTGGGAGTTAATGGCAATCTGATATTGGGTTCACAGGGGTTAGTAAATTGCAACAACAGGGTTCTGTGGGTCTGATTGCACAGAATCACACGACAGATTTTCTTTGCTTCGACATTCAAAAAAAACTTGGTTCATCATCTGGCTATGTAAGTATATTCTTTGGAATATGCTTCCATGAAAGGATCTATATAATAATTGGCAAAAGGCTAAATATGCTTGTAACTGTCATCTGATGACTTCTGACTAGATCTAGGTTCATGCACAATAATTAGCATGTAGCTCCTGTCGTCTACTGGTAGAATAACATCCTACTACAGTATGGATATGGGTTGGATTCACAGCTGGCGCATATATATTTTAGTCTTTGTCTAGATGATGTATATATTATCGCGAAGCTTCTTTTGCTACATGCAGAAGATTTGCTTATTGTGTGTAATATATTTTTAGCAATCCATGTTAGAAGATTCTGTTTCTCTTTATGCAGGAAGAAGAGTTGAAAAAGCAATAATATAATATCTTTTAGCTAAATTTGCTATGGCAGCCACTCGGGGCATTAGCTTTTGCAATTTGCATACATTTAGCAAGAGTCTTCGCTTTTCTTCATCGAGGAGAAATTAATTTTAATCTGAATTTGGGTACCCCAGTTTAGCAAATATCAGACTATGTTAAATATCAGACTATGTTATCCGTGTATCTGTTGGTGTCACAGAATTACGGAATTTGACCATAAAGGTTTACTTTGCCTTGACAATTAAAAAAACAAGTTGGTTCACCTTCTGGCTCTGAAGATATTATTTTGGAATATGTTGCATCAAAAGGACCTGTATATTAATTGGTGGGTGGCTAAAATTTTATGAGCTAGCCATCATCTGGTGAGAATCTTTCATGAAATCTAGCTTCATATGTATTAATTAGCATGTAGCACCAGTGGTCTAGTGGTAGAATAGTACCCTGCCACTGTACAGACCCGGGTTCGTTTCCCGGCTGGTGCATTCATATTTTTTTGTTCTCATTTAGTGATGCTTAGTACTTATTATATGTAACGGTTGACTCTGGTAGAGGTAATAGATCTACCACTTGTATTAAATACATGACACAAACAATATAGATTTCTATAGGGAGTGTACTTACATGTGAAAGAAGACTTAAAAGAAGCATTGACTTAATTGGGATAATATGACCTAGAGCCTAGATGGTTTACCTGTTTATTAGACGAAACATGTTATGCACTTTTATTTGTATTACAACTTTTTCTGTTACGAGTTGAATGAGATGAAACCCTAAGCCCCCTTATATCGGGAGAGGTTAGGGTTAGGGTTACACCACAAAACAGACTAGAGAAGAGGCCCCCTTGATGGGTACAACTCATATCATGTGACACTTTTCGTCAAGCATGACATATACATCAGCTATGCTCAGCTCCAAGAGGTTTATTGAACGCATTCACAGTTTGATCCTCTAGAAGCACATTAGAGGTGTGCATCAACCCTCTTTATATCAGAAGTTGTTTGTCATTGTTGAGTTATTCTTTAAATGGGTAAATGGATCTTGGGATGAGGGACCATTTTACCCTTCTTCTATATATTGTACCCATGCCCCCTCATTCAAAAGTAAGATAGTGAAGAGAGCACTAATCTCGTGTGAGGGAGATTAGGGATTGTGTGTGCCCCCGTGGTTCTTTTCCTCTTGTAGGATTTTCCACGTAAATCATCATCTCTTTCTTTGTGATGATTATGCTTATTTTCTACATGGTATCAGAGCTATTGATCGTGGCGTAAATCTCAGTTTGATTCTTCGAAGATGCGAAGTTCCTCGTCTAGATTGAAGACTCGAGGTCTGTTCACTGGCTCGTCGTTCTCGAGCAGATCTAGGGTCGCCGCTCCTCGGCCTCTCTGTTCCAAGGTGCAAATCTAGGGCTGCTGCCCCTTGATCTGTTCGCAGCTCCCCTCACACGGTCTCGTAACCAGCCGAGGTGCCCTTGCTCTGTTCGTAGCCGAGGTGCCCATACTCGTAGCCAGCCGAGGTGCGCTGCCCGTCTGCTGGCAGCCTCTCGCAACCAGCCTGCTCCTCGCCACGGTCCCATTGCTCGCACGATGAGGTCAATTGATTTCGAGATTGATTTGCCCAGAGATTGATTTTTGCATGGTGATTTCGAGGTCAATTTGATTGATTTGCCCGGAGATTTTTGCCTGGTCAACTTGATTTCGAGACTCGAGGTCAATTTGAATTTTGCCTAGAGATTTTTGCATAGTGATTGATTTCGAGGTCAATTTGATTTGCCTGGAGACTCGAGGTCAATTTGATTGATTTCGAGGTCAATTTTTGCCTGGAGATTGATTTGCACGGAGATTGATTTGTATGGTGAGGTTAATTGATTTTTTTTGCCTGGATATCTGATAGTCCATTTGCTTGGAGATCAGAATAATCCGTTGGAAATTAGATTTTTAGATTGATTCGAGCAGTGTGAACTTATGAATCCAACAATCCTCTTTATTTGGATTCTATTGGTGAATTGATGAGATTTATGGCCGGAAATCATTGCTCTAAATATTTTACCGAAACCAACTTTGCTCTTAATACGAGGCAAACTGATAAGAATAATCCTGACATTACTAAGTAGATCATTGATAGTGGGGCTTCGGACCATATGACAGGTGATCCACGAATGTTTCATGATTACAAATTATCCTCGAGAAGAGAGAAAGTTACTGTTGCAGATGGATCTCCTGCTACCGTTGCTGGGAAAGGGACTATATCTGTTGTATATCGTTTCCTCCTTCATGATGCTCTTCATGTGCCTGATTTTTCAATAAATCTTTTGTTTGTTAGCAAGATCACGAAAGAATTGAACTGTAAGTTAATTTTTGACCAAAGATCATGCATTTTAGAAGACTTGGAGACAGGAAAAGGAGATTGGAATGTGTCGAGTTGAAGATGGATTATATCGTCTTCCTGCTCGGGATGGTCAAGCTCTTACTTTTGCAATGAAGGTTCGACTTGAGAAAGATTGTTCGATGACAGTAAAACAATGGCATGAGCGTCTTGGTCATATCAATCTCTCTTCTTTGCAAGAGTTGACGCCCGATAATTTTCAAGATTATCTGAAGGAGATTTGCAATGTGATGTCTGCTAATTTGCAAAACAAACTCACATCACTTATCCTATTTCTAACGGTAAATCTACTCATGCCTTTGAGCTTATTCATTCTTGTTAGAAAATCGGAAGCGGAAGCGTAACATGGAAAAAAAATAAAGAAAATAATAAGAACAACGGGATTTTACGTGGAACCCTACTCCGTGAGGAGCGGGATGAAACCACGGGAGAAGCCTCAACGGGGCATGCTATGCATTACTTTTTCTCATCTGTTACAGGAGGCCTGTGGCTCCTTATATAGCCTCCACAGGGCCTCCAAGTCCCACCACTGGACGATGTGGGACTAAATCACTGGATGGGGTAAATGGATCCTGGAGGTATCCATTTACCCATCTCTAACTCAATAGACGCACTACTAAATACTCCAACACTCCCCCTCAAGCTGGAGCATGCAATGCTCAGCTTGGACAAACAAACAGAAAGAAACTCAACTCAACGCTACAGGACACTACGGACAATATCAACCCAACGCGCACATGCTGCATTCGAGGACGTTGCTTCTCATGCCGTGCAGGTGAGGAAGACGAACGGGCTGGAGTGTGAGTCAACTGAAGACTCGGAATCTGACCATCGAGTCTGAACTTGCGACTGAAGTCTCCTCATCGGAGAACTGGGTCTCTCCCATCTGGCTCAGAGAATGGTGCACTGCTCTGGTGTACCTATAATACCACATGAAAACCCTTGCCAACATATGGCATAGGGAATGGTCCTCTACTCTGGAGTCCCTATGGCTCACATAAAACTCTGGCCTGACCACTAGAAGAATGATGGGGACCTCGAACTGATGATGGCAACATATGCTCATCTGAAAATGACCGCACACTCGTGCGTGTCTGAAACTGGAGACTCGGAAACTCTTGAACGTCGAGTCTGAATAACTGAATCTGTAGAGTCTGAAAAGCTGGCTAGTCTGGAAATCTGCATCTGGCATGTGAATCTGGAGCACAAGACCTGTGACTCTACATATATACTCCCCCTTTCTCCTATACTTGTCGAAAAATGACATCGACAAAGTTGGGAGAAGACAAGATAAATTGGGGTACAAAACAAAACCACTTAGCCGATCAAACATTTGTCGGCTTTTCAAATATTCATCAAATTTTTTTTGAAACAAATTTTTTTAATAGCCGCATTTTTTTCGGCTTTTCATCAACATTTTAAAAAAAACACATTTTTCCTTCTCTTTTTTTTTCGGCCTTTGCATTTTTTTAAGCCTCCATTTTGCTTTGCGTACGGCTTTTTGCTATATGTATGCGCCTTTTTTTCTTTTTTTTGCTTTTTTTTTGCAAATATCTCTCTCTCCTTTTTTTAACAAACCAACCTCCATTTTTTTTTCCGGCCCACTTGGACCCAACTCTTTCCATTTTAAGGCACGACCCACTTGGGCACTTCTGCCCCCCCTCTTTTCCTTTTTTTTCAAACTTCATCATCATTTTTTTTCATACACAAACCTCCCTCTCTCTTTGGACTGCCACAGCCCCCCTGGGATTTTTTTTAATCGAACAAGGCCCACTTGGGCCTATACTTTCCCAACCCCCCTTTTTTTTAAAGAAAGGGGGACCGCTGCCCTTTTTAGGGTTCATGACAAGGGAACCCCTCTTCACTCGATGTATCGCCGCCCCCCCGGAGAATATCGCAGGAGACCGATGTGCTGCTGGGCGCGCACGACTGGGAGGGGCGCGCACGACTGGGAGGAGGGGGGCGAGGGCGCCTGGATTCGGGGGGGAGGTGCGGGACTGGATCTGCGCGATTGGCTGCACGCTGGAGTGCCGCTTATGCGAGGCTGGAGCACAAGAAGGTGCGGCGCATCTAGCGCCACCTGATGTGGGCGGAGGATGGGAGGGCTCACCGGCGATGCCGTTGGAGCGAGTGCTGCAGGGATCTCGCCACCGGGACTGGAGGACCGCCTGGAGGTTGCAAGGTGCGCCGCGGCGATCAGGAGGAAAGTTAGGGCGCTGCGCCGCCTCGCGCCAGGGATCTGTGCCGCCTCGCGCCGCTGATGGTGACTGCGGACTGTTACCTGGGAGCGTGTCGCCTGGATCGGGCTTGCCTGGGAAGCATGCGACTGGAGGGCTCGCCTGGAAGGGTGCGAGATGTGGAGAGATGATTGGGGCTCGCATGCGGAGGAGGGGGTCACCTGGAGCTATTAGGGCTTGCGCGCGAGGATCTGTAGGAGAGGAATCTCCTGTGCCGTGAGTTGCTCCTGGAGAGGAGATCTGGTGCTGGCGATGCCTGGAACTTGAACCTTAGATCTGGACTGGATCGAACTCGCACGAGAGATGAGGGCTCCGCTAGAGTTGCCTGGAAGACAAGGAGATCCCGGCAATGGAACCAAAATATTGCTGCCTCAGAACTAGGGTTTCGCAAAACCCTTAACTTTAACTTGATCTTGAGTAAAATCTCGGCAAAAACTTCAAGAACATAATAACAAATCTCGAATAATAAAGAACACAAAATTCCTCAAGAATCGACCCGCTCTGATACCATGTTAGAAAATCGGAAGCGAAAGCGTAACATGGAAAAAGAATAAAGAAAATAATAAGAACAACGGGATTTTACGTGGAACCCTACTCTGTGAGGAGCGGGATGAAACCACGGGAGAAGCCCTCAACGGGGCATGCTATGCATTACTTTTTCTCATCTGTTACAGGAGGCCTGGGGCTCCTTATATAGCCTCCATAGGGCCTCCAAATCCCACCACCGGACGATGTGGGACTAAACCACTGGATGGGGTAAATGGATCCTGGAGGTATCCATTTACCCATCTACAACTCAATAGGCGCACTACTAAATACTCCAACAATTCTGATGTGTGGAGACCTTCAAATACAAGGAGTGTTGATGGTCATATCTACTATATTACTTTTGTTGATGATTTCTCTCGGAGTACCTTCGTATACCTTTTGAAAAGTAGGAGTAAAGTTTCTAAAGCAATCAAAAGTTTCACCAATATGTTTGTCACTCAGTATGGAGCCAGAATTAAGACGCTGAGGACGGATAATGCCAACGAATACTTAGAAGGATCTCTATCTACTTTTCTTGATGAGAGGGGCATTATTCATGAAACCTCGTGTAGTTATATACCACATTAGAACGGAGTAGCTGAAAGAAAAAATCGTCACTTGTTGAATGTAACTAGAGCACTCTTACTTCAGCGAAATGCACCAAAGAAGTTTTGGGGAGATGCTGTCTTAACTGCAGCTTATGTGATAAACAAGACACCTTCTAGTGTGATCGCAAAGAGAACTCCCTACTCTATTATTCATCTCAATAACCCTCCTTTCAGTTTGGACTATCGGGTCTTTGGACGTGTTTGCTTTCTTCATAACTCTGGACCAGGTGTGCGAAAACTAGATCCACGAGCTACGAAATGCATCTTTCTTGGTTATTCTGGAACACAAAAAGGATACAAATGTTATAATCCCGTGGCACGTCGCCTTCATGTGAGTAAGGATGTTACTTTCTTTGAAGATGAGTCCTACTTTCCTAATAATTTTTCTCAGGGAGAGTATGTCAATATAGATCTTGAGAAAAATGAGAAGGGGATTTACTTTCTTGGCGATATATAGGAGAATATACATGTAACGAATGGCAGTGAGCAAGATAGAAAAGAAGATAACGAGTATAGAGGTCGATTTGGTCAAACTTATAGCAGACGAAAGGAAGTGGATAAGGTGGTGGAGACTGAAGAAGAATGATACAAAACCATGATTTTCCCGTGGTAGAGGCTGAAGAAGAAATTATACAAAGCCATGATCTCAATATCTCCTCAAATGATTTGGGACACGAAGACTCTGTAAGCATTCCTCTCACTCCTGATTTCCCTGTTGACAATTCTGAGCCTTTAATGAATGATCGTCCCATTGCTGTGAGAAAAGCCGTTAGAATTGTTCGAGACTCTACTCGTTATTATGTGGAAGACTTTGTTGCATACACCAAGATGAGTCCAAGATACAGATGTTTTATTACCTCTCTAGATGCTCATCATGCCCCTAAAAATATTAATGAGGCAAAAAATGATCAGATATGGGTCAATGCAATGAGGGAAGAAATGGAAGCTTTGGTGAAGAACGATACTTGGGATATTGTTGATGCCCCTAAGGGTGCTCACCTTATTGGATCTGAATGGGTATATACAATCAAATATGATGTTGATGGGAATGTTGACCGATTCAAGGTTCGTCTTGTGGATAAAGGATACAGTCAGAAATATGGGATTGACTACCTTGAGGCCTTTGCTCCTGTGGCTAAGATGAATACAGTTAGGGTTGTTATTTGTCTACCAGCTCGTTTTTCATGGAAAATGCACCAATTAGATTTGAAAAATGCTTTCTTGAACAATGATCTTAAAGAAAAAATATATGAAAATGCCGTCTAGGTTCGAGAATGATGGTAAGTGTTGCAAACTAAAGAGAGCTTTATATGGACTAAAACAATTTCCAAGAGCTTGGTTCTAGCATTTGCGCGTGGTCATGCTTAGGAATGGATATACCCAAGTGAATGGAGACCACACTCTTTTTATAAGAAGGGTGACAAAATGTGTACTCTTTTATTGTTTGTGGATGACATGATTCTTACAGGTGATGACAGGGTAGAACTTCTTAAGATAAAGAGAACAATTGCAACTGAATTTAAACTGAAAGACTTAGGAAGCTAAAGTATTTATTAGGCATTGAGATTGCCCGATCTCCAGGGGGTATGTGTCTAAGTCAAAGAAAATACGCTCTTGATTTACTAAAGGATTGTGACATCTTGGGATGTAAAGCTACTACTATCCCTATTGAGGCAAATCAGAAACTTGCTAAAGAAGATGGTGAGCTCCTTGATGATGCAGGAAAAGGGAGATATTAAAGATTGGTGGGAAAGTTGATTTATCTTACTCTCAGAAGACCAGATATTACCTATGCAGTAAATGTGGTGAGTCAATTCATGCATGCGCCCACCACCTCTCATGCTAATGCAGTGAATAAAATTCTAAGCTATATAAAAGGATCACCAGGAAAAGGGCTTATGTTCAAGAAAAATCCCGAAGTTACAATTGAAGGATACACTGATGCTGACTGGCCTAGTTCCGTGAATGACAGACGGTCCACTTCAGGCTATGCGATATATTTGTGCGGAAATTTGGTTATTTGGGGAAGTAAAAAGCATAATGTGGTTTCAAGATCAAGTGCTAAAGCTTAATATCGTGCTCTTGCAAATGGTGTTACTGAAATTCTATGACTACAAGTTCTGTTAAATGACTTGGGCATCAAAGTGAGTATGCCGATGAAGATGTTTTGTGACAACAAAGCTGCAGTAAACTTGGTCAACAGTCCTGTAATGCATGATAGAACGAAGCATTTGGAGATAGATAGACATTTCATCCGTGAGAAGATTGATGTTGGACTGTTGTGCCTTCCGTACTTGAAGTCTATCGATCAGCTTGCTGATCTTTTCAAAAAGGGGTTGCCTACTGTGCAATTTGAGATGAATGTAGGCAAGTTGGGCATGGCAAACATGTATGCCCAACTTGAAGGGGGGTGTTGAGTTGTTCTTTAAATGGGTAAATGGATCTTGGGATGAGAGACCATTTTACCTTTTTTTATATATTGTACTCATCCCCCCTCATTGAAAAGTAAGATAGTGAAGAGAGCCCTAATCTCGTGTGAGTGAGATTAGGGATTGTGTGCCCCCGTGGTTTTTTTCCCTCTTGTAGGGTTTTCCACATAAATCATCGTCTCTTTCTTTGTGATGATTATGCTTGTTTTCTACATTCATCACAGTCAACTTCTACATGTTTTGTGCATTCATGAAATACAGAGTTGTTGGCTATATGCATGGTTGCTTTGCTGACACATTTGAGCTCCATAGCCCTTGTTGGAGTAATGTGCAAGTTCACAACTAGTGATCGAATCCATACCACTCAGTTGCTGCTAAAGCCATCCCTAGAGAGGGCATCAATTGTTTGTTTCTTGCTCTTCTAAGTGTTCATATTCTTACCAAGTAGGTTCAGAAGCCAGCAGAGGGCTTCCTACATAGTAGCATGTATGCTATAAGATCCAGAGTGTCCCTCCTTGAACGCCAATTCTCTTCGTGGAGAGATGTGATAAAGTAGGGTAGTTCATGAATTAATTGAGATTGCTAAAAGGGAGATGTCTGACCTCATGATGGTCAGATTTAGTAGTTTCTGATCAAGTGCTTGTAATGGCAAGTGTCTCCAATATCTGTAGATTCTTAGATGTGTAGCTTGGGATCCATGGAAATTCAAGTTGGTTTGGATTCGAACATCCCATTTTTATATAACATATCAGTAGTAAACATCCTATGGGACATAATCAGACCTCTTTTGGAACATGCAATCTTAATCCTAAGTATCTCGGTGATCTAAGGTCCTTGATCACACACTACTCTGCCAGTTGTTTCTTCACATCTATTATGTTCTTCGAGTCATAACCTGTAAGGTCATTGTCATATCTGCATACACCAACATGGTTGTGATGCCTTTTCTCATATTCATTTCCTTTATGGCATGTCGTCATTTGGAGTCACGTAGTACCTCAACATGAATGTTAGGAATCTCTGCTGCTGTTAATGCCTCTGCAAATCATTGTAGCATAGTCCGATGTTAGACTTCAGAGGATATCCGTGCTAATAGAATGCATGTTACATAGTCTTTTTCCCTTTCTTAGGGCAATACGAAAATTTATTCTATTAGTGGTTGTGCTGCCTCCTGCGCCGTCACATGTAGCAATGAGTTCAATACTAATGTCAGAAGTGCATGTCCTTTTAGAATTATCATTGTATACAAAATAAACTATCAATTCGTAAAACCTTTATCGAAGGATTGGTAGGAGCATATGTTAGCTCAGAAGGGAGTTGTCTCAGATGATACAAAAGTTAGATCTGATTAACATGGGACTCAAGGTAAGATACACGGATATGTGTTAGATAAGTCCCATATACAATGGAGGATGGAGAAACATGGATACCTGTATGGGAAAAGAAGAGATTACACTCGAAAAAATGATGTTTGCACTAATATAGTCTTTCATGACCTTGTTCCTAGCATCAATATATGATTCCTTACATAGCCTTAGAAAACACATTTGATTGCCATGGCAACCAACGTCTCCCTCCTAGGATCAAGGATGTGAACAAAGGCAACACACATGAATACTCTGGGAGGAACAACCAACACCTTCTTTTTCGGGTAGATAACCTCAATGTGTACCTGCTCACCAATGAAGTGGAAGGCATGCAATTAATCATAAAGGCAATTGTGAGCAATGCATCTCCTCATAGTTGCTTTGAACATGAGAGTGTATGAGCAGAGTACGAGCAACATCAAGAATGTGTCGATGTTTGTGTTTGACAACTCCATTCTTCTGCGAAGTATAAGTACACGTAGTGTGGACCATCCAAAGAGATGATATAAAAGAGAAGAAGTCAAAAGTCACGGGAAAGGAAATTCCTCGCATTATTTGACTGAAGAACCTTCATATTGGTATCAAATTGATTTTTTTATTTCATTAGCAAAACTGACTATAATAAAGAAATTTCCGAGTTTTTTTCATTAGGAAGATCCATGAGACATGGAAAAATTGTTGACAAAAAAAGATAATAACGATACCTCAGACGATAAGGATGTCTGCTATGCTCCCAAACTTCAATGCAGATCTACTTAAACAAAGCGATAGAATAAATTTTAATTGAAAACATGATAAGAGCTTCGATGATGCTTCCCTAGTTGGCATGCCTCACATTATAGCTCACTAGTGGGAGGGAGATGGGGAAGAATTCAACAAAGAAATTGAATAGAGAGGTGACACACAAAACCTCATAATCTCTACATATTCTTTGCATACTCTATATTGAGTCATTCTACGAATTCACATACCACATATTTGGCCTTGCCATAGATCACATGAAGAGTGAGAAACCTGAATCTTGGACCAAATTGTAGTAATAGTGAACTAGACCAAGTAATAGACAACCCTTTATTCATAACCCAAACCACTTTCCCTTAATCAAGATGTCTTGAACAACAAATGAAACAACACTAAAAATAGCTTGACAATTTACTCTCTGCATATCTGACTGATTATTAACATGTTAATAGAGAACTCTGGTAAAAAGAGAACATTAGTGAGCATGATACCATGGGTAAGGGTAACCTCCCTTCTCCACTCTAGAGGAGTCTCCCATCAACCACCTATACACTTCGGCATGGATGCACTGGTCACAACTGTCAAGGAGACCTTCCGGTCACAACTGTCGAAGGAGACCTTTCTCACTGAAGAGATGAGTGGAGGCCTCGGTCTCAACCAATCAATCACTATGAGAATCATGCTTTACAGAATACGAAAATTCACCCGTCTAGGAGTGATGTTAGTGACTGAAGGTATTTTTGACTATTTATCATCCCAAGGATGCTTTTGATCCTATTCAACTTAATCTAATAAGAAAGACCAGTCTAGTATTGAACAGTGCCCTTGCTATTACATATCTGAGAATGACTACGGAGTGGTGCATCCATGTTTTCTCTATTTTTAAAATGATCACATGAATTTGTGCAGACTGAATTTGCTATGGGCAGTTAACCACTTTTTACATTAAGATGTGGCAACTTGTAATCACCGACTTCTGCTTTGTTCTTGTGAAAAAAAGCCTGTAATTCAAACTAGATGGATTAATTTGACCGACTTTCTTGTTTAAAAGTAGCATTCAAAGCCACTACACACTTGAAGAAACTTACATCCAAGTTTTTTGATTGCTAATTATTTCAGGAGTCGGGACCAACCATTTTGTTGTTGATGGATCATGGAAAACAGCTAAGTTGTGGGTTATAAATCTCGAAACATTTTTGCCATCCATCCACTGATTGATGCATCTGTGTCGAGTTAGTGTGGGGGAAATTGACCAGCAAAAAGCACCAGTGGTCTAGTTGTAGAATAATACCCTGCCACGGTACAGACCCGGGTTCGATTACTGGCTAGTGCATCTTGTTTTTTTAAAAATTTTGTATACATGATATCCTTGGGCCATGCTTTTACAACTGGATGGAGATCTGTCTTTGACTTGAATATATAGCTAGCAACTTACATTTACAACTTCGTTGCTTTTGCTTGATTCTAGGACAAGATTGAAAGAAGCCGTGACCATCTTCTACTAGGAAACTATGCGGGCACGCCTTATACTTCGAAACCCTACATTCTCCTGTCATTTTAACAAGATATGCTATTATATCTGCATTGCACAACAATTAATTTCAGGTAAATTTGCCGACTGGAGATATGTGGACATCACATTGAGCTTTCCCTGGAACATTGTTGAGGGAAAAACCAAGATTGATTACCATTAACCCTCGAGCTCTCTTATATAGGAGAAAAGCTCTATGGGTAACTTACATAAAGAGGACAAACAAAAAACTAAATAATAAATTTACTCTAACACTCCCCCTCAAGCTGGAGCATATATATCCAACATGCTCAGCTTGGAACGACAAAGATGAAATGGACCCCTAGCAAGAGCCTTGGTAAACATGTCTGCAACCTGCTCTCCTGATGATACATGAGAAGTTGAAATAAGCCCTTTTTGAATTAAGTCCCGTGTATAGTGGCAATCTACTTCAATATGCTTCGTCCTCTCATGGAAGGCTGGATTATTGGCTATGAACAAAGCTGCTTGGTTATCACATTTCAGTTGCATGGGAAGTGGAACATCAATAGTTAAATCAGTTAAAACTGATTTAACCCACATCATCTCAGCACTACTTTGGGCCATTGCCCTATATTCTGATTCTGCACTAGATCGAGCCACTACAGTTTGCTTCTTACTCTTCCAAGATACTGGTGAGCTGCCAACAAATACAATAAGGCCTGAAGTTGACTTTCTATCATTAGGACACCCCGCATAGTCTGCATCAGCATAACCTGTGACGGATATCAAGGTATCTCTTCTAAACAGAAGACCAGTGCCTGGAGACGACTTCAGATATCTCAAGATCATAAAAACAGCATTCATGTGAGCCTGCCTGGGTTGCTCCATGAATTGGCTTACCCTATTAACCGCAAAGGCTATATCCGGTCGGGTAATAGTGACATACAAGAGCTTTCCCACTAGCTCTCTATATCGTCTCTTGTCTACTTCCTCAGAGTCATCATCATAAAGTTTGACATTAGAATCCATAGGAGTAGCAGCTGGTCTACATCCTGCCATACCTGTCTCAGATAAGAGATCCGTAACATACTTCTTTTGTGTCATTACCATACCTTGCCTGTTTCGTGCAAACTCCAGCCCCAAAAAGTAACGAAGTGCACCCAAATCCTTCATAACGAACTGCTCGCCAAGAAACTCCTTGGCTGCTTGAATGCCCTGCTCATTGCTGCCAGTAATAACAATATCATCAACATACACTAAGATGATCACAGTACCTCGCTGGTCTCTCTTTACAAAGAGAGTATGATCTGCTGTAGATCTGACAAAGCCCTTCTGTTCAATCAACTCCGAGAGCTTCTGAAACCAAGCCCGTGGACTCTGCTTCAGGCCATATATGGCCTTATTAAGACGGCACACCATACTGGACTCCCCCTCAGCAGCAAACCCTGGCGGCGGCTGCATATAGACCTCTTCCTGCAAGTCACCATACAAGAAGGCGTTCGTGACATCAAGCTGAAATAGGGGCCAGTCACGGATGACAGCAACTGCAATGAGAATCCGTAAGGTAGAATGACGGGCTACTGGAGAAAACGTCTCCTGATAGTCCACCCCATATGTTTGGGTGAACCCACGAGCGACCAACCTGGCTTTGTATCTATCAACCGTACCATCTGCCCGATGCTTAATAGTAAAAACCCATTTGCTTCCGACAATGGACGCACCTGGTGGAGGATGCACAACACTCCACGTACCACGTGACTGCAACGCCGCCATTTCCTCTTCCATAGCTAAACGCCACGGGCTGCTCTGTAGGGCCTCCTGATAAGACCGTGGGATGTGTACTGCCGATAACCCAACAACAAACTTGCGAAAGTCCGGGGACAAACGCTCCAACGATGCCTGAGAGCAAAAATCCATCCCATATTTGGGATTCATTGTCCGAGCACGCTTCTGCCGTCTATGAGCAATAGGTATATGTAGGTCATCGACTGGAGGAATGACAGTACCATCAGTACTCTGTACATCAATCTGCGCATTCAAATCACCTGTGCCATCAGTAGAACTCAAATGATCGGTACATACCTCGGGCGTGCTGGAGGATGGAGGAGGCACACGAGCAGAGGGCCGTCGCTGATAGACCTGAGGATAATAAACAGTAGCTGGTGGTGGTGGTGGTGGTGGTGTAAACTGTGGTGGTGGTGGAGTAGACTGTGGTGGTGGTGGTGGAGTAGACTGTGGTGGAGGAGTAGACTGTGGTGGTGGTGGTGGAGTAGACTGTGGTGGAGGAGTAGACTGTGGTGGAACAGAAGGAGGTGGAGGCGGCACATAGATGTCATCTCCTTCCTCTGAGTGAGTGAGTCTGTCACCTGTAGGAGAAAAATACATAATGGACTCAAAAAAGGTGACATCTGCACTGACGTGGTACCTTCGTTTAACTGGATCAAAACACCGATATCCCTTCTGGGTTTTGGAATAACCCACAAAAACACATTTGACAGCTCTGGGAGAGAGCTTGTCAAGACCATGAGAGAAACAGTGAACAAACGCAACAGACCCAAAAACACGCGGTGTTAGGGAGAAAAGGTCCTTCTCGGGAAACGCAGTCAAGAACGGAATCTTCTCCCCTAACACTGTCGAAGGCATACGATTAAGAAGATAACAGGCAGTGAGAACCGCGTCCCCCCAATAGGAGTGAGGGGCACGGCTCTGAATCAAAAGGGTTTTGGTCATATCCAACAAATGACGATGCTTCCGTTCAGCCACCCCATTTTGTTGGGAGGTATAGGCACACGACGTCTGATGCACAATCCCATGAGACATAAGAAATTTGGACAATTGGGTATTGCACAACTCTAGAGCATTGTCAGACCGTATGTACTTCACTTTAGCAGAGAAAATATTTTTTATTTCAATAAGAAACGACTGAATAAAATGACCAGCATCAGATTTATTTTTAAGAAGAAAGACCCAAGAAAGTCTAGAGAAATCATCGATAGCAACAAGATAAAACCGGTGCCCTTGAAGATCAGGGACACGACTGGGACCCCAAATATCAAAGTGTAGCAGTTCAAATAGACCATGATGACTTGGACCTATACGACTCGGAAAAGATGACCTGTGATGTTTGCCAAGTTGGCATGCCTCACACTGAAAATTGGACTTGGGAGAAATCTGTGGAAGAATATGGACCATCTTTTGCAACGGAAGATGGCCAAATCGAAGATGCCAAGTGTAGGGTGACACCGATCCAGCCCTCATAGGAGAGACACCAGCATAAGAAGATTGCACCAGCCTATAAAGACCCCCTTGCTCACGGCCAGTCCCAATCACTCTGCCCGTTAATATGTCCTGAAACACAAGAGTAGATGGATCAAATATAGCACGGCAATGTAAATCTTTGGTGAGTTGACTAATAGACAGCAAATTCATCGAAAACTTCGGTGCATAGAGAACATTGGACAGTCTCAAGGTAGGAGTCAACTGCACCTCCCCCTGACCAGTAATAGGGGAATATGTACCATTAGCTATCACCACCGATCGTTCAGATTGAGCAGGATGAAAAACACTAAACTGACCTCTGTCACCACAGAGATGGTGTGATGCACCTGAATCCATAATCCATTCTGATAGATCTGCCTTGTAACCCGTAGTAACAGCAATGGGTGTGGAACCTCTGAAGGCACCCGAGGATGGAACATCTACCTTGTTGTTGAACATGATGACAACAATTTCTATAGACTGGGACTATAAGAGACTTAGACAAAAAAATGTCTACTCGGACATAAATGAAGGTGGTTGTGGACGTAGACTCAATCCACAACCCCTTGCATGCCTTGAAGTTCTTTTCTTTCGGAAGAAGTCGATGCTATTGCTGAGAGATACACGGGTCCTGCATGAACAAACGTCTCGCCAAACAGTATGCCCTACTACAATAGAGGGCTACAGCAAACCAGAACCAAATCGCAGAATCGCCAAATCGGGAAATAGAGCCAAATAGAATGAGGGCTATCGTAAATCTAGAGCAATCTCCAGCAATAGAGAGCAGAATCGAGAACCAAACAGAAGCAAACCTACAGCAATCAGGGGTAGCGCGCAGAATCTCCGAGCATCCACGAGGGGCTTGCGCACAGAGTCGCCAGGCAGAATCGCCTCAGAGGAATCACGAGTACGAGGGGTAGCGCGCACAGGAGTCTCGCGCAGAGGGGCTATCCAGAGAGCCTTGGTGTTGTTTGCACGTTGAAGATAATCTCTGCCGACGCTCGAGTCTGGAAGGCCAGAGAGCCTATCGCACCTGAGAGCCTATCGCACCTGAGAAGGTATCGCACCTGGAAGTCTCGGAGGTTCAAGCCCCCCTTCTAGCGCCAGAGAAGGTATCGCCAGAGGGCTATCGCGCGCAGAGGGCTATCGCGCGCAGAGAGCTATCGCGCGCAGAGGATATCGCCAGGGTATCGCGCAGAGAAGAAGGATCGCGCGCACAGGAAGCGGCAGAGGCGCGTGGGGGTACTCCGGCAAGGAGAGGCGGCGCCCGGCCGAAGGGGGCTATCGGTGGGGAAGGAACTAGGGCATAGGGCTCCGGTCTAGGACCGTGGCTCTGATACCATGTTGAGGGAAAAACCAAGATTGATTACCATTAACCCTAGAGCTCTCTTATATAGGAGAAAAGCTCTATGGGTAACTTACATAAAGAGGAGAAACAAAAAACTAAATAATAAATTTACTCTAACAAACATTGCTGGTTGTCACAACACAATCATAGAGTTTCGATGATGAAAAGATTGCACTCTATGTTGTTCTCTAAATAAGGAACTTCTTAATGTCCTTATACAATCGGTAGCTTTTGAACATCCATGTTTTTGTCAGGATGAAATTTACAGAGGACTGATATGGCGGCATATTATGATATATCAAGAGCCATGGAGAGCAGCTAAGTTTGTGGGTTATGAATCTCGAGATATTTTTGCCATCCATCCACTGATTGATGCATCTGTATCAACATAAAAAATGGGACTTGACCAGCAAGTAGCACCAGTGGTCTAGTGGTGAAGTAATTCTCTGCCACGGTACAGACCTAGGGTTCAATTCTAGCTGGTGCATTTTTTGTTGCTTTGCTGTGGTGTCATTTAAACATCAATTTATAAGGAAAATTATGTGCATCTCATGATCTTCTGCTTCAGTGAAACAATTTGCTGCAGTTCTTCTTTGATGCTAAATTTATTAATTGGGTATTTAACAAAATTGAATAGGCAAAATCAAATACCATTTATTAAGTTGAACATGCAACTGGAAATTGACAAGTCTGAACAATTACGAGATGTTGAAGATTAGTAATGTGCCTTCTATTTTATGCTTTCTTTTTGTTATCAACCTATCCGTCAAATTGATAAACTTATGGCTGTAAGAGAAAACCATGTACCAGCACCCAACTGATGAGGTTAAAAAATCTATCCATGATGTCTTACATTATTAGAATCTCACTCACCTTTATTTTCAAATCTGCTTCCAGGATGTCGTGTGTGAAAACATGTATAATACATGGTTGCTCATTTCATGGTTTTAAAGTTTCCCTGACCTTTTTATCCTTTGAAGGGATAACATGGATCCGTGATCTTTGAGATTGAAGTTTAACTGTTTACTGGCAGAATTCTAAATTATTTGTTGTGGAAGATTTGGAGAGGTGATTTCTTTTACCACTCTTCTTCTATCAGGTGATCCGTGTTGGGGATAATAGGGGCGTACTAAATCCCTTTCCTGCAGCAAAGATGGCACACAAAAATATGGGTTCCCCACTCGGGAACCAAAAGGCAACAATGACAAACAGTTACAAGCAACCACAACAAGCAATCACACGAAACCAAGATTTTTACGTGGAAACCCTTACTCGATGTGAGTAAGGGAAAAACTATAGGGCAAGACCGGCAACGAATCCACTACGGTCAAGGTGAGCCAAATGTTTTTTCAGTTTTGTTGCCCAACAAAATCGAGATACAAGCCACACACACAATGATAGTTCTTCTACTAGCAGCTAACTATCCCTAGGTATCTAGCAATACCAAATGTACTCTAAACCAAGAAGAATAGGTGGCTTCCCTGAAGGGCTCCCGGATGGAGACCCAAATCGAAGGCTTGACTTCCTTGAGGTCGTTCCCAACGACCTCGTTGCTGCTCCCAAGCTCGAGCTTGCACAACCCACGGCTCCTGTCGAACACGCAGCCCAAGCCACAGCTCTTTGACCAACTGGAGAAGAGGGGGCAAGGCCACCCAGCTGTAGTTCCTTCCTCTCTCGGCCTCTTGAGCTCTCCCGCACGGAGGAGGTGGAGGGTTTTTCAAACCCTCGCTGCTGCCATTCTCTGGAAGGGAAAATGGGGTTGCGGTTCTCTGGAATGGAATGGTCGAATAACATTTCCTGTTCTTGAATCAGGGGCAACAATTTGGGGCTCCCAACTTGATGGGAAAATATCAAGGAGGCCCCCCTCCAAGTTGAGGACCGGATATATAAAAAACCCAACAACCTCCCCCTCCGGTCCCAACGGGGAGGTGTGGTCCAGTGATGGAGAACACGAAGAAGTGACACCGCTCAGCTCTCTACATAGCTGAAGCTTGTCACAAGTGACTGCCTTGGTCAACATGTCTGAGGGGTTCTCATCAGTGTGAATCTTCTTCAACGCGAGCTGCTTATGTTCAACTGCATCCCTCAGCCAATGGTATTTCACATCAATGTGTTTTGTGCAAGCATGGTGCATGGTACTCTTGCTCAGGTCTATAACGCTATGGCTATCACAAAACACAACTGGCTCACTGTTACCCAATCCTAACTCACCAAGAAAGCGTTGTAGCCACAACATTTCTTTCCCAGCCTCTGCTGTTGCTATGTATTCTGCCTCGGTAGTCGAGAGAGAAACACATTTCTGCAGCTTGGATTGTCATTGTTGAGAACAACGAAAGAATGAAAGAGCTTGTTTTATTTAAAAGTTCTAGTGGTCCTTATATAGGACAAAACCCTAGAGAGCTCAAAGGCTAAAATACATAAATACCCCTTACGGGTTTACAAGAATATAAATAGAATGTTCTCCTAATAAGAATATACTCATAGAATATTCTCCAACACATAGAATATTCTCTTAACACTCCCCCTCAAGTTGGAGCATATTTATCAATCATGCCCAACTTGGAAACAATCCAGGAGTGTCGCTTCTTGGGTAGTGCCTTCGTGATTATATCTGCAAGCTGGAGCTCAGTGCTGATGTGAGGAGTAATGATTCTTCCAGTTTTGATAGCATCATGAACGAAATGACAGTCAACTTCTATATGCTTGGTTCGCTTATGAAACACGGGATTCGTGGCAATATAGGTGGCAAATTTGTTGTCGCAGTATAGTGGAATAGGAATATTGACAACAATACCAAGTTCTTCTAGAGACGTTAATATCCATGTGATCTCACAAGTAGCATGAGCCATCACCCTGTATTCTGCTTCAGCACCGGTTCTAGATACAATCGTCTGCTTCTTACTTCTCCAGTAACAAGATTACCTCCAAGCATCATGGCATAACCTGTTGTGGAGCGTCGATCCTCTGGCGAACTTGCATAATCAGCATCGGCATATGTAATAACATCGGTGTACCCATTTGCCCTATAGAAGAGGCCACATCCCGGTGATTCTTTTAAATATCGTAGAATCTGAAGAACATCCTGCCAGTGACTGTAACAAGGATGTTCCATGTGTCGGTTGGCTCTGCTTACTACATAAGCAATATCTGGTCTGGTGACAGTAAGGTAGAGAAGTTTACCAACCAGGCTCCTGTATCTAGTAACGTCTTTGAAGATAGGATCAGAGGATGTGATGTGTTTCTTAGGATCTGCAGGAATACCAGCGGGATTGCATCCAAGTAATCCGGCTTCAGTAAGAATGTCCAGACAGTATTTCCTCTGTAAGAGATGAAGACCCTCCGTAGTGCGTAGTACTTCTATGCCTAGAAAGTAACGAAGTTAACCAAGGTCCTTGGTAACAAATACTTTCTGGAGGAATACCTTGGTCTCTAGTATTCATTTTTCATCATTACCTGTGATAATCGTATCATCCACATAGACTGCATGTATGACAATACCCGTTGCTCGTCTTCTGACAAACACAGAGTAGTCAGACGTTGTTCTCTGAAAGCCAAGGGTGTTGATTTATGCAGTAAGTCTGTCAAACCATGCCCTTGGACTCTGTTTTAGGCCATATATAGCCTTGCGAAGTCGGCGTACACACTCCCCCTCGACTTCATAACCTGGAGGTTGTATCATGTAAACTTCCTCGTCATGATCTCCATATAGGAATGCATTTTTCACATCTAACTGAAAGATAGGCCATGCCTTATCAGCTGCCACAAAAAGTATAGTCCTTATTGACCCCATGCGTGCAACCGGTGAGAATGTCTCAAAATAATCCACTCCATATGTCTGTGTGAAGCCCTTTGCTACAAGACGAGCTTTCAGTCTGTAAATCGACCCATCGGGTGACTGCTTAGTCGTGAAGACCCATTTGCACTCTACTGGTCTGGCCCCCTTAGGACATTGTACTAGATCCCATGTACCCCTGGAAAGAAGAGCATCCATCTCTTTGTCCATGGCCTTTCGCCATCCTGAATCCTGCAAAGCACTATGGTGGTCTCTCGGAATAGAGATAGACATGAGAGCATTTGTATAACTTCTGTCAGCGCAAGATAAACCAGCAGTAGAAGTGAAATGAGTCATTGGATGAGAAGTACATTGCCTCTTATTTCTGCCAAGAGCAATTGGTAGATCTTGGGGAGCATCCGGTACAGTATTGGAGGGGATACTTGTAGAAGGCATATCATCATGCAGTAAAGAAACAGGTAAATGGGCATCTGGTGGTGAAGATCTACATTTGTAGACAATGGTTGGAGGTGGGAGATCCAGAGGGATATCTGTAACATGTTGAGTGAAGAAACTGGTATGTTCAAAAAAGGTTACATCTGCAGAGATATAATAGCGATGTCCATTAGGATCATAACATCTGTAACCTTTTTTAGTACGAGAATAATCAAAGAAGACACACTTGATTGCACGAGGAGAAAGTTTGTCTGTAGTGTGAAAGATGAACAAAAGACACACATCCAAAGATCCATAGGGGAAGAGAGAAGGGAGACTCATTTAGGTAAAGTAGAGAGAAGGGGGTTGAGCCATTGAGGTTTGGAGATGGAATTCTATTGATAAGATGAACGGCAGTCAGTATGTCATCACCCTAGTAGGTTTTGGGAACCTTCATTTGTGTAAGGAGGGAACGAGCAATATTTAGGAGATGTCTGAGTTTTCTTTCTGCTATCCCGTTTTGTTGGGATGTATATGGACAAGAGGTTTGATGTATGGTTCCTTGGGAGGCAAAGAAATCCGTTAGGTCATGTTGGGTAAACTCCAGTGCAGTGCATTATCAGAGAGAAAGTGTTGTATAACACGAGAGAAGATTCTTGACATACTGAAAGAAATTTTTGACAATTTTATTAATCTCCGAACGCTCTTTTAGAAGATAGACCCATGACGACCTACTATAATCATCAACGAAGATAGCAAAATACTTGTGTCCACTTAGAGTACGGACATGACAGGGTCCCCAAATATCACAATGGACTAGGGAGAAAGGAACTTCACGACGAGGTTCATTACGAGCAGGAAAAGAAGCACGATGATGTTTCCCGAACTGACATGCTTCGCATTCAAATGGCTTCAACGAAGAAAGTTGAAGGAACATCAGAGAGAGAGCTTTGGCAGACGGATGGCCGAGACGGAGATGCCAAAGAAGAGGATCAATAGAGATTGACAAAGCGTCAGCAAAACTAGAGTCAGATGGGATATCAAGATAATAAAGACCACTCTTCTCATGTCCCCCACCAAAAATCTGCCTCGTCCGGATGTCTTGAAAATAACAATAGAATTCATCAAGTATAACTCGATAGTTAAGCTCAGTGCACAACTTGTGAACAGATAATAAGTTGAGAGGGAAGTCCGGAGCACAGTGAACACCAGTAAGTTGGAATTTGGAGGAAAACTCCATGGTACCAACACTTGTAATAGGTGAATGAGCACCATTTGCAACTCAAACCGTCTTCACAATGGAAGATGGTCGTGAGAAGGTGAGAAGACTACCTTCTCCCGTGATATGCGTAGATGCTCCCGAGTTAATGATCCATGCAGGAGCAGATGTAGAGACAGAGTTGACAATATTACCTGATGTAGTGGCCAAACTAGCAGTAGAGGAAGAAGTAGGAGTATCAGTAGCTGAGTTATATAATAGTTGTTGAAGGCGAGTATACTCAGATGCAGTAAAGGAAGACTGACTGTCATGGAAGGCTGGCCATGAGAGGTGCCTACAGTATCATAGGTATCATCATTGGAGACAGTCTCATAGGCGATGTTAGCATTGGTGGGCATTCCAAACTTTGTCCAGCAGCGTTCTGACGGATGATTAAGACGTCCACAATGTGTGCATGCAGGATATCGAGCAATAGTAGTATCACGCCCACGGCCACGACCAGAGTCATGCCCCTATCCAAACTCACAGCCTCTGCCACGGCCGAAATCACGTCCACGTCCCCCTAAGTAGGTCGGGTGTCCTCTAGCAAAATGTAACGTAGAACAGACAGAGGAGGTGAAGGAGACTCAAGTTCCTGTAGACATCCGAAAATAGTCTCAAGAGAGGGTAGAGCTACAGCAGTCAGAAATTGATCCTTGACCGACTTGTACTATGGATGTAGTCCTGGTAAAAAATGGTACACTTGCCATTCCGCCCGTTACCTATCTGTTTGTCACAACAAGCAGGTTGAAAAATGAGAAGATCTTCATACAGGCTTGTGAGGAGTCGGTAGTACTCGATCAAGGTTGTATCTCCTTGATTTGCAGACCAGATCCGTGTATATATGTCTGAGAGTATGGACTTTGTTGTCTTTTGTGAGTATGTGTTCTCAAGACTCTCCCACATCGCCTTTGTTGTTTCCTTGTAGAGAAGATTGTAGGCTATATTTGGTTCGACATTGTTGGTCATCCAAGTAATCACCTGGCAGTTGTCTACATACCAGGTATCGTAGTCCTTTTCCGTCTCCTTGGGCGGATCTTTTGTAAGAACATAATTTTTTCGCTGACCACCGATAAAAACATTGAAAGATCGAGACCACAGTACATAGTTTTATGAACACTTAAGGTTGATAGAAGTGCCCTGGATCATCATAGAAGAAGTCGGATACAGGGGATTTGATTCTGCAGATGCCATGGTGGCCGCAAAGGTCAAGAAAAAGTGAACTAGATAGTCCACGTAGTGTTAGGAATCATATAGACCTAGCATAACATTGAACAGAGGCGCGGTGCGTGGAACTACAACAGGCAACGACGGAGGGCCGTAGTTAGGGTGTTGGCGGCGAGAGGCTGATGGTGTACAGCGAGAGGCTACAGGGAGCAATGGCGGGCTATAGGGCCACAAGGAGGGGCCGGGGGGGTGCAGGTCGCAGGAAGCGGCTGGACTGCGTCGAGAGGGGGCGACAGAAGGCCGCCGCAGGGGGGGGGGGTCGCCGCAGGGAGGGAAGGATGCCGCGGAGAGGGGGGGGGGCGACGGGAGGCCACAGGGAGGGCCGTGGGGGGCGGGAGTGCCGCGGGAGGGAAGAAGGGGGGTAGGTTAGGTCAGAACACCGGTCTAGGACTACTGCTTTGATACCATGTTGAGAACAACGAAAGAATGAAAGAGCTTGTTTTATTCAAGAGGTCTAGTGGTCCTTATATAGGACAAAACCCTAGAGAGCTCAAAGGATAAAATACATAAATACCCCTTACGGGTTTACAAGAATATACATAGAATATTCTCATAACAAGAATATACTCATAGAATATTCTCCAGCATATAGAATATTCTCCTAACAGCCATGATATGGTTCCCCCTGCAAAAGTGAAAATGTAGCCTGAGGTAGACTTTCTCTGATCCACGTCTCTTGCCATATCTGCATCAGTGTAGCCACAAAGTTTGGGATCTGACCTCCCAAACACAAGACACATACTTGAGGTCCCTCTCAAGTATCTCAAGATCCATTTCACTGCCTCCCGATAGTTCTTCCCCGGATTGGACATGAATCTGCTCACTACGTCCACGGCATGGGTTATGTTGGGTCTAGTGCAAACCATCTTATACATGAGGCTCCCAACTGCGGACTGGTCTGGGATCTTGGTCATCTCTGTTTTATCCTCAGAAGTGCATGGATACAACTCTTTGGTTAGCTTGAAATGAGAAGCTAAAGGTGTGCTGACAGACTTGGCATTCTTCATGTTGAACCACTCCAGCACACGTTCAACATAGCTTTCTTGTGACGACCACAACATGCGCTTCTTCCTATCCCTTGTAATCTGCATCCCAAGGATGTGGTTTGCCTTGCCCAAATCTTTCATCTCAAACTCTTTGGAGAGTTCTCTCTTGAGCTTTGCAATCAAGTTGGAATCATGACCTACTATCAACATATCATCCACATAGATCAAAAGAATGAAGAACCTGTCATTGGGAAGACGGGGAACATATACACATGGATCGGTTGTAGTCCTCTTGAAGCCTTGCTTTGTCATGAAAGCAGCAAACTTCAAGTACCATTGTCTCGGGACTTGCTTCAAACCATACAGACTCTTCCTCAACCTGCAAACCATGTGCTCTTTCCCTTTCTCTTGAAATCCCTTTGGTTGCTCCATGTATATCTCTTCCTTCAAATCACCGTGAAGAAACGCCGTCTTCACATCCATCTGCTCCAGTCCAAGGTCCATGCTAGCAACAAGTCTTAGCACCATTCTCACTGAGTTCATCTTCACCGTAGAGGAGAAGATCTCATCATAGTCCACTCCTTCCTTCTGGTTGAACCCTTTCACTACCAATCTGACCTTGTACTTGACCTGCTTGCCACCATCATTAGACTTTAGCTTGTAAACCCATTTGTTCTTCAAGGCTCTCTTACCTTTGGGAAACTCAACAAGATCATAAGTGTGGTTTTTCTTGAGAGATAACATCTCTTCATTCATTGCATTGCGCCAATGATCCTTGTCCTTATGCATTTGTGCCTCCTCAAAGGTGTATGGCTTACCTGCATCTGTAAGCATCACATTCCTAGAAGTCGAGTAACGGGATGATGGCTGGTGTGTCCTCTCAGATCTCCTGACCTGAGGCTCTGCTGCATCTGCATGTGGATGAGGCTGCTCCCCCTGCCCTAGGTCCCCTAGAACTGCATCAATGGGGTCTGCATATGGTTCGTGCTGCTCTAGTTGCTCATCCTCTCCACCTGTACCCTGTACTGGAGAGGGCTCTATATCCTCATCACTATCATCATCCATGGAGATCTCATCTCCATCACCACTCTCAGTGTTGTCCTCTACCAATGTCTGATTCTCATAAAAAATCACATCTCTGTGCATGGTGACAGTTTTCTTTCTTGGATCTCAAAGACGGTATCTAAACTCCTGATCTCCATAGTCAGGAAAGATACAAGGCACTGCCTTGTCATCCAACTTCTTCCTCTGCTCATTGGGTACCAATGCATAAGCATTGCATCCAAACACCCTCAAATGAGCATATGAGGGGTCCTTTCCTGTCCAAACACGCTCTAGAATATGGAAGCTCAAAGGAACCGATGGAGATCGGTTGATCAAGTAATATGCGGTGCGAACCGCCTCAACCCAAAAGGTCTTGAGAAACTTCATTGTCTTCAACATACAATAAACTCTCTCAACAATGGTTCTGTTCATCCTCTCAGTAAGACCATTATGCTAGGGTGTGCCTGGCTCTGTCCTCTCATGCATGATGCCCTGCTCTGCACAATAGCCCTGAAAGCTGAGGGAGGTGTACTCTCCCCCATTGTTCGTGCATAGACACTTCAAAAATTTCTCTGTCTCGCGCTCAACCATGTCATGAAATTTCTTGAAACAATAAAAAACTTGATCTTTCGTCCTCAGCACATACACCCACACCTTTCTAGATGCATCAACAATGAAGGTGACAAAATACTTGTTACCTCCCAAAGAGGTTGTGTCCATAGGACCACAAACATTCGAGTGAACCAACTGTAGAAGATCTCTCTTCACCTTGGATCTGACTCTGAATGGTGCACTTCTGCTCTTCCCAACCTCACATGCAGACAAAATGATGTCATTGTGGTAGGGGATCAACTCTCTCTTGCTCGGAAGCTGCAAGCCCTTCTGGTTCATGTGGCTAAGTCGACTGTGCCACAAATCTGAAGTGTCTGCCTCACTAGCATGCAAGCTTCCATCCATGACCTTCACTCTAGTCATGTGGAGTGTACAATACAAACTGTCTCTAGCCATGATGAGAGAACCCTTGCTTATCTTGCACTTGTTGTCGCCGAACTTCAGATGGTAGCCTTTACTATCTAGTTATGTCACGACCCCAATTCTAGAGTCGTCGGATCCTCCTATAACCAGATCTGGTTACTCAACAATAATTTATTCGGCAATCCCAACTAACATTCAGAAACAAACTGCAAATAAAGTATATTCAGAAGAAAGTATCTCAACACTTTTCCATTCACAAAATAAAGTTCAGATGATACATTGTCCCACTATAACCATTTACATGTACATCAACTTGAAAGGAAAAATACACAAAAGATTACTAACTACTTTACGGAGAAGAGCTACTGTAGCGGGCTAGATGTCTACTAAGGTCCTTGCGATGGCTCACCGACACCGATTGGGTTTTTTCATAAATCATAGGATAAAAATTAGCGAATGCTAAGTAACGAAGAAGAGAAAAGCAAAAAAATTGTGTAATTTTACAAAACTTGTTGTCATTAAAAGTTATATTCCTTTTCATTAATTTAAGTCATGTTCCTTTCTATTTACATCAGGGATTAGTCCAGGGGAACCCCACCATTTTGGACTCCGAAGCTATGGACACTTCAGAATTGGAGATTGTGTTGATCTTGGTAAGCTTATGCCGCCGCACGTCGCCTCAACCAATTCTCCAATACTACCCTGACAATTTTCTTTTCTTTTATTAAACAGGGTCTCAAACCCTCAGCCTGGAAAACAATTGAGCACATCGTCCTCGAGGACTCGATTGCTTAAAACCTCAGGATAACATTTAATCATATAACCTAGCGGCTTTAAATACATATTATCGTGACCCAGCCGCTATTGAACCACCCGTGCCTCCACATGGCACGACCACATCTTAGGTCGTTCAACCCGAAGATATTGGCTCCTGGTACCACACGTTTCAAAACATTCATTTCGTGCGCATTTATCATAACAGGGCAACCGTGTAATACCTAGGTAGGGAAACACCAATACGGGTTCCTTCCGACAAACCTACATGTTGCATGCCCGACCTGTAGTTCTACTCTCGGTCATCCTTAACGTGACACATGATACTTTTTAGGATCCAACTCAAACCACATCAATCCCCATGATGTAATTCTTTTGTTAAGTCCTCAATTTGCATAATTAGCAATACTTAGTATAGACTCACATATATATTATTCATATGCATATATACTCGTATTTATGCCTATTTTAACTCCCAAACCCTAACTTTCAAAGCCACCGCATCGATTTGATGCTTAAACCTTATTTTAGTGGGAATCACAAAGCAACTGTTCAGACTTTTTCAAAAATAGCCAAAATTAGGGTTCTTAAAGCACAGAACATAAAATCAAGAATTTCAATAATCTCGTTTGAAAATACAACAGCAAAAGGAAGGATTTCGTTACCTAATCGAGCTCTCTCTCGTGTATGCAAGGCTTTATCGTGTTTCGTTTTTAGAAAGGATGTTTTAAGGCTCCTGAAAAGATCGAATTTCATTTTCGTATCAAAAATGCTAAAAACATATCAAGAACGCGAAGAACGAACGAAGAACACGAAGAACGTGAAGAACACGAAGAACACGAAGAACACCAAGAACATATTTTCTCTTGA
This sequence comes from Ottelia alismoides, assembly GCA_037367405.1. Lineage (NCBI taxonomy): Eukaryota > Viridiplantae > Streptophyta > Magnoliopsida > Alismatales > Hydrocharitaceae > Ottelia > Ottelia alismoides. The sequence continues at coordinate 226,205 of JAZKJV010004081.1, read as the reverse complement.
AATTTCAGCAGAGCTTCCCCTTATACGGGGTGATATTTCTAGAAAAAATTCGGCAGAAATTCCCCTTATATCGGGACATATTTCAAAATAAAAACGAAAAGAGTTTCCTCTATAAAATCAATCGTGAGGAAAACAATAGCAAAACTGAAAGAATATACTCAAACAACAAGAGATGAAGAATCGATAGACAGCACACATCTTAGGTGAGTGAATGTGTGACGAATCACATGGTTCACTAACGTGCATAGTCACCCGCAACTAAGTAGGGTGTTACACAGATTTCTCCTCGAATCACAACAGAAAACGAATCGAAAAGAAAGATGAATCAAGAACAAAGCTCGGAAGAAAATAGGATGAATTGAAATCCTAGCTTACGAAACAAACTAAGAAAGATCATACCTTTCTCCTCCTCGTTCTCCCAACAGCGCTTCGCTAGCGCTCCTCCCTCGACTCCCACTCCTCCTCCCGACCTCTCGACCCTAGCCCTTGGGGTGGTGGTGGTGGTGGTGGTAGTGGAAATCGTAGAGAATGAATGGGTAGGGGGTCTATTTATAGGCTCCAGAAAACCACTAACCATTGTTAGAAAACCATGGTTTAGCGGCTCATGGTTTTGGCCTATGGTTTTGGCCAAAACTTATCCCAAACTTGGGGCTTAAGTTAGAACATTCTAGAGGATTCTTGATTCGCTAATGACGCTTAATTAACACTAATCGTGATTAACTTTCACTAATCGTGATTTAACTTTCGCGGCTTACTGATTTAGCCAAAATTCGGTGGTCGTAAGTTCCACACAAAACGGGAACTCAGTCGGTGTGTTGACCACACAAAATCTCAACTAAAGTCAACAATAAACCCACACTATAGATCAAGCAATAAGAAATAAATGTGGAGTTAAAATTTATTTTTAACTCTGCACAAAAGATGTATAGGACAAGTATGCAGAGAGTTCGAACACAGGGAGCAAACATGGTAGAAGCACAAGTGTATGTATGTGAGTGTGAGTGATGTCTACACTATGCAAGAAAATATTTTTGTGGGTTTTTAATTTTTTTAATTTATTTTTTTAATTTTGTATTTTGATTTTTTAATTTTCTGATTTTTATAATTCTATATTTTATATATTGTTTTTTTCTTTTTCAATATTGGAATATAAAGACAATGTAATAGAAGGGATAACAAAATCTTTATAAAAATATGCAAAAATAGTCAAAAATTCCGAAATAAAATCTTTTTGGTATTTTTATAATTTTCTACTATTTTTGTGATTTTTGGGTATTTTTCAGAATGTTTTTGGTATTTTGAAATACTGAAATAAAGCAAAATAATGAATTAGCTACTGGCTGGGGGTAAATGGGAATTAAAAATAGCAAACAGCCACCAAAATTTTTCAAACTAGTTTTGAAACAAAGAGGATAAAATATAAAAGAAACAGGAACTGAGTTTATATTTTTCTGAGTTTTCTACGATTTTATATATATTTTTGAAGTGTTTAGGTATTTTCGAAATTTTAAGGTTTTTCTTTTGAGATTTTTAGTGATTTTTGGAATGACACTAAAATAGGTTAAAATAGACAATAGGGATTTTTTTTTGGAATTTTTCGAGGTATTTTAATATTTTTTTGGTATTTTCTAAGCTAGACAGTGCTGAAATGGTAAGTTTTTGATTTTTAGTAAATGTGAAAATGCAATAAAATCAAAAACTAAAAATATGGCGTTAAAGTACAAGCATACAGGAGCTTAAGTTTAATTTTTGAGAATTTTTCGAATTAAAATGATGCCCTAATTAATTAAGACAAGCTCACAAAAATATCAAGGCTGGCAGGGGTATATATGCAAATATCCAACAGTCCAGGGGCATACATGTAATTTTCCACAAAATATTGAACTGAATATTCGAATTTTTGGACCAATTACAAATTCCTAAACCCGCAGGGGTATCGGCACAAAATACCCACCAGGGCGCGTGACTTGCACGCGCCTGGCAGGGACTGAAATGTAATTTCCCAAAAGCCCGAGGGCTTACATGCAATTATCCCAAAAGTTTCATACTTAAACTAAAATTTCTTATACTAAAACGAAATATAAAAAGAGCCGAGGGCCTCGATGCAAAATGCCCGCACCTCACGTGAATAGGTCACGTGAGGTGACGTGGCAGAGGGGCGAAGTGCAAATATCTGAAGTCCGAGGGCCTGGATACAATTTTTACAAAATATTTAAACTACTATTAAAAGTTTATGGACTAGAATAAAATTACAAAAATGGTGAGGGTCTGGATGCAAAATACCCTCGCAAGGCAGATCTGACGGCCGGGGGGGTCTTCATTTGACACGTGGCGACTCCTCTGCTCGCGATGATGGTTCGGCCTGGACGTCTGAGATCAGATCTCAGATGAGATCCGACGGTGGCTAGCTCTGACGATCGGACGGTCCACGTTGAATCTGGGGTCCCCCTTGATCGGATGTCAGCAAGGACAGGAGGAAGAGCGCGGAAGAAGGCCAGCGGCGGCGAACTTCCGTGACCTCCCCCGCCCTTCTTCGTCGGCGTTCAGGCCTCAAAATGTCGCCGATAGCTTCATGCAGATGTTCTCCATGTCTGGGGAGCTTCAAAACGGCCGGGAAGGTGCTGGTCTTCGCCTACGACGGCGGCGGAGCTTGGGAGCTCCAGGTTCCTCCGGCGGGCCCAAAAAGGGCTCCCAGGTGTCGTTCTTGTGCGCGTACCTGCAGAAATCGATGATAGAGTCCAGGGCAAAGTGCATGGACTCCGTGGAGGGTGGAAAAGAGACACGAAATGAAGCGATGATGCTCGGCCGGAGGTGCGCTCCGGCGAGATGAAATGATTGGACGAATGGATCGATGGAAGTGAGAAATTTTTGAGGGATTTGAATCCTAAGATGATAGCTAAGCTACTGCGAGAAAAATGAGGGGAAGAAATATACCTCAAGGGCCTAAAGTGCCCGAGGTTGGGGGTACCTCGATGGTGGTCGACCGGAGGTGATTGGAACGCCCTAGGCTGTTGCTCCGCCTCCTTGGATAGCTAACCGTGGAGCTGTCACCTCCAGGAGTCGTTTGGGATCGGCAAGGGCGCAGGAGAGACCAAGAGTGGGGTTTAAACTATAAATATTACAAAATTTATAAAGGCTGGTGAAGGCTTTGATAGACTGCCTAATAAATACAAATAACTGCATGGTACAAAGTGCAAAATTACCCACAGAGGCCGATCCAACGGTGGGCGTTATCCCACTTAACACGTGTCAGCGCAGGGACGGCCGATACCCCTTCGAATCAACGGCCGCGATTAGATTGCTTGAAGGGTCGAACGGTTGCCGTTCCTGAAGATCCGACATCTGTTGTAGCGCGCCAAGAACACCGGCGATCCAACGGCTCTGAGAGGCATAGGAGGAGCAGATGAAGAACACGCGCCCGGCGAGGTTCGATCGCCACGCACGATGCCCTCCGCTGCCCTCCTTCGCTGCTGTAAAGATCGGGAGCGAGCTGGCGACGTCCTCTAACGGCTGGAGGGTCTGATGGTCCCAAAGGTGGCCGGAGCGAGCCCGCAGATGACGATGCGCGTGGGGGCTCCAGGAGGTCCGGCGAGCATCCAAAAATCAATCCGGCCTTGGAGTCGAAAGTTCGGACCTGCAAAAAAAAGTCAAGCGGGTCGTGGGCAAATTGCCACGACCCCCTGGCGGCAAAAAGGCGGCGGTGGAAGCAGGAATAGTGGCTCGCCGGAGGTTGCTCCGGCGAGGTGGTGCGGTGGTAATCGGATAGATCTTAGGCGAAATGAAAAGGCGGAAAATGATGATATGTCTACCAGGAAGCTAAAGCAAACAAGAAAAAGAAAGAAAACGGACCTCAAGGGCAAGGATGCCCGAAGTTGAACCTCACGGCCGCAAGGCCGGAGATGGAGGTTGGAATCCGCCGCCGAGCTTAGCTAGGCACCTCGACAAGGTAGAGGACCATCCCTCTGTCACAGGGAGTCCAGCAACGAGCCCTCGGAGGCTTTTGGCTCAGGACAAAGCGGTTCAAGGGAAGAAGGGACGAAGGGGGCTGGTTTTGAAACATGGTCGAGCGGGCTCACTAATCGAAGGATAACGGGAGGAGCATTGATGCTCTTCCCGAAAAAATCGATGGGCGAGCAAGCTGGATCGTAGGAGAGCAAAGTTGCAGAAGGGACTATCGTGAAAAGGTGAAAGGATCGGCCCCCAAAAAATATTGAAAATGGGTCAAAACCCATTCTGACGGCCTACAAGACCTAGGGTCAGAGAGTTGACCCGAGGTGAACTCTCCTGGCCCCCTGGTTGGTCCACGTGGACCAACCAGGAAAAAGGTCCTAAAAAATCATTTTAAAATAGTAAATAATATTATTTTATTTGGGTTACAAAATAAAAAGTGTTTATAAATTTATAAATTATTTTATTATGATTTTTAATTATTTTTATGAGATATATTTTTACAAGCTTACTTTTACACCCTTTATAGGTATAATACCTATATATTTTAGTCTTTTATTTTTATTCTGTGTATTTTAATTTTGTTATTTTGGTTTCTTATTTTTTTAAAATTATAAAATACTTTTATACACTTAATTGTATTTTTGTTTTATTTTTCTGATATGTTTTGTATTTTTAATAAAATATAAGTAAGTATTGTATAGGTATGTATATAGGTATAATACCTGTGTATTTTATATACATGTATTTTTATTTTGAGTTTTCTTTGCATTTTTATTCTGATTTTAATGTACATAATTATTATAAGTAATATTTACATAATTATAAAAATATAAAAATACAAAAATAATGAATAAATAATAAATTGAATATTTTAATCTGTACAAGTATATAATAGGGGTCCAAAACTCAACTTTCAAACTGTAGCTCCGCCAAATGCGAAACCACCGCCATTAAATAGATTATTTTATTCTATATACAATTAAAGTGAGTTTGCTATATTTGGAGTTTTCAGTTGTGAGATACGGGTCTGGGAAGTTGGGATTCTGGATTTTTATTCAGACCATAACTTTTTATCTGTGTATTATTTTTCAGTGAAATTAATTTTGTATTTTTTTATATAAAATTATCTACAACTTTCATGTACAAAGTTTCTTGATTTGAGGTATAAAAAGTGGAACCAAAAATAGGTCCCAAAATGAATAAAGAATGAATTAATAAATATAGGTATTTAACCTTTTCCCCCTACTTTATTCCTGGTCGACCTATTCATCAAGATGCCTAGGTCTCGGGGTTTTGGATCATAAAATATTTACAATATTTTATTCTTTTTCTTTTCTTTTATTTATTCTATAATTTCAGCTTTAATTACAGTATTTTATACACTAATTGGATGCACATGCATGAATGCTAAGATGCTATATTTAAAGCTATTTACAGGTATTTGCTAGGGTTTTTGATGCCAAAATGATAGAATAAAGATGATGAAATGTGGATTCATCACTTACGCTTATCTTTTGCTAACTATTGACTAGTGTTTGTTAATGATCATTAGTGGTTTTCAATCCCAAATTAGTTTCTTTAATCATGTTTAATTAGTCTTAATGACAGTCATTATGGGTTAATGACATCTTATCCTTCCTTACTTCTCTTTCATCCAAAAATCATAACAATTCGAAATGAAGTCTGATTCACACGAAACAAATTCTATTGGTTTTCTCTTGACGAGTCGGATCGTATTATATAGGATCCGAGAAATACCAAGTTCAAGGCTTTACAAGTTGTGAACCAGATATAAGTCTAAACCGCACATCAGGAACATGCCTCACATTCTGCAGAGTCATTGAGTACCCAACATCTGTCTGAATAGAGATGGTGCCCATGCCACGATCTTAGAGTAACTCTCATTACCCATCAAGACTCGTCCATAATCACCCTAGTATAGGTGGTGAAGAACTCCCTGTGTGGAGTTACATAATAGGAGGCGGTCGTGTCAACGGCCCACTCCAAATCACTCCATGCATGCAAACACTGGTCCTGAATGGTGAGAATAACCTCTTCTGCATTGTCATCTGTCACAACTGCAGCTACATTCCCATCTTCATTTTTCTGATTTTTCTTGGCTTCAGCTCTTGCTCTCTCTTCCAAATCCTGCAATCTCTCTTCCAATGATCGGATTTCTGGCAATGGCGACACTTTCCTCTGCCCTTGGACTTGTCTCTGGATTGTTGCCTCTCTTGTGACTTTCCTCTGTCGCTGGATCTTCCTCTCCTCTCAACTGCATACACATGTGAAGAGGATGATGTCTCTCCCGAAGAGCGATGCTTGATCTCCTCGTTCAGGAGACTACTCTTGACCATGGCCATGGTCAACTTGCTATCCTTCGAAGAGTTGCTCACAATGACTACTAAAGTCTCCCAACTGGCTGACAATGAACCCAATAAGAGAAGTGCCTGCAACTCGTCATCAAGTATCAATTCCATTGAAGTCAACTGGTTGATAATGCTTTGGAAATCATTCAAGTACTCTGCCACTTTGCATCCGTCCTTGTATTTCAAGTTCACAAACTTTTCTAATCAAGAAAGCCTTGTTAGTTGCGGTCTTCTGATCATAGAGCTCGGACAACTTGTCCCACAACTCCTTCGCATTTGTCTCCTCAGCCACATGATGGAAAATCGACATGTAAAGCCACTTCTGAATGGTTCCAATGGCTTTTTGGTTCAACTTTATCCATTCACTTGCGTACATGTTTTTCGGCTTGGCGCTCTCTCCCTCCACCGGATCGTGGAGGTCCTTGCAATACAGGATGTCTTCCATCTCGGCTTTCCAAATCTGCCAGTTGTTGCTTGTGAGCTTAATCATTGAACCCTCGTCATCTTTGCCTATTTTTTACTCAATTTGAGCTCTGATACCACTTGTTGGGGATAATAGGGGCATCCCTAAATCCCTTTCCTTCAGCAAATATGGCATACAACAATATGGGTTCCCCACTCAGGAACCAAATGGCAATAGTGACAAACAATCACAAGCAACCGCAACAAGCAATCACCAAAGGAGATATGGATTTTATGTGGAAACCCTTACTCGACGTGAGCAAGGGAAAAATGCGGGTCAAGACCGGCAACGAATCCACTATGGTCAAGGCAAGCCATATGTTCTTTCGATTTTGTTGCCCAACAAAATCGAGATACAAGCCATACACACAATGATAGTTCTTCTACTAGTAGCTAATTATCTCGAGGTATCTAGCAATACCAAATGTGCTCTAAACCAAGAAGAATAGGTGGCTTCCCTGAAGGGATCCCGGATGGAGACCCAAATCGAAGTCTTGGCTTCCTTGAGGACGTTCCCAACGACTTCGTTGCCGCTCCCAAGCTCGAGCTTGCACAGCCCACGGCTCCTGTCGAACCCGCAGCCCAAGTCGTAGCTCTTCGACCAACTGGAGAAGAGGGGGCAAGGCCACCCAGCTGTTGTTCCTTCCTCTCTCGGCCTCTCGATCTCTCCCGTATGGAGGAGGTGGAGGGTTTTTCAAACCCTCGCTGTTGCCGTTCTCTGGAGAGGGAAAATGGAGCTGCGGTTCTCTGGAATGGAATGGTCGAATAGCATTTCCTGTTCTGGAATTAGGGGAAGCAATTTGGGGCTCCCAACTTGATGGGAAAATATCAAGAGCCCCCCCCCCCAAGTTGGGGACTAGATATATTAAAAACCCAACAATCCAATGGAGTTTGAGTTTGACATGATTGTTAGACAAAGGGTAATTTTTCGATGTTTACAAGCTGACCATGCTCAAGATCTTCTTGCTATTCCCATTCACGACCTTGGAATGCATATGTCCCCTATTGAGTATTGTACTATTCTCAAGTATTGCTTTATGATTCCTCTATTACCAGCTAATGAGGCATGTCTACTATGCCGCAAATCCTGCCTAGCTATTGTGAACTCCCAGATTTTAAATATAGAAATGATCTTGTCAGGGATGTCTTTTATAATGTACTTAGACATGCTGGGGTTGCCTCCAAGAAAGAAGCACATGTGAACTTTTTGACTGATCCACATGATGGGAGATCGATACTCATACCAACAGATGTCTTAATATTTGGTTGGACTGGAGGAGAGCATGCACGTGTTGATTTGACTGGAGTTTATCCATTGGTGGTCCCGATAAGGGGTGATTTTATTGTAGAATACACTGCACAGAAAGCTGCTTCAGCTGAAGTTGTTAAGCATGAGAAGGCTTGTATTGACAATCTACATTTTTCCAGCCCTTTCGATTTCGATACCTTTGGGTTCTTGGCAATTTACGCGGTAGAGCTCCTAAAGAGGGCCAAAAAATTATGCATAGTAATGTCATGGTTCCCATGTCCGTGGATATTGTGTTTTGAAGAATTGGATTTTCCATACAAAAGGGACTAACAATGCGGGTTTTTCCTAGTCTCCCATCAATCTCTCTGTAAAATTGTTGAATGTGAATGCGGTGGTGATCTAATGGGTTTTTATGAGTCTGAAGCACCTCAGTAATCAAATGTGTTTGCTTGTTGATGGATTTTGAGAAGGGGATAATTTAATATCATTTTATTGCTCCGTTGCAGGGGTGAACCTACGTGTTTGGTATGTGGGATACACGCCTCCCCTCAAAATATGAGAACCATCAACTTCCTCTAATTCGCCTCCATAGAAATTAAATCCCACTACATTGTGCTCCCCTATCTCATGAAACATGAAATCACCGTTACTTTTGTGCCCTCCATTCCTTGTAGAATTGCCTCCCTCATTACATTCCCTTTATGTGGTTTTGTCTCCCCTCCCACGCAGCCAATGTGACAGTGCAGCGGCTCCCTGCCTTTCTCTCGAATGTGCAACGACAATGAGTGCACGCCCGCTCACTTACATAGTGAATATACATAGGTGCACTCTTGCCTACATGGAATATGTGGAGTTGAAATTCGTTACCCGAATTTATAAGATCCGATTCCTCCACAATTTCTTATTTTTTAGAATTTTAATGTGATTATATTTTAAAAGAGAACACTCTAAAAAAGTAAAATTACTTTGAATTCTAAAACTGTCATGAAGGCATTTCAGAGGTTCCAAAATCTCATATCCCTCACGGACTTGCTGCATTGTTGCACCATCGAATTCTCATCTCCTCTTGGACACATCGTTCATCGGGCCCCTCTCTGTGGCATGACTCAGTCAAGCGCTCCGAGCCTCCAAGCGCAAATAACAATTTCTCAATCAATGTAAAATATGAACATAAAAAAATGATTATATGTAGAGAGAAACATTGTTTAGTCCACTGTAGTTTATTATTTGTCAATATATTTTTGTTAGATGATGTAACAAAATGATACTATATGCTTTTAGCAAATAAGTTGATATGACCAAACAACTCCTACAAGACACAAGAGATTACAAAAAATTCCTGGCAACTGGATAAAGATTAAGATGGAACATTATTCATGTGCAAGGATTGCCATTCTCTCACAAAGTTTATTTACAAAATATACTATTAACTATTAGAGTGCTAAAGAATTCATTTTTTTTAATTGTAGTCTATGGTCTTCGCATTATGTTTTTTTTAGCTTTCTGTTAGATGAAAATGATTTAGTATAACAGAGTTTCTAGAAGAGGATCAACTTGATGTGAATCACAATTTGTAGTCGAGCACAGTAGTAAATTTAGCACATTATTATTTGTCAGAGTGCCCCTCCTATGCTTGAATCCTGGTGTAACATACGGATTCCAACTAAAATCGAAATCGACCCGATTTAGGTCTGATTAACCCAATAAAGTGGTTGGTCAAGCTACTGTTGTCTTCTTTCTCCTGATAGGATTTCCAGTTCAATTCCCTTGCTAGCTGCTGCTACTACCAATTTCTGATCACAAATCCTCCATTTTTGGAGCTCTCTCAAAGGTACAATCCCCACTCCTTGTTGCCATGCATGTGCATCCAATTTCTCTATTTGTTGCTATATATGAAACATGCTTTCAGTCTCTTTCTTCACTTAATTGTTTGAAGGAATCATAGGAATCCTGGGTTTAATGCGAAGTTGTGTTATTACTATTGATTCAGTCCTTAGGAGACTGGAGTAGTAGAATTCAAGCATAGATAGTAGAATTCATATCAATAATCTGTTGTGGGGATGTTTGGAAATCACTATATAATTCATAGATTAAGATTAAGATATAATTCATATCTAATACATATAATCATGTTCTGTTAAAATGATTAATATTAATATCTAATATCTGTAATAAATTCATTAATAAAGACATAGCCATAGTATGTTTTTTTAATCCAGGTTAATATATAACCCTGTAAAATAATTCATTAATATAGATATAACCACAGTGTACTAATTGTGTATTATTTAGTAATCAGGGTTGAGTGAATAGTATAATCTTCAAATTCAAATTGTACATTTAAATCCTGTGGGATACCCTCACAAGGCATGTTCCGACTCAATCAAACATTCTCCTAACAAAAAGTAAGAATCAATCTGAAATTTCAAGTTAAGATGTTCTGAAAAGTGTTTGAGATTATGATCATTCATTGACAAATTGGGAACTCTAAGGAATCTGTATTTAACTAATATTTGATTTCAAATTAAGATAAATTTCTTTATCCAGTAATAGAATAAGAATCCATGTGTTTGTACTTTACTATACATATATGAATAGTAAAACTATAAGAGTTTATTATATATTCATTCTCTTTAAAAGTTCAATGAAAAGTCAACCATATCATACTCTTTCTCATGACTTAGAGTCAATATTGTTCAATATATATAGATATATATATAATTATTTAAGAAATGATTGTTCGCCTCCTTGCATGTAAACCGAATTCCATTCCACGGACTGACCTCAAACATCAATTTTCTTCCTAATAGAACCATATGAAGAAACTAATGAAATTAACAATATCGGTAACAACCGCCAACATGTATCGGCAGTATGATTAGTCGTTAATAATTTACTATCAAGCCCAAGAAATGATGGGAATAAATACTTGATAAACATTGAAGAGGTTCGATACTCTAAACATCAACTTGTCAGTATTTCACTTCTCAAATATAAAGTATTAATCACCATAAATAAAACATTGAGATGCATAAACAGTAGAGGCACAACAACAACAACAAAGCCTTTTCCCACAATTAAGTAGGGTCGGCTACATGGATTCTTCGCCTCCATAAACAGTAGAGGACCTGGTGTAATTAAAAGCCACAATTTTACTCAAGTACTCTTTATACGACATCTTATAAATCATGTTAATGTTAGTGAACAGTTCATGATAATCTGTCATCACTATGGCTAATGATCTTCATGAAATAATCATCTACTAATAAAAGATCACTATTGGTAAGTTGTGGAAAAATTCCGAATCTGTATAGTTAATCACATAAGATATTATGAAAGGATTGTGTAATCAAGTCCATGGATAATCACTAATGACAGTTAATGATGTCAGTCACGGTCACCTTTACACCTGATCGTGCGAGGACGCGGTGACCTCAACTGGGCGGGAGATACCCAGTTCGGGCAGCGGCTGCCAAGTACGCGGGTCTAGGATCCCAGTCTTTCCACGATTTTTATGCGAGCTCGCAGTGTTTTGATGCCTCGTTGGGATCCCAACTTTTGACTAGTTCCGCTGACCCTTTGTTTTAGGACACCCAGGTGGGGGATCCTCGATTTTAGTTTTTCGTACAAGCTCGTTTGCCCGTTACCAGTATGGCCTATTTTTGGAGTGACTTTTCCGGAAAGTCCCTCTCACCCATCTCCAGGGCATAGTTTTGGAGTAGACCTTTCCCTCTATTGGACTGCACTTTCAATTAGAGGGCGAGACGGAAGAGCCTTCTTTTGAGGCTACCTCACCGCTTGAGTTTTAATTACTTTTCCGCCAACAGACTTGGCGATGCTACATCTGAATCATGCATGGTTACATTTGGGTAGTTTCGGTTGAACTCAGAGAGGAGTTGTATGGGTCTTGTCTAAGAAAGGAAATTAAGTATTAATTGTGTTGACTAGAGTTGACTATAATTAAGTTGAGTGGATGTGTTGGGAACTTAGTTAGGATGAATCCACATTTCATCATCTTTATTCTATCATTTTGGCCTCAAAACCCTAGCGAATGCCTGTAAATACCCTTAATTCCATCATCTTAGCATTCATGCATGTATCTGTAAATAGTGTATAAAATACTGTAATTAAAGCCAAAATCATAGAATAAATAAAAGAAAAGAAAAAGAATAAAATATTGTAAATATTTTATGACCCAAAACCCCGAGACCTAGGCATCTTGGTGAATAGGTCGACAAGGAACAAAGTAGGGGGAGATAAGGGCCAAATACAATGTATTTCATTCATTCTTTACTCATTTTGGGACCTATTTTTGGTTCCACTTTTTATACATCAAATAAAGAAACTTTGTACATGAAAGTTGTAGATAATTAAATAAAGAAAAATACAAAATTGATTTTAATGAAAAAATAATGTACAGATAACAAGTTATGGTCTGAATAAAAATCCAGAATCCCAACTTCCCAGACCCGTATCTCACAACTAAAAACTCCAAATGCAGCAAACTCATCTTTAATTGTATATAGAATAAAATAAGCTATATAATGGCGGTGGTTTCACATTTAGCGGAGCTACGGTTTGAAAGTTGAGTTTTCGACCCACATTGTACAATTGTAATGATTAAAATATTCAATTCATTCTTTATTCATTATTTTTATAATGTTATATTTTTATAATTGTGTAAATATTATTTATAATAATTATGTACATTAAAACATGAATAAAAACCCAAATAAAACTCAAAATAAAAATATATGTATATCAAATACACAAGTATTATACCTATACACATACCTATACAATACGTACTTATATTTTATTAAATATACAAAACATATCAGAAAAATAAAACAAAAATATATTTATATGTATAAAAGTATTTTATGATTTTATAAAATACTAAATCCAAAGAATAAAATTAAAATACACAAAACAAAAATAAAGGAATAAAATATATAGGTAATATACCTATATAGGGTATAAAAAGTAACTTGTAAAAATATATCTTATAAAAATAATTAAAAATCGTAATAAAATACTACATACAATAACGAATATTTTTTATTTAATAATAATAATTTAATTCAGCCATTTTCTATTTTTAAATAATTTTACAAAGCTTTTTCCTAGGGTTTTTCTTGGTAGGTCCACGTGGACCAACCAGGAGGCTCCGAGAGTTGACTGGCGGGTCAATTCTTTGACCCGCCCCCTGTGGCTCTGACAACTGAGTTTTCTTCCTCGTTTCTCCCGAATTTTGGAGACCACCCTTATGCTCTTTTCATGTTGCAATCTTCATGAGATCTCTTCCTCGATAAGTGGTGATACACGCCCAAGGTTCACCTCGGGGCGTGCATTGCATAATCGGCCGCTAAGCCTCGATTTGCCCCACCTGTTCGTCAACCCAATAAAAGGGATGCCCATTTTCATTTTCAAATTTGAACCCCATTCTTGGTCCCTCTCGCACCCCTTTTGATCTCAATCGACTCCTGGAGGTGACAGCTCCAAGATCAGCCATTCAAGGAGGCGGAGCAGCGCTGACCTGGGCGTTCCATCACCTCCGGCCAACCCCCGTCGAGGTACCCTTAACCTCGGTCCCCCCAGGCCCTTGAAGTGTTTTATTTTTCTTGCATTCTTCTAGCCATAGTTCTAGGATCAAAAACCCTCTAAAAACTGTCTCGATTCGTCGATCAATTCGCACCTCCAAATCCATCGCCGGAGCGCTCCTCCAACCGCGACCGTCACGTCACCTCCACCGTTCGCCCACCATCGCGGGGCCGAGGCAATTTGCCCTCGGCCCTTTCACGTCATTTCCTTGCAGGTCTGGAGCCAAATCGCACACCTGGGAGCCTTTTTGGACTCACCGGAGATACCTGGAGTTCTCGAGCTTCGCCGCCGTCGTAGGCGCGAACCAGCACCCCTCCGGCCATTTTGAAGATCCCCGCACCTGGAGATCGCCTGCAGGTAGTGATCTGGGCCATTTTGAGGTCTGAACGCCGACGAAGGAGGACGGGGGAGGTCGCGGAAGTTCACCGTCGCCGGCCTTCTTCCGCGTTCTTCCTCCAGACCTTGCAGTCGTCCGATCAAGCGAGTCCCCCAGATCAATCACCAGCCGTCCGATCCTCCATCGCCTTAGCCCTTCGATCTGTCAAGGAGTATCTAATCGTGCAAGGAGAAGCTGTCACGTGTCCAAGTGGAGACCCTCAGCCGTCAGATCTCCTTGGCGAGGGAATTTTGCAAGTATACCCTCGCGACTTTTGTAATTTAATTTTAGTCCTGAAAATTTAATTAGTTGTTTAAAACTTTTGTAACATTTACAACTAGGCCCTCAGACTTTAGATATTTGCGAATAGGTCCTCTGCCACGTCACCTCACGTGACCTGTTCACGTGAGGGGTGGGTATTTTGCAGCGAGGCCCTCGGCCCTTTGGTTATTTCGTTCCAGTACCATAATTTATAGATCACGTGTTAAAGTTTTGGGAATTTTGCATGTAAACCCCTGGGTTTTTGGGAATTGCAGTTAGGTCCTTCCTAGGCGCGTGCAAGTCACGCGCCCTGGTGGGCATTTTACACCGATACCCTCCCAGGTCTGCTTATTTGTATTTGGTCCATAAAATTAAATATTCAGTACAATATTTGTTGGAAAATTGCATAGATGCCCTTGGATGTTTTAATATTTGCACATATACCCCTGTCAGGTGGAATTATTTTTGTGTGCTTGTCTGATTTATTTAAGGCATCATTTTAATTCGAAAAATTCTCAAAAATTCAAGTTAAGCTCATGTTCATTTGCACTTTCACGCCATATTTTTAGTTTTTGATTTTATTGCATTTTAATATTTATTAAAAATCAAAAACTTGCCATTTCAGTGTTGTCTAGCTTAGAAAATACCAAAAAATATTAAAATACCTCGAAAAATTCCAAAAAAATTACCTACTGTCTATTTTAACCTATTTTAGTGTCATGTCCAAAAATCACTAAAAATTTCAAAAGAAAAACCTTAAAAATTAGAAAACACCTAAAAACTTCAAAAAAATCTAAAAAAATTCTACAAAACTCTAAAAAATCTAAACTCAGGTCCTGTAGGGTCTATATTTTGTTCTCTTTGTTTTAAAACTGATTTGGGAAAATTTTGAGATCATTTGACATTTTTCCTTCCCATTTTAGTCTCGACCAGATTGTTAATTCACTGTTTTCTTTATTTCAGTTTTTAAAAATACCAAAAACATTTTGAAAAATACCCAAAAATCACAGAAACGGTAAAAAATCATAAAAATATCAGAAAGAGTTTATTTCTGAATTTTTGAGCATTTTTGCATATTTTTATAAATATTGTAGCACCTCTTTTATTACCTTGTTTATATCTTCCAATATTGAAAAAAAATTAAAAAAATTAAAAACCCACAAAAAATATTTGTATTGCATAGTGTAGACAACACTTCACATTCATTCACCTACACACTTGTTTGATCTACCATGTTTGCTCCATGTGTTCGAACTCTCTACGTACTTGCTTGCTATACACCATTTATGTAGAGTTAAAATAAATTTTAACTTCACATTTATTTCTTATTGCTTGATCTATAGTGTGGGTTAATTGTTGATTTTACACGAGATTCATTTGAGGGTCGCTGCAGCGACACTGCTGTCTCCGCCTTTTGTGAGACACTATTTTAGTCCCCGTGAATTCTGTGTATATCAAATGGCGCCATTGTCAGGGATCTGTAGCGAGTAGTTCATATTTTTGCTTGATTGTGTTGTTTGTCTACCATTGCTTCATTTTATCTCTATCTTATTTTTTATAGATATTTGTGAACTTTTCTGACCATCTCTTTGTCTTCTTGCGAGGACCGCGGAGCGAAGCGGATCGCCTAGGGGATCCGAAGCAACCATGTGAAGCGGAGCCAGCTTTTCTTAAGCCAAGCCAGCAGGAGAGAGCAGGAGGAGTGAGAGAGTGATTAGATTAGTTTGCAATTTTATTTTTGAGAGAGAGTGATTATTAATTTGTAATAATACAAGGACTTGGACACTTAGACATTTCGGGCCTAATTTCCGGGTGTTTGTTCACCCGGGGGCTCACCGCGGATTTCATCGCATTTTCCGATTGTCATTTTCCGGTTTTGTTTTCATTTTCATTTCTTTTGTGGATTGAGCCCTTAGCTGTAGGCTTGCTTGTTCGATTAGATTAGGTCCAAACACACTAATAACCTTTGCATGCACCTATAGACCGTATTTGGACTTAGTCTAATTAAACAGTTAGTCATTAATCTTCGATCCGTGCGTCGCGAGCTCATCCCGCCAAGCGCTTCTCCTAAACTCGATGTGTCAAGAGAAGGAGGGGTGAGCCTAGACCGGACATTAGGATTGAAGGTTAGTGGTTGACTTGTGGTTCTTCACGTAGCAGTTGCCTACCTTAGGACGATTTCCGCATTGCATACCGGCATGCAGTTTAGGTTTATAAATTTCTGCTTTGCATCCCGCATGGAGAGAGCTGGGATTCGTTGTAAGTCTTCTTACTTTGCATCCATCATTTAGGCACAAAGGTGAGATTTCCACCTTGGTGTCGACTTGCATTGGCTTTTCCGACTCTATTCTCCCTCTGTTTTTGGACAAAGTAGGATCAAGAAAATACAAAAACCGTTAAACGCTTGTTTGAATTTGCTCAAAAGAAGCGATAACACCAAAAAAATTAAAAAAGGGGCTGCTAAGAAAACCTTGACCAAAAAAATAAAATTGGTAATTGGATTCATTGATTGGGGAGAGTCACACCCTCACTTGTTTTCAGGTTGCATGGGAAGGTCTCCTTCCAAGTGAGCAGAGTGCTTCGTAAGGATTAGAGCCCAAATCCCAGCTTGTGGCTGCCTTGTGTATCGCCTGGATTTCCGAAGTATTGGCGCTACTATCGTACGTAGGCGAGTAGGGCTTGGTCGCCATTGGTGACTCACTATTGTGTGAGCACCGACCTTGTCCGAAGTACCGAGCATAGGCCACGCCTTCACCGGTGTGTCTGTCTCACCGTCTGCGTCCGAGTAGGATCTTGCACGCTCACGGGTGATTCCGTTGCGAGCGAGATCCGAAGTATCGGTTTCGCCTATTGGCTTCCTCTCTTTGCGAATCTGCCTCTGCATTGTCTCAAGGGATGCTAGCAAGGAATTATTGATGGCCGCTTGATCAAATAAGAAAGGGGGGTGATCATGGTCATCTGGGTGCTCTCCTCTGTCAGCCATGTCTGGGTTCTCTGAAAAAGCAAAAGAACCCATCTCAGGTGCCTTCAAATGTTCCAAACTCTGCGATGCACTAAAATCTGAGACTCTTGGACTGATGGAAGGGGAATGAGAAGGGTGGTCGAGGGGGAACAGGGTGGATGTGAACTCAGGCTCAGAGAGAGGCTCTCCGAGGTTGTCCTAGATGAATGAGGAGGAGTGCTGGATAGCGGTGCCGATGCCACCAATGATGGAGAGCCAGACGACGGTACTGAGGCCGTCGTAATACCAGATGCAGACGGTGATGCTGATGCCACCATTTTGGATACAGAGCCAGAGCGCGGTGCTGATGCCGCGAAGACAGGTGCTGGTGGTGGTACTGAGGCCACCACATCTACTTTTGTTGAGCTTCCCTCTGTGATGTTACCACCTTTTATATCTATGGACTATGGTAACAAGAAAAACAAAAATATGAATAAAGGAAAGGTTTCTGTTCAAATTGTGGATCCATATGTGTTGAATGATGATGATTGTATGGATTCTAATCCTTCACAGGCACAGGAACCTACTCCTAGTCCTCCATCTGAGGAGGCCCCTACCCTCCCCTTCCCTGAAGCACTCCGCCGGGCGAAGGGGAATAAAAGAGAAAATCCTAAAAAAGATCAGCATGTAGAGTTCAGCAATCAGATGATAGACAGATTCCATATTCAGCTGACTCTACAAGAAGCACTTGAGCACATCCCCCTCTTCAAAAAGAACTTGAAGGAGAAAACTACAGTCCGCAGGAGGAGGAGGAACCACAGAGATCAGATCCATGTGCTCACTCATTCCACATGCTGCACTATTCAAAATAAACTGCCAGCCAAGCGACCAGATGCAGGAGCTCCCTATGTCAAATGCGAGATTCAAGAGCAGCAGTTTGATCGTACTCTGTTAGACAGCGGCTCTTCAATTAACCTTCTTCCGGCAGCCTTACTCGACCGATTCGAGTTTGGTCCTCTTCTTAGGAGCGGGTCAGTCCTTCAGTTTGCTGATAGGTCGACTAAGAGGCCGAAGGGTTATTGAAAGACGTGGTCGTTATCATTCAGGGCCTGAAATTCCCTGTGGACTTCGTTGTGTTGGACATGGAGATCCCTGAGTCGGTAACCGATGCCCCCATCATACTCTGACGTCCATTCTTGGCCACAACCAAGGTGGTGACCGATCATGATAGTGGGAAGGTGTGTTTTCGCGTAGAGGGCGAAACCATACAAATAGAGACGATCGAGGAAACCAAAGCCAGAGAATTTGAATGCTCGGAGCAGTCCAGCGAAGTCACGCAGATGACCGAGGAAGAGCTAGACATCCACCAGGAGTGTGATTTTGTGATGACAGATGATGAATCTAACTTGACAGATCCTGTAGCACCGACCCTCGCCTTGCCTACAGATTCACTATATCTAAAGCTCATGGCAGTCGAGAGTCTGGAGAGCACACCCCTGGACGAGGATACACTTGAGGCTGACAGTGTTGGGACGAGTGGTGCTGATGATTTTCAATCTTGTTCATCTTCTTCTGATCCCTCGGATTCAGACATTGATTGGGATGATTTCGATGACTATTTGCCTTGTCTGATTCCTTCTAAGCTAACAGCCATGACAGAGTGCGAGCCAGTACAGTTTATTGATGACTCAGCAGGCCGCCCTTCGTCAGAGATTCATACGGAGCGAGAGTTCTCCCATGCAGACCTGGTCGCCTTCACACAGACATATCAGAAGCCAGATCTGCCACCTCCCAGTTGTCCAGAACTGAAACCTCTGCCGCAGTCGTTGAAGTATAGATCCCTTGCGGGTGAGCCAGATATGCACCCAGTCATTATCTCAGCAGGTTTGACTGGAGAGCAAGAATCTCGTCTGATGGAGGTTCTTGAAAGAAACCGCAAGGCGATAGGTTGGAGTATAGCTGATCTCCAGGGGATTAGTCCGGCTTTGTGCTCTCACCACATCTATCTTGAGGATGACGCTAGGCCGTCACGTGAGTTCCAGCGATGGCTGAACCCGAGTCTTCGAGACGTAATCATGAAAGAAATTTCGAAGTGGTGGAGCGTCGATTTTATCTACCCCATCTCCAACTCCAAGTGGGTTAGTCCGTTGCATGTGGTACCCAAGAAGACGGGTATCACTACAGTTGTGAATGAGTCTGGAGAGGAGATCGCTACCCGAGTACCCACTTTTTGGAGGGTCTGTGTGGACTACAGACGATAAATGAGGCCACAAAGAAGGATCACTTCTCGCTGCCATTCATTGATCAGATTATCGAGCGGCTAGCTGGGAAGAGTCATTACTGCTTTCTTGACGGGTACTCTGGGTATAATCAAGTGGCCATTGCGCCCGAAGACCAGGAGAAAACGACATTCACTTGTCCGTTTGGGACTTATGCTTTCAGACGGATGCCCTTTAGTCTGTGTAACGCTCCGGCGACATTCCAAAGGTGCATGTTGTCCATATTCTCGGACATGGTGGGTGACTGTTTAGAGGTCTTCATGGATGACTTCTCGGTCTATGGCGACGGGTTCGATGCTTGTCTTGACTGCCTAGACCGTGTGCTTCAGCGCTGCATTGAGGCCAATCTTGTCTTGTCTTGGAGAAGAGTCACTTCATGGTGACTCAAGGGACGGTCCTTGGTTATATCGTCTCCAACAGGGGCATGGAGGTCGATCCGGCCAAGGTG
Source organism: Ottelia alismoides (assembly GCA_037367405.1). Lineage (NCBI taxonomy): Eukaryota > Viridiplantae > Streptophyta > Magnoliopsida > Alismatales > Hydrocharitaceae > Ottelia > Ottelia alismoides. The sequence continues at coordinate 206,265 of JAZKJV010004081.1, read as the reverse complement.
GATATCATTAGAAAACTCAATCCACCGTCCAATTTGCGTCAATTGCGGTCTTTTCTGGGGCATGTCGGTTTCTACCGACGGTTTATTCAAGACTTCAGTCGGATTGCCCGACCGCTTACTGATCTGCTGACGAAAGACACCGAGTTCATTGTCAATGATAAGTGTCTCGCATATTTTGAGACTCTCAAAGATATGGTTATTTCAGCTCCGGTCCTTCAGCCACCCGATTGGTCTCTCCCATTTGAGATCATGACGGACGCTTCAGATTTTGCCGTTAGGCTGTGCTTGGACAGAGGAGGGATGGTTTGCCGTTTGCCATTCACTACACCAGCCGGACTTTGGATGTCGCTCAACGGAATTACACTGTGACTGAGAAAGAGATGCTGGCCGTAATCTTTGCTTTGGATAAGTATAGATCTTATATTCTCGGATCTAGAGTGACATTTTACACCGATCACACCACCATCCGGTACTTAATGGCCAAGAAGGATGCCAAAGCACGTCTTACCAGATGGATCCTTCTACTCCAAGAATTTGATATTGAGATTAAGGATAAGCCTGGAGTCAAGAATGTGGTGGCGGATCATCTCTCCAGATTAGAGAATCTTGAGGAATTTGAGCCCAGCGCACCTATCACAGAGACATTTCCAGATGAGGCGATCTTGGCTATCACTTCGCTCCCATGGTATGCCGACATTGTGAACTATCTTGTTGCCAAGACGATCCCACAAGTTTGGCCCAGACAGAAACTCGAGACCTTCCTGGCGAAGGCCAAGTTTTACCATTGGGAGGATCCCGTCCTTTATCATGAAGGAGGGGATAGCATCTGGAGGAGGTGCATTCCTCAAGAAGAGCAGCATAGCGTCCTCACATACTACCACAAGCTTGAGGCAGGAGGACATCATTCTGGAAAAAGAACAGCACAGAAGGTGCTTCAATCCGGCCTATGGTGGCCTACTCTCTTCAAGGATTCAGATGAGTTCGTGAAGAGATGTACTGACTGTCAGAAAATGGGAACCTGCGGACAGAGAGACATGATGCCCATGCAACCCATTCACTTTTGTGAGGTTTTTGATGCATGGGGGATTGATTTCATGGGCCCATTTCCTAAGAGTCAGGGATTCGAACATATTTTGCTCGTTGTGGATTATGTCAGCCGATGGGTTGAGGCCATCCCCGCCCGAGCCGTAGATGCTAAAACCATGTGCAAATTCTTGAGGAAAAATATCATTTCACAGTTCGAAGTACCAAGAGTCTTGATTTTAGACGGGGGGTCTCATTTCATCAATGATAAGGTTAGGGCCCTTGCAGACGAGTTCAGCATTGACCATCGGGTTGCCACACCGTATCACTCTCAGACTAATGGTCTTGCTGAAGTATCGAACCGGGAGATAAAAACTATCTTGCAGAAGGTTGTACGCCCAGACCGAAAGGATTGGTCACAGCTTTTGGACTCGGTCTTGTGGGCCTATCGGACTTCTTTCAAGAATCCATTGGGGACATCTCCCTTTCGACTCGTCTATGGCAAGCCGTGCCATTTGCCAGTGGAAATCAAGCACAAATCCTTTTGGGCAGTCACTGAGTTACTGTTAGATCCCGAGAGCATAGGAGAACAGAGAAGAGCAGAGTTGGCAGCCCTGGAAGAACTAAGAGACACAGCCTTTTCTAACAGCCTACAATACAAAGAGAAAGTGAAAACATGGCACGATTCCCATATCAGTCATAAACAGTTTGAGCCAGATCAGAGAGTATGGTTGTTTGATTCCAGACTGAAATTATTTCCAGGGAAATTACAGAGCAAGTGGAAAGGTCCATATGTGGTCAGGAAGGTACATGACAATGGCAGTACTGACATATCCGAACCGTCATCTTCCTCTACTGTCCGCGTCAATGGTCAACGCCTGAAGCTATATATAGATCATGATCCACCGACCATTGACGTTGCCCCCATTCTTCTGGTATGAGATGTGTTCTTTGACTCATATCATCTGCATCTCATACATGGTGATCAATTCCATCTTTCGCTGTACAGATCCATCTGTTCATATCACTTTTTCATCTGTTGATTTATTTTCTTCTTTTCCTTTTCTATTTTCTTTATCTATCAAAAAGGTGCCGCCCCTTGTTGTTAGTTTTCTGTACTTAGGACGTACTTTGTCCTAAGTATAGGGGGTTTGCACCCCGAGTTCTTTCAGTGTCATTTCGATATTCTCCATTGTCTCCTCTTCTTCTCTATACTTAGGGATATTTTACCCTAAGTATTGGGGGAGACAATCTGAGTACGATCTGTTCATTCCCACCCTTGACCCTCCCTGCGTTGTGTACAGTCTGCTATACTTAGGTTTTTTTTATCCTAAGTATAGGGGGGACGGTCAACTTCTTATTGGTTCATTCATTTATTCTTTTAGACTTCTCTATACTTAGTACGAGTTATGTCTTTTCTTTTCTCTCCGATCTATGAGGACATATCTCAAGCTAAGTATAGGGGGGTCGTACATACTATGTATATACTTTAGCCATGACTCGTACTTTCGTATTTTCCTAATAATATGGCTAATAATTCATTAAAATTCATTAAAAACCTTAATAAAAAGGTGTTTTGTTCCTCAAATTCTTTCTTTTCGTATATACTGATTAATAAATCAGGTGAAAATGTTTTTTGCAAAATGTTTGAAAAATAGTTTGAAAATCTTTGTGAACATCTATTGAAAACTATTTTGAAAATGTTTTGTTACATGTTTTTAACCTACGTAAAAATATGTGGTTTGCAAAATTTATTTTCTTTTTGTGAAATAAAATGTTTGAAAAATGATTTGCAAATGGTTTGAAAAATGGTTGCAAAAATATTTTGAAAAATCTATATATACTGTTGTGAAAACCTTTGCAAAATGATTTTCAAATGTGTGTACATATTTGTAAAATGCTTGTAAAAATTATTTTGGACTATAGTTTTCAAAAATTCTTTGAAAAACTTGTGTCAAATGAGTTTGAGGAATATATGAACATCTCACCAAAATCCACCATGTATGTATAAAATTGATCACTTACCCTTGTAAATTCTTAAAATCCACTTCTTGTATATATAAGAAGCACTCCCGTGTACATAGTTTTCACCTAGTTTTTTTCAGCCAAAGACTTTTTGTTTTCAAAAATCCCAAAAACATTTGCAAAACTAAAATCCAAAAACATTTGAAAAATCTTTTTGAAAAATCTAAAAATGCATATGCATCATCATCATCTTTTCAAAAATCCATAAAAAGTTTAAAATCTTGAAAATTGCATCACCAAAATATTTTCTGCATAGCATGAGCATTTTTCGGATTGAGTTTGATAGTTGAACAAGTCTAAGTAAAATCCGGAGATTGGAGCTTGATTGGACCTTAAAATCTACCTAATAACAAGAACCTTATAGGAACTGGGTTTGAGGTACTTCAGGTCTAGTTGACTTAATTCTTTGAGGATCAAGGGACTTGGTTCAATGGATTCTTGACTGCCTAAGAAGAGTATTTCGGAGCACACGCATGACTCTTGTTGATAATGACCTAACTTGGACACCTGCACCTTTCACATGGCTCAACTCAGTTGGAGTGGTGAGGGGATTGGATTTGCCGGTATGAGACGCACACAAGTGGAAACATTTGTCCTCCTCTAGGGAGGGAAGTGCACCCCAACCCGTCCAGTGATGAGGAAGTCTAAAGACAGGAGGCTGCGGGTTGCGATAAAGCTTCAAAAGAGGGATAGTCTACTGGCTCAAGAGGAAAAACTCCTTATGTAAATACTGCTGTGAATAGTATTCAAAAAAAATATTCAGGCATGTACAACAATAAAAAGCCTGCAAAGTATGTACAAATGTTGTAAAGTCAATAAGCAAGCTGGAGTTCCAAAGTCAAATATGTGAGCATGCAGCATGATGACTTGACTACACTGGTCTTGCATCCCAAGATAGGTAGCTACACTGGCTACCGTCCATTCTTCTCTTCACCCCCTCCTCTTGAGCTGGTTGCCACTTGAACTTAGAAGGGAATACCCCGCTCCTCGAGGATGGAGCTATTGGATTGGGGAATCAGTGGGTTGTCGTACTGGATAAGTTAGTTTCTTTGCCATTCTAGTTGGGGAGAGCCACCATCACTTACACTGTACGAGTCAGATTCATAGTCGTAAGGGTTTGCGTATGAATTGAGATATTTCTAACCTGGCTATTGAGGAGACTTGAACAGAGTTTTGGGATTCTCAGGGACTGTTGGATTTCAAATTTGGTTCTCATTAAGGTTCCACCCGCACTAAAATTCCAAAGGTCCGACTTAAGCTCCAATCTTTGATTTTGTGAAGGCAAGTTTGATAATTAAACTAAATCCAAGTTCTTCTTTTTCTTTTCTTTCTTTTTCTTTTTGCACTTATTGCATAAGTGTTTGCTAGGGACTAGCAAAGGTAAAGTATAGGAGGATGATGAATCCACATTTCATCATCTTTATTCTATCATTTTGGCCTCAAAAACCGTAGCGAATGCCTGTAAATACCCTTAATTCCATCATCTTAGCATTCATGCACGTATCTGTAAATAGTATATAAAATACTGTAATTAAAGCCAAAATCATAGAATAAATAAAAGAAAAGGAAAAGAATAAAATATTGTAAATATTTTATGACCCAAAACCCCGAGACCTAGGCATCTTGATGAATAGGTCAACAAGGAACAAAGTAGGGGGAGATAAGGGCCAAATACAATGTATTTCATTCATTCTTTACTCATTTTGGGACCTATTTTTGGTTCCACTTTTTATACATCAAATAAAGAAACTTTGTACATGAAAGTTGTAGATAATTAAATAAAGAAAAATACAAAATTGATTTTAATGAAAAAATAATGTACAGATAAAAAGTTATGGTCTGAATAAAAATCCAGAATCCCAACTTCCCAGACCCGTATCTCACAACTGAAAACTCCAAATGCAGCAAACTCACCTTTAATTGTATATAGAATAAAATAAGCTATTTAATGGGTGGTTTCGCATTTAGCGGAGCTACGGTTTGAAAGTTGAGTTTTGGACCCACATTGTACAATTGTACTGATTAAAATATTCAATTCATTTTTATTCATTATTTGTATAATGTTATATTTTTATAATTGTGTAAATATTATTTATAATAATTATGTACATTAAAACAGGAATAAAAACCCAAATAAAACTCAAAATAAAAATATGTGTGTATCAAATACACAGGTATTATACCTATACACATACCTATACAATACCTACTTATTCTTTATTAAATATACAAAACATATCAAAAAAATAAAACAAAAATATATTTATGTGTATAAAAGTATTTTATGATTTTATAAAATACTAAATTTAAAGAATAAAATTAAAATACACAAAACAAAAATAAAAGAATAAAATATATAGGTAATATACCTATATAGGGTATAAAAAGTAACTTGTAAAAATATATCTTATAAAAATAATTAAAAATCGTAATAAAATACTACATAAAATAAAGAATATTTTTTATATAATAATAATAATTTAATTCAGCCATTTTCTATTTTTAAATAATTTTTCAAAGCTTTTTCCCAGGGTTTTTCCTGGTTGGTCCACGTGGACCAACCAGGAGGGTCCGAGAGTTGACTGGCGGGTCAACTCTCTGACCCGCCCCCTGTGGCTCTGACAGCTGAGTTTTCTTCCTCGTTTCTCCCGAATTTTAGAGACCACCCTTATGCTCTTTTCATGTTGCAATCTTCATGAGATCTCTTCCTCGATAAGTGGTGATACACGCCCAAGGTTCACCTCGGGGCATGCATCGCTTAATCGACCGCTAAGCCTCGATTTGCCCCACCTGTTCGTCAACCCAATAAAAGGGATGCCCATTTTCATTTTCAAATGTGAACCCCATTCTTGGTCCCTCTCGCGCCCCTTTTGATCTCAATCGACTCCTAAAGGTGACAGCTCCAAGATCAGCCATTCAAGGAGGCGGAGCAGCGCTGACCTGGGCGTTCCATCACCTCCGGCCAACCCCCGTCGAGGTACCCATAACCTCGGGCCCCCCAGGCCCTTGAGGTGTTTATTCCCCTCTTAATTTTCTTGCATTCTTCTAGCCATAGTTCTAGGATCAAAAACCCGCTAACAACTGTCTCGATTCATCGATCAATTCGCACCTCCAAATCCATCGCCGGAGCGCTCCTCCGGCCACGACCGTCACGTCACCTCCACCGTTCGCCCACCACTGCGGGGTCGAGGCAATTTTCCCTCGGCTCTTTCACGTCATTTCCCTGCAGGTCTGGAGCCAAATTGCACACCTGGTAGCCTTTTTGGACTCGCCGGAGATACCTGGAGGTCTCGAGCTCCGCCGCCATCGTAGGCGCGAACCAGCACCCCTCCGGCCATTTTGAAGCTCCCCGCACCTGGAGATCGCCTGCAGGAAGTGATCTAGGCCATTTTGAGGTCTGAACGCCGACGAAGGAGGACGGGGGAGGTCGCGGAAGTTCGTTGTCGCCGGCCTTCTTCCGCATTCTTCCTCTAGACCTTGCAGCCGTCCGATCAAGCGAGCCCCCCCAGATCAATCACCAGCCGTCCGATCCTCCATCGCCTCAGCCATTCGATCTGTCAAGGAGGATCTAATCGCAACCGCACATCCGCGAACCGTTATCGTGCAAGGAGAAGCTGCCACGTGTCCAAGTGGAGACCCCCAGCCGTCAGATCTCCTTGGCGAGAGAATTTTGCAAGTATACCCTCGCGACTTTTGTAATTTAGTTTTAGTCCTGAAATTTTAATTAGTAGTTTAAAACTTTTGTAACATTTACAACTAGGCTCTCGGACTTTAGATATTTGCGAATAGGTCCTCTGCCACGTCACCTCACGTGACCTGTTCACGTGAGGGGTGGGCATTTTGCAGCGAGGCCCTTGGCCCTTTGGTTATTTCGTTCCAGTACCATAATTTATAGATCATGTGTTAAAGTTTTGGGAATTTTGCATGTAAACCCCCTGGTTTTTAGGAATTGCAGTTAGGTCCTTCCCAAGCGCGTGCAAGTCATGCGCCCTGGTGGGCATTTTACACCGATACCTTCCCGGGTCTGCTTATTTGTATTTGGTCCATAAAATTAATTATTCAGTACAATATTTGTTGGAAAATTGCATGGATGCCCTTGGATGTTTTAATATTTGCACATATACCCCTGCCAGGTTGAATTATTTTTGTGTGCTTGTCTGATTTATTTAAGGCATCATTTTAATTTGAAAAATTCTCAAAAATTCAAGTTAAGTTCATGTTCACTTGCACTTTCACGCCATATTTTTAATTTTTGATTTTATTGCATTTTAGTATTTATTAAAAAATCAAAAACTTTCCATTTCAGTACTGTCTAGCTTAGAAAATACCAAAAAAATATTAAAATACATACAAAAATTCCAAAAAATTACCTACTGTCTATTTTAACCTATTTTAGTGTCTATCCAAAAAATCACTAAAAATTTCAAAAGAAAAACCTTAAAAATTAGAAAATACTAAAAACTTCAAAAAAAATTAAAAAAATTCTACAAAACTCTAAAAAATCTAAACCCAGAACCTGTAGGGTCTATATTTTGTTCTCTTTGTTTAAAAACTAATTTGGGAAAATTTTGAGATCATTTGACATTTTCCTTCCCATTTTAGTCTCGTCCAGACTGTTAATTCACTGTTTTCTTTATTTCAGTTTTTAAAAATACCAAAAACATTTTTAAAAATACCCAAAATCACAAAAATAGTAAAAAAATCATAAAAATATCAGAAAGAGTTTATTTCTGAATTTTTGAGCATTTTTGCATATTTTTATAAATATTGTAGCACCTCCTTTATTACCTTGTTTATATATTCCAATATTGAAAAAAAATTAAAAAAAATTAAAAACCCACAAAAATATTTGTATTGCATAGTGTAGACAGCACTTCACATTCATTCACCTACACACTTGTTTGATCTACCCTGTTTGCTCCATGTGTTCGAACTCTCTACGTACTTGCTTGCTATACACCATTTATGTAGAGTTAAAAATAAATTTTAACTTCACATTTATTTCTTATTGCTTGATCTATAGTATGGGTTAATTGTTGATTTTACACGAGATTCATTTGAGGGTCGCCGTAGCGACACTGCTGTCTTCGCCTTGTGTGAGACACTATTTTAGACCCCGTGAATTCTGTGTATATCAAGGCACCCCAATCCTAAGGCACTTTTCATGCCTTAGAGTCATAGTTTGAGGTCACACACCGACCAAGACCACATACTATCTACTTAACTTAAGAATCTAGATAATAGGATATTAATAGTTATATGTATATATATATACATATGAATCATCAACTATTACATGAATATATGATGTTATAAGACAATTGAAGAAATTATTACATAGGTCATTAGCTAGTATATAATAATGTGACATATGGGAGGAAATGGGAAAACTTAAAGCATCCATCACAGTAGCATGAAAACTTCTTTTTCAAAATAAGTAGTTGGAACTTTTGGTTGTTATGCCTTTCTACTTGTTTCTTTTGTATCCATGTTAAATGCCTGCTTATTTTATAATATGAAATATGGGTGTACCAGCACTTGTTGACGCCTCTTCTTCCCTACATATTTTGGCAGGCAAGGAGCCTGCAGTACAGTAGCAGGTTGATGACTTCTGGTGATCGTGTATATACCAGACGGTACGTTTCTTTTGTTTTAGTTTTTGGTTCAGCTTATGATGTAATATGCTTCCTTCCTCTTTAGTCATAATTTTGAAATCTACATGTACATTGTAAAATATTCTTTTGTTACATGTAATGTTATATGGAAATGAATGAAATATTGGTGCCACTTCTTCTCGTCTATGTGGTTTATTCATTAAATGTGAATGTCATACCAAGCGCGGAAAATTTTTCCCTAAATTTTCAATATTTTCTGCGATGACATGTGAATGTAATGGTACGAATGTGGCGTAGATGGATACCCGGATCCGAGGGGGTTCACACCTGGATCCGCCACGGCTCCGTTAGTGCATTTCTTTTTATTTTAGAAATTGATTTGAATTGTAGGTTAATAAGATTATGCTTATCTCTTTTTAAGAAACAATAGATAATGCTTATAATGTAAAGGGGCATTTCTAAACTGCTGTAATCATCCCGGCTGTTCTGCAATTTTATATTAAGGTCATGAATTTCAATGCTATCAATTTGGATCTGATAATGTCTAACCATGCATCCATGTGGGGGATTTTTTCATTTGATCTTTTGTATAGTTTTATAATGTAGAACCCTGGCCCTGCCTGATTTTTTAATTTGTTTGCCTCTGTTTGTCTGAATTTCGATCTAATTGACTGAACATCTGAATTTTTTAAAAGGTATCGAACCTGTTTTGCACAGTTTGAGAATTTGCCGAAGCATGCATGGATTGCCTGATTTACTACTCAATTAAATACATTTCTATTTTGTCCGAGTTGTGGCAATAGACATTATGCTTCTATCTTTTCAAGTTAGTGTTCTATTTTTTCAATTAGAAGTAATGTTCTTTTGCAAACCTAGACAAAGATTTTTAGAATTCAATGAAACCTCCATTGTCCTAACTCTATCGGTGTTTCTGATTTACAAGCTTATGACTTACCCTAAATGATAGTCTTTAAGAGATAGGGAGTACAAGACACGGGAAAATCTTAGGCGGGCGACAATCCACGAATTAAATGTATTACAAGCTCATGCTTTACCCTCATATGGTGCACGTGTGTGTCGGTGGGTGGGTTTGTATATGCATATCTTGTGCATGTGCACGCGCATGTGTAGGTGCACGCAGTTAAATAAATCCTTAATCAGACCCAAAAAATCATAGCCAAGGTTCATTTAAAACATGTGCCAGATCCAAGTCAAACCGAGTGTTCAAAGATAAATCAACAATAAACTCGCCTTGACTTGAATTTCATCTAGATGCACAAAAAAATCTCTCTTTGTCAAATAAAGATCTCACATCCTAAGCGGTCCAAAAAAGTTCACACATGTTGTGAAATTAGTAAATGTCCTTGGCTTGATCATCGCGTCTATTGGGTTATCAGGCGTATCAATCATTTTTATTTTAATGTTCTAGCTGTAATTATTTCTTGAGAAGTCATATCTGGCATAAGTGTGCTTTGTCTTCTCATTATGCATAGGGTCTATTTCCAGTGGATGACATCCTAACTATCATGGTGAATAACCCCACTTTTCAACCAGGTTTAAGCTCACCAAACAAATATCTCAGTCATATTCTCTTTGGTTCTATTAATTGTTGTTATGTATTAGGCTTACATAGTAGTTAAAGCCATGATGTGCTCTAAAGTTGCTTTCTAGTTGACTGCACATCTACCTACAGTAAATACATAACTCATCATGAATATTTTCTTGTTACAATCTTTGATGTTTATTGAGAATCCAACCCATCATTATTCCTCCCAAACTCAAGATATAACCCAGTGGTGTTCGTAAGTATACAAGAATCTATTTTACAGCAAGCTAACGTCTTTTGCTTGGGTTTGTCATGAATCCATGATTCACCTATATTATACTCATATTTTGTACTTAATTCTTAAGCAAAGATGCTAATAAATCACATATACTAATAGAATAATAAAAATAAATCACTAAATATATACATTATTAATTTGAAAACAAGTCCAAGAAATAAAATTAAATTTAAAAATAAGGAGTTAAAAATCTAGTTTAAAATCATATGTGTATGTTGTAATCTTCTAAATAAATCCATGTTAATCTTAAATAACATGAAATCAAATCCACGAAAATGTGTAGATAATTATAGCTTTAATAAATGAAAATTACTAGAAAAATATTAAATATAAATATTGCAAATAAACCCAAAGCCCGATTTGCGATTATTGAGAACTGGAAGCTAATCTTTTCCCTCAAATAGTCTCCTATGAAACTTTGTTCACCTTTGAATAAATATGTACCAAATTATCTAAAAAATGATATTAAATTTAATGGAATCAGAGTTCATATATGAATCTTGAGTTTTGGAACCTAGTTATATCTTATATCATTATACTGACTTAAATCTATCATTTCATGTATATATCTTAGTGTTTACATTTATTTATTGTTCGTTTCTTCTATTTATTATGTGTATTAAAGAAAATAAAAACAAAAAATCAAAAGAATGTCAAAACAGTCTGAATCTAACCCTGTATATATATAGCTACAAACACATTTTTATAAATCCATATTTTATTTTATTCTCCCTTTTTTCTTAATTATAAAAAAATAAAAAAATAGATAAATATTGTAAATGCCTTTCTACTATTTTATAAAGTTATATTATGTATACAATATTAAGTAAAAATCAAAGAAAAAATAAAATCTAAAATACAATTTCATAAAATATGTAAAACTCGGTAAAATATACAATTTTCATTTTGATCATTTTGGGTTTATTTGTTATTTTATTTTTATTTATTTATTATTTTCTATTTTTTGGTCAATATTCTTCAGTCAATGATGAGGCGACAGTCTTATTTGCTCACCCATACCACCTCATTGCTTCAGCCTTCCCTATAGACTTCGATCAAAGAACCCTTGTGCATGTTCTTCACCCAACCACAACCCTCCACATTGGCTTCAAATAGTTGATCTCTGGTCAGCTATCTTCGCTTCCCCATGATCCGCCCTCTTTACTCTGCTACACACATCATACAGTCGACCGCGATCATCTCCACTCCCCTTTAGTTTGATCCTCGATACTCCAAGGAACCAGACCCATCTCTCTCCACGATCTCCGCGTCATCCCAACTCAATCACCGATCTATCAAAAGCCTCACACCTCCATTCCACACAACCTGCCTTTTTATGAGTGTGAGGAGAGAGAGATCCCAAATCTCATGTCATAACTGATAGTTTCAACGGCCGAGTGACGGCCTCCATACACTATCCAACATGATCCAAGGCTCTGTTAAGCCTTGTTGTAGATATCCAAGAGTTGCTCAAGCTCTGGTGGTTTGCCCCTTCATCGCAATGACAACCAGAGTCCTTTCTCGAGAAGCTCCATCCTATGCGAACTAGATTAGACACCATCAAGTGACCCATCCTTATACATTTCCTTTTTTCGTCGTCCTTTGTTCTTTTCTCTTCTCTACTCCCTCCCCCAAATCTCCTTCTATCCTATCAATCGAAACCCAACTTTGGCTTGAGATCATCATCCCTCTCTGTCATATCCCCATCACCTCCTTCACAACCTCAATTCCTGCAAAGGATTGAACAATTTTGTTCAGCTTCATTCTCTGTCCCTTATAAGACCTTTAGCTCCATCTTTGTCCTTGCCACCCTTGAGCCAAGCCTAGTGGCTTGCACTGATAACCTGAATTGCAAGTCTTATAGGATCAACCATAATATTTGATAAGAGAGGGGCCTTTATATTAAGCCAGCATAAACTATGTAATTGAATAAGCTTCGACTCACAATCAAGGGGCTATATGTTGAGCACCTAACAGAATCAGTGCTTTGCCCGAACCACCAAGTTAGCACATGAGCTAGGGGTGCTAACTGAATTGAATCATTTCAATTCGGTTAGGATTTGAATTTGACTTATGTATTTGATTCCCAAACGAATTGAATATAAATTAACCTGAATTCATTCGATAATAATTCGATTCGATATTTATATACATACATGCACATATATATATCCATATATTTATACTTATATACATGATACATACATGCATATAATATATACATATTTAGACACACATGCAACACATCCACCTTAGGCCGATCATGATCCAGATCCTTTTCGAATATTCCCGTGTAAGGAGTTATAAGATAATTGAATCAAAGAGTTGACATGCATTTAGTCCAATTCATTTATAAGTAAATAGATGCATAATAATATATGAATATATATTAGCAAATGGTATAACATTTACTTCACATTGAAAGATTAGCATTTGCATTATATTACTAAGCATGACATATCAAATATGACAACAGAAATATGTAGTTTCTCGTTTATATTTTGCTTTCATCATTCACAAAATTATTAACCATAATTTGGTTGCTAAGTATGAGAGAAAAAAGTACCATAAGAGACTTGTTATAACAAGAATCTAAATGTACTTTTAAACCAATTTCTACAACGATTAAGTGATTATTCTTAAATTTATTGTCATACCTAGACTCCACTGGTATGATTTATCACATCCGGACTTCACCGCCATGATTTCCTTACTCTCATGATACATAGACATGAATTGTCAATGCGTGATTTGTATATGCAATATTAGACCTCCGTAGTGAGACCTAATCTCTTTCATTCTCCCTTTAAAACTAACTTCAAGTGTTTTGGCTCTTGAATACACTGTAAGTCAAAGATGTAGGCTCTTCATGCATCAATTACACGAAACATCTAAGCTCTCGTCTATACTTATTTTAGCCTAGTCAGTAGCTAGGTATGAGTTATTTAGTATAAGTATGATAATCAATCCAAGTATGCTATTCAGAAATTTTGAGGCGTTTATAGGATAACGAAGTACTCTAATCCATTCTTGAAATTGTGATTTTGAGTGTCCTAAATGTGTGGTTTTACGTATCGGTGCATGCACAAGCAAAAAATCGAGATATTCGGACAAACTTTTATTCAACTACAAGCCTATAGATATCAAATAATGTATATGACAACTATAAGCCTATAGATATCAAACAATTTATATGCTCTCTGAGTTGAATGAACAACATGGATTTTTCAGATCGACTGCTGATCACTCTCTTTTCGTTCAGAGATCCCAGAGAGGTATTGTTGCGATTTTGGTTTATGTGGATGATATCATTGTTACATGGGATGATAAGCATGGTATTCAAGCAACTAAGGATTTCCTTGGACAACAGTTTGTGACCAAGAACCTTGGCAATCTTTGTTATTTTCTTGGCCTCGAATTACAAGGAACCAGCGTGGCATGGTGATGATGCAAAGGAAGTACGTTACTGATCTCCTAGATGAGACGTGCATGACAGGATGTAAGCTTGCCACTACTCCGATAGATCCTAATGTTAATCTCTATGATGATAACTCTGAGGAGGTTGATAAGAGACAATATAGAGAGCTTTCGGGGAAACTTTTATATATCACCATTACTAGGCATGATATATCATTTGCAGTGATTAGAGTTAGTCAATTTATGGAGCAGCCCATGCAGGTACATATGGATGTTGTTTACATGATTCTGAGATATTTGAAGACTTCTCAAGTTATGGGACTCTTGTTCAGTAGAGATACATCCCTTTCAGTTACAACATGTGCTGATGCAGATTACACAGGATGCCCCAAGGACAGGAAGTCTACCTCAGGCTTTGTTTTCTTTGTAGGGAGTTCACTTATTTCATGGAAGAGTAAGAAACATACGGTTTTTGCCAGATCTAGTGCCGAATCAGAGTATAAAGTCATGGCATAAAGTAGCACAGAGATGATGTGGGTCAGATTTGTCCTAACTGACCTAACTATTGAGGTGCCACTTCCCATGCACCTCTAATGCGACTACCAGACTGCCATGTTCATAGCCAATAATCCAACTTTCCATGAAAGAACCAAGCGCATTGAGGTATACTGTTACTACACTCGAGATATGATTCACAAGGGTTTTATCTCCACTCTCATGTTAGTTCAGGAGATCAGACTGAAGATATGCTCACCAAAGAACTTGTTAAAGGTCCATTTCACCGTTGTTGTTCCAAGTTGAGCATGATAGACATATATGTTCCAGCTTGAGGGGGAGCGTTGAGATGATTGTTTTTATTTGTTCTTTCTTCATATTTCTTATTTCTCTGTCTAATTTATGTAATTTTACCAAAGGACGTCTCTTATATATAAGAGAGCCCTAGGGCCACAATGAAATAATCAATTCCATTTTAACTTTCCACACAGACAAAAGTCTGCTCAAGGCCATGTTAAAAGTGACCAGGTGAGCAGAAAGAAACCTGGAGAAGGTGGGGATGGTCCCCATGTTGCGCAGGCGGAATCTTTGGATGATAAAACCCTTTTTTGAATTATCATAGCACAAATGAGGGGGCTGCTCCCAATCTCAGGGAAGAAAGCTTCCAAACGAGATGGTAACCTCAGGTCTCTCAAACTCTCGGGTGTTAGGGGTGTGGAGCCCCGTGATCTTGTGTTGTTGTAGGTGGTCTAGGAAGTATCAAGGTTGGGAGTTTTTGTTGGGGTTTTTTTGTGTTGTGTGAAAGGGTAATCCTTCATTCTTAGACTCTCCTTGAGTCTTGTCCCGTAAGTGCCTTTCTTAACCTTTTAATAAAATTTCAAGGGCTGTTTCCTCCTTACTAAAAAACATGTAGCTTATGAATCCCGCTCTATTTTGTGGAAAAAGACTGGTAATTGTAAATAGATGGACCGATTGGACTAACTTTCTCATTTAATAGTAACATTCTAAGCCAATAGGCACTTGAAAAATCTTATACATTCTTTTAGATTGCGAAGTATCTCAAACTTACCATTTTGCAGTTGATTGAAATCAGATTAGTGGCTTGTGATTCTTAAGGTACTTTGGGCCATCCATCCACTGATTGATGCATTTGTGCCAAGTCAATTTCAGGAAAATCAACCAACAAGAAGCACCGGTGGTGTCTAGTGGTAGAATAGTACCCTGTCATGGTACAGACCCAGGTTTGATTCCCGGCTGGTGCATCCATTTTTTATGTTTTTTTATATGGTGTATATGATATCCTTGGGCCATGCTTTTCAACAAGATGAAGATTTGTCTTTGCCTTTAATACATGATCAGCAACTAACATTATTTAACTTGAATACATATCTAGCAATTTACATTATTCACTTTGTTGTTTTCACTCGATTATGTGAAAGGACTGGAAGAAGCCTTGGCCAGTTCCTGCTAGAAAAACATGCTGGCACATCTTATCACGTAGACCCTATAGTACCTTTTCTTTTTAACAAGATATTATATCATATTTGCCTTTCCTTTGGAGATATATGGAGATCACGTTGAGCCTTCCATGAATGCTGGGTATCACGATCTTAGAATTTGGATGATTATTCTGTTCTTTAAATCAGGAGATTCCGAATATCCATGATCAGTTAGGAGCCTCTACAGATCCATGTTATTGGCAAAATGAAATTAATAGAGTAGGACCGATGTCTGTATGGAAGCACATTATGACATATCAAGAACTAAGGACTTGTAATTTCTTTTGTTGAATTTGAAGCTTCTGTCCTTGTTTCAGCTGGACTGGAACTGATTTTCCGGCTAAGTG
>JAZKJV010004081.1:0-185000 GCA_037367405.1 Ottelia alismoides | reverse complement strand
ATGTGGAACGCCTCCATAGAGTACACCATGTCAGCTTTACATTTGAAAAGTGTCCCATTCTTCAACTCAATACTTAGACCGATCCCATCATCACAGTTCATGTAATCTTCGCCATTCAAAATATAACTATCACCCCCTCTCATGTTCAGAAATGGTATGTCATACACGATCCATGTTCTCAGATGATCCTGCTCCTCACTATCATCATTTTCCATCTCAAAATAAAAATAAATATCTATATTCTCTTAGATGTAACCGATAGGGGACAAATTCAGATCATCTGGTTGCATCACTATTATAGGAGGAGTGAACATTCACAAATGAACCTACAACCAATACTTATATCCATATCCATACAAAAAACGGAAATGATATCTACATTTATATCTATATCTGCAAAAATAATTGAAATCTATATTCCTTTCAGTATTTGTATCTGTCAAAACAAAAACTAAATATCCATATACACAAAAACTAGATGCAGATACAATAACCAACAAATTAGTTTTTGATTAAGATTTTGAAAATCAATGCATCGAGAAACATTACGATGTGATATGCCTCTCTTAGATAGTCTGTAAGAGAGGATTATTTATATAATTGTTTTTTTGAAAAAAAGATACACATGCAAAATATTTGGACGTTGGTGTAATTGTCCCCTCCCAACTCGGCACTCGATGAGCTGTTTTGGGCTTTCTCCTCAAATCAGCACATGAGGTGTCAATTTATACCTATAATTTTAAAATAATCAAGATTAAATTAGTAATTATTAAAAAAGCCCCCACCCCACCAAACCCCCTAGTTCCACCTATTTGAGCACAACCTTGACATACTACAAATCTTCTTTTGTGAAACGTCTTAAGGTTGCGATTGAATTGCAAAACTCACATCATTCTTTATTATAACATGTCATAAAAAGCATCTATAAGGTCCCCGACCCCTGGGACGACTTCCGAGGGATGGATTAGTTTGATATCAAAACTATACACATTTTATTTTAGAATTTTATATCGGGTGGGGGGGGGTTATTAGTTTAATATCAAAACTATATAATTTTTATAAAATATTAGATACGTTTTCTTTATGAATTTCAGGAATGTATCAACTAATACATTAGAATTAGATAAAGTTATGAAATGGAATTTATAAAATTAAGATTAATATACAATGAACAAAGGTAAACTTGATTATTCATGTCTTCTTATAACCATTTCATATGTTGATTTGAATGTACCCTATCAACAAGAAAATAAGATCTATTATTAATACGAAATAGTTTAAATTTTAAAACAGAAGAGAAAAATCTTAAACTTACTAAAATACGAGGTTACTAAAATCATGCACGTCGTCTTCACTTTATATCAACATATTCATCAATGATTGAATCTATTGATAATTTCTCTACGACTTCTTTTATGATGTATGCCAAAAGAAAACTCATTAGAAAATTATCTTCCATCTTATTTCAAAGCTTGGATTTTGTATCTTCATGGCTGGAAATGAGATTTCTGTAGTTGCAGTTGAAATAAGCAATGTTAACATAAGACAAATCAATAGGCTAATAAAATAAATAAATATCAGCTTTTTGTATTTCTTCCAACTTCTGATAGAGTTCCATGAGATTTGAAATATTTTAAAAAACAGAGAGGGTATTGAAACAGAAGCTAAAACTTGTCTAATTATTTAATCAAATTATTCCATCAAGCATTCATGTGGATTTAGTTGAGAGAATCATCCCTTTAACGAGAAATAAGTACAACATATAACAAATATAAACTTGACCAAAATGTGTAAGTACTTCAAAAAGTACAATAACATTTTAATTTAGCATGATCTTATGTGGGTATTCGGTAATGTATTTAAAATATTGACTGAGTTAGACTATAATCACTGATTGAAAGGAAATGTATGACTCGCATTTACACTATATAGATTGTAAATATGGAGGTACAAAGGTATCATTCCCTCATTTATCCCAATCAAATGAGACTGAATTAAAGTTTTGAGATGGCATATTTTTACCGGTCCTTTAACTTAGTATCATTATTGATGAATATGAGGAAAATTCTCATGTCTTTTATATTATAATGTCATCTCTCTCCCTCTCTATATCTCTATATATGTAAACCTTTAAGATTTAAATAAGACTTTCGGGGTGCAACATTGGAAGTGTTCCAAACAATACGAGAACCTAAGAATTCAATATATACCTTAGATTCGAATCCATCCCGATGTGTATTGCCAAATAGTAGTCAATTATCCGCAACTCCTTCAACATCGTGTGTCTTAGCGCTCCTCCGATGCGACAACGACTTTTCCTACGTGAACAGATGGTTTTTTTGATCTCTCTCTCATGCACAAAGAAAGAATGGAAGAGAATAATGAACGAGGTTGGATTTAATTTTGTTAATGAAAATTTAAAGTTTTTGATAGTTTATAAGAGAGATTAATGAGTTGATAAAATAATAAATCTTCTTTAATTAACATCCGAAATTTCAAATATTAATGATGATCAGAGTGGTCCTCTAGAATCGGAAAGTTATTAATGGTGATTGGAGTGGTCCGCTAGAATCGGAAAGTTGGCATTTGCCGTACACTAATATTTAAGTAGTAGGAGTATTCAAGTAGTAGAAGTATTAATTTATATTTATGCAGTATTGATTTCCTAATATATATAAGAGATTTCCGGAATAACTGCCCTTGTCAACCCAACATATTTCATGTAAGAGCCACTGTTAGTAGTTACAATGTAATTGTTATAAAATAGATTCGTATCTTTTTTTAAGGATGAAACAAAATTCAAAGGATTAATAGAAATAATATTTTTTATTATCATCCACTGGGTTTGTAAGTTACTAGTGTTTATACCCGCGCTTCGCTGCGGTCCTATATTTTTTATTTTATATGGTATACAACAAATGTGTATAGTGAAATGGCATGATGTTATATGAGAAAATATCGCAACATGATTGTTGAACTGGTTACCTATAATGATAGTTGAGCAACAATTATAAGTGAGTAGTGCACATGAATTATTATCATAACGAATGTTGCTGACTTCTAATAGAGTTTAGACCTGCCAATAGAAAGAATGTCCTATTTTGTTGACAGAAATACAAATTTCCTCTTTTGGATTTTGTATTGAACTTAGGTTGCCTCTGTATATTCTTAGATATATTTCTAATTGGATTTCTCTGCTGAAATAAAAGGTTTTAGAAAAAAAATAGTATAAGAAAAATTAAAAATACAAATTAGACTAATAACAATTACAATGTGCATGTAAATAAATAAATATAAACCATCCTATCCGGTACTTCGATGCTTATAATCAAGATTTGTCTATATGTTGACACTTCATCTTTTATACAAATTTGTTTATATGCCGGTGTTTTGATGCTTACAAAGATTTGTCCATGTGTTATTAAACCGTGGAAAGCATGTAAAGTGAGATTTAATTCATGATAACATGTACAATGTGAATAGTAAAAAGTCTGTGTGAAATAGAAAAGGATCCTAAATTGCCTCGCCATCTTAAGATAGAATTGCTCATATATTTTATATTTATTGAAGGATATCATCAATATCTCTTGTAAATAATAAAAGTGATGTATTTAAAATCACGGTACCGCTTATATGGGAGAAAATTATTACGAAATCTAAAATGTATATAATGTGCCCAAACAAACTAACCACAAATCTAATCATAACTAAAATGAGAGTATATTTAATTATTAGATTAATATCCAAGCATATTTAACGTGATATCTCCAAGAACAATCAACTCGAAAATCATGAAGATGCTCAAGAAGGAACATGTTGGAACTTGGTTCATGGTGATGTTTTTTGGCCTCTAATGAACTCGAACTTGTTGTTGTTCGGATTAGGGTTGTATTAGGATTAGGAATCCTAATGGATAGGACTCCTAATCTTAATAGTAGTTGACACTTATTATGTGGCATGACCCTTGTCACAATATTGTTTGTTATCCTTATTTTCTCTCCCGTTGGATGGTGGTGGATTGACGACAACAATGCTTTTACTCCGGATTGGGTTTATTTGTCGGCTACTCCTCTTCTCAACGCTACAGATTGTTCAAGGGAGCATAATGGAAGAAGGATACCTTCAAGACATCATATACTTCCCCATCCACGGTATCCATGATCTTTTTATATTATATGCGCTTATATGGGGACAGAAGTTGTCTGATGCTTCAGGATGATGTTTGCATTTGGTATGTTTTTTTATCTTAGTTACTCTTGTTTTCGTAGGGGGTTACTTTGGATTTAAGAAACTTCCGGTTGTGGACCGATCAAGACAAACAAATTTTCTGGGGAGATTTCTGAGCAAGCTTGGTTTGTGAACCCAATTTTCATAATACTTATTATCAGCATACTTCTGTTTGGTATTGTATTCATAGAAATATTTTTCATCCTTACATCTATTTAGCTTACCAGTTCTACTACATATTTGTGTTCCTATTTATGGTATTCGCTATTCTCATTGTCACTTGTGCATAGATTATATCATCATTCTCTGTGTATACCATCAAGCTTTGCTATTTCCAGCTATGTTATGAAGACTACACATGCATGCCACTCTTTTTTAAATGTTATATGAAAAAGATCATATAGCTTTTATATTTATAGAATATTATGTCAACGTGTTTATATATTTGATTAAGACTATTATGTCATTCATTTTTTTCTTGTTATTTGGACAATAATTAATAAATCTGTGATTATCAAAATATACTTTAAAATTCGAAGCATTTAAAATATATAAGAAATATTGTGGAAAAATTTCAGATCCATTCGATTGATGGATATAATTAGAATAAAATCTGACACTTATCTATCATCCTAACTTCAAAAGATGAGAGAAAATAAGTTATGTATGAGTTATATTTTAAAAAATACTATTTACTATTACTTAATTTTTTATTATTTTTAAAAATTTTAGTAATAAATAGTAACATAAGTAATATTATGTCATAGTAAAATTCTTGAGTTACTTTTAATTTTATTATTTATTGAATTATTTGTATCACGTAATAGCTTAAGTATCAATTTGAAATTATTTCTAAATTTTATTTTTCATTACGTTAATATTTATATCTACAAAATTAAGTTTGTTTTAATTTATTATTTCAATTATTATTTTACTTCAAGATTTAACATCACATATAATGCGTTGTAAGCATTTTCAAAGCTACCTACATTTTGTTTCCAAGAGAGCACATGAGTGGAGAGAGTTTTTATTTTTAGGAGGTTAAATGGATTGGAGGTTGGGTGCATATATGTGCTTTGCGGTGTGAATAAACTAAGGTAAATTAAGTTTTTTTTTTAAATATAGAATCTAGAAAATATAATTGAAGCAAAATAGGAGAAAACAAAATAAAGATCAAATATAAAATTTATGAAGTAGCAAATTTAGTTAAATACTGATATATGTTCTTCTAATTAATGTTAGTGTTTACAAAACATTTCCCGTCATAAGGAAAGTTTTGTTTTTCTTTAAAAAAAATAAAGTATATCATATAAGATGAAAGAAAAAATAATAAATATAGGAACGAAACTTAAGATAAAGAAATAAAACAAACCCATACTCGTAAACATCTCACCTCTCTTTGTTTATTATCCATATATAATAGGACTTTTTTTACATTATCCAAATATTTAAAAATGTCTCTGTAAAAAAAATTCTTTTACATTTGGAGTTGTTCTTATAGTCAATTTCATTATAAAAAATGTTTTAGATAATTATATTTTTTACATAAATGATTGTCCATATCATTAGTGAATGACACTTGAAAAAGAAAAATTGGTATTATTTTATTTTGTACATGTTTTGACGTGGATTTGGGGATAGAGAATGCATTGAAAGACGAATTATAAGAAATATCCAGCATAAAAAATAAATGATCAAGAGATGGGGAAATATTATTCTTTCTATTTTACATCATATTTGTATACCATCTTTGTATTATTTACTGAATTGATATACGTGTATATATATAGATGTGATATTTTACACTATTTTTTATTCTTGTTCTCTATACATTGTTATTTGCATCATGAAGACTCGATCTCTAAAGTTGTATCTATTTGATCTAACATAATATAATATTGGCGAGAAATTTAGATAGAAAAAAATAATAATTTTAATAATTCTATTAATTATGCACTACATCTTACATTTTTATAATTTATTCCTATGTACTCATTTCAATATAATTTTATTTTAGTACAATAATGAAATATTTGCATTGGATCTTACATACATTCATTGTTAGAATTTGAATATGAAAATACTACTAAGTTTTGAAAAAATCTATAACTTTAAATAATGGGAGGAAGAAAGGGAAGGAAGTGTGTAAAAAATGTAGAGGTAAGAAATGAAGGGGCCACGTATTTTGAGGGAGAGTAGATGGAGAGAGATTAGTATATGGAGAGAGAGAGAGTAAATGAAGAAGAGAGAAGTGGATGGATAGAGAGTAAACGGAGAAGGATAGTAGTGGATGGAGAGAGAGAGGAGGAGGAGGAGAGAGTAATGGAAATTAATGTTGAGAGTAGTGGATGGGGAAATGACGTTTTGACAGAGAGAGAATAAATGGAGAGAGAGTGTGTGTAATGGATGGAGAGAGGGCGGATGTTAATTGGGTGGAGAGAGAACAACGTTAGAAGTGGGAGAGAAGGGAGAACAACGGGGAAGCGTGGAGACGTGGAGGAAAGGGGTGAGCGTCAGAAAGGGCCCATAAAGCACCACGTGTCAGGCATAGGGAGAGGTATAGGAAAATCCAGTAATAGTATAGTTTTCAATATAATTTTATTTTAGTACAATAATGAAATATTTGCATTGGATCTTACATACATTCATTGTTAGAATTTGAATATGAAAATACTACTAAGTTTTGAAAAAATCTATAACTTTAAATAATGGGAGGAAGAAAGGGAAGGAAGTGTGTAAAAATGTAGAGGTAAGAAATGAAGGGGCCACGTATTTTGAGGGAGAGTAGATGGAGAGAGATTAGTATATGGAGAGAGAGAGAGAGAGAGTAAATGAAGAAGAGAGAAGTGGATGGATAGAGAGTAAACGGAGAAGGATAGTAGTGGATGGAGAGAGAGAGGAGGAGGAGGAGAGAGTAATGGAAATTAATGTTGAGAGTAGTGGATGGGGAAATGACGTTTTGACAGAGAGAGAATAAATGGAGAGAGAGTGTGTGTAATGGATGGAGAGAGGGCGGATGTTAATTGGGTGGAGAGAGAACAACGTTAGAAGTGGGAGAGAAGGGAGAACAACGGGGAAGCGTGGAGACGTGGAGGAAAGGGGTGAGCGTCAGAAAGGGCCCATAAAGCACCACGTGTCAGGCATAGGGAGAGGTATAGGAAAATCCAGTAATAGTATAGTTTTCAATATAATTTTATTTTAGTACAATAATGAAATATTTGCATTGGATCTTACATACATTCATTGTTAGAATTTGAATATGAAAATACTACTAAGTTTTGAAAAAATCTATAACTTTAAATAATGGGAGGAAGAAAGGGAAGGAAGTGTGTAAAAAATGTAGAGGTAAGAAATGAAGGGGCCACGTATTTTGAGGGAGAGTAGATGGAGAGAGATTAGTATATGGAGAGAGAGAGAGAGAGAGTAAATGAAGAAGAGAGAAGTGGATGGATAGAGAGTAAACGGAGAAGGATAGTAGTGGATGGAGAGAGAGAGGAGGAGGAGGAGAGAGTAATGGAAATTAATGTTGAGAGTAGTGGATGGGGAAATGACGTTTTGACAGAGAGAGAATAAATGGAGAGAGAGTGTGTGTAATGGATGGAGAGAGGGCGGATGTTAATTGGGTGGAGAGAGAACAACGTTAGAAGTGGGAGAGAAGGGAGAACAACGGGGAAGCGTGGAGACGTGGAGGAAAGGGGTGAGCGTCAGAAAGGGCCCATAAAGCACCACGTGTCAGGCATAGGGAGAGGTATAGGAAAATCCAGTAATAGTATAGTTATAGATTATCATTTCAAGCCCTAGTTATTATCATCTCCTAAAATAATAAAAAAATAAAATAATCTGCGTCTATATATAATACCCGACCACTGGTCCCTTTCACTTTATTGGGAGTTTCCGAGGGGCGCGAGGGAATGTTTGCCGTTTGAGCACATGCTGGAAGGTTCGTTTTCGCAGCTCCAAAACCCTAATCCATGTTCTTCAATGATATCAATCCGCATATCATGTTCTTGGCCTAATCGGGATTTCCCTTATCGTTGGCAGTTTGCGTTTTCTCTTCATATTATCTCTGACAATACTGTTACGATCTGTTTTCTTTTTCTTCCAACATTTAATGTTGTTTCAAAGAATAACTTCGAGAGTGATGAGAATGCTTTGTTTACGGATGCTCTCAACTTCCGTATCTGATTCCTCTTCTCAGAACACCTAAAAAGCCATAAATTTTGTTTTTCTTCTGAGTAACAACTTTCGAAATTCAATCTTGGCATGAATGGATTGCTAGACAACACTTGTGCTTTTTGGTCGTTGTGAGGGTGCGGAAGTGCTCAGCAAGGAGCACCAGTGGTCTAGTGGTAGAATAGTACCCTGCCACGGTACAGACCCGGGTTCGATTCCCGGCTGGTGCATCCATATTTTTTATTCTCGTTCATGTGATGCATAGTAGTTACTAGTTATTATATGTTCGTTGACTCTGGTAGAGGTAACATCAAGAAGCCTTGGCCAATCTCCTAGACCCTACAGTACCTTTTCATTTTAACAAGATATTCTATCATATTTGCCTTTCCGTTGGAGATATATGGAGAGCACGTTGAGCCTTCCATGAATGCTGGGTATCACAATCTTAAAATTTGGATTGTTATACTGTTATTTAAATCAGGAAATTCCGAATATCCATGATCAATTAGGAGCCTCTAAAGATCCATGTTATTGGCAAGATGAAGTTAATAGAGTAAGACCGTTATCCGTACGGCAGCACATTGTGACATATCAAGAACTAAGGACTTCTTCTAATTTCTTTTGTTGAATTTGAGGCTTCTAACCTTGTTTCAGATAGTCCGGAACCGATTTTCTGGCTAAGTGCCTTTTTCCTCTGTGAAAAAATGCATTCCTTATAGCTTAATTTTTTATTAGACTTGCCTGAAAAACACTAATTACTTAGGTTCCGAAAATATACAATTGGCATGTTGCACCAGTGGTCTAGTGGTAGAATAGTACCCTGCCACGGTATAGACCCGGGTTCAATTGCCCATTTGTGCATCCTTATTTTTTATTCTCGTTCATGTGATGCATAGTAGTTATTATATGTTTTGGTTGACTTCGGCAGAGGTAACATATGCACATGAATCAAACAATGTGGATTTCCGATTGGGTTGAGTTGCATGTGAAATAATACCTGAAAGAAGCATCCGATCATATGGAAAAATATACTTCAATCCTAGTTGGCTTGGTTATGTCTTATATGGAAATTGTCATGCAGTTTCGTTTGTACTGTAGACTTGTTTTTTTTCTTTTGTTATGTCCGTCACTTCATGTAAGCTGGATTTCTAGGGTCAACCAATCTGCAATTGCCAATTAGAGCATCTAGTTTAGAGTGGATGATTTAATGGGTTATTACATGAACTAAAATAGCTCATCTTTGCATCTATTGCAAATATAAGGGAGCATATTTAGTTGTCAAATAGAATGCTTCAAGTTGGGCATTCTGTTCTTAATGCGGATTTATATAAGTTCCTCCTTGCTTAAGGCGCAACACTGCTATTAGTGAAAATCGATTAACAATATTATCTGGGTGGAGGTAGGAATGGGAGGGGACTGCTTCCTTGCAAAAAACACTGCTGTCTATTCCAAAGATGGGGGACCCACATGCGGTGGGGCATAGGCCTTAATGTGAACAAGCACACATTATCTTATTTAAATAAACTCAACAATTTTCTATTAGTCCATATTGTGGCAATGAAAGATTGATTTAATAAAGTTAGGCCTGCAAGGTGTTGTTTAGTGGAGTTGAGGGGCTCGTCGGTTGTTCAGATCGAGTGTCAGTTATCGACACTCTCTTTGCACTTGTAGAGGTTCTTCGGTTCCTTTTAAATGGCACGACACTAAAAGCCTTTTGAAGGTTGTGGTGGATCTTGTCAGCATTTTGGAGATGTTCGTCCTTGTGTGAGTGTGTGCCAAGTGGGCAGGGCTACCTTTTTGATGCTTGTGTCAACATCACATGGCTGACGTGGAGGTGTCTTCTATTTTTGAGATGGAGGTAGACCTATTTGCAATTGATGTAGATGTTGAAGGTAGTGCAACATCAGTTGATGTTGATACAACATGCCTGATTACAATAGATGGCTCGATTTTGTCATCAAAATGTGTCTCTCCGATCTCTAGAGGAGCCCCTTAGGGAAGGAGATTGTTGACATTTCTCACGGTTCCCTTTTCTTTTGAGGAATATTTATTTCTTATGGATCCTTGCGGCCATATCCTTAAATTAGGTGGTAGATTTCTTGTTGCTATAGTTGGGGGAGGCACTTTTGATGACAACATTTTGGGCTGATTTTAGGGCTTTCAAAAAAAAATTTTGGGCTGATTTTATGAGTTACATGTATTGGAATGATGTAGTAGATCCGATTACTTTTGAATCTTTCCTACGTAATCAATTGATACGAGGTGCATCTGCATCGGTTGAGTCATGACCAAGGTTTGAAAAGGACGAAAGGCGGAATGAGGCGTTTTTCCTAGAGACGAGGCAAGGCATAGCCTTGAGGCAGTCAAGACGTAAGCCTCAGTTTGTATAGGAAAATAATTACAAAAAGTATAATAAATATATTTATTGATAAAATAATATAATCTGATAGACGTATAATATATTACATTGTAATATATGATGGAATCATGAAGATAGGAATATGAAAAAAGATATGTCAATTCCATAAACCTTTCTACCAAGTTTCTACCCAATCAGAAAGGAAATCATTAGCTATAACTATCACTAAAATATTTATCAAAGAGGGAGTCATTGGCTATAGTTGTCATTAATGATATCCGGGATGTTGATATGAATCATATGATTTTAATCCTAATCGTATGTTATACTGAAGTTGAACCAGTTGAAGAACGGTCTGATGACCCTCTGTGCCACAATACCCTACGAGTATGGGGGTCTCGTTGTAATATTAAGAGTTTACTGAAATCAAGGCCTTAAATGCCGGATTTCGGTTTTGTTTCGGAGACCGGCTGAAATGACCGAAATTTCGGTCATTTCGGTCTGTTTTTGAACTAGGCCCCCCAAATTTCGGTCGACATCAGCCATTTCGGTCGGATTTCGGTCACCCACCGAAATCGAAATTCGACCGAAATTCGGTCGAATTTCACCGAAATTTGAGGCCATGACTGAAATAATTGGACATGTAATATGAATATGAAAGAGGTCAAATTTAAGCATTCATCTTGCATAAATATATCCTCAACAATTATGCCTTTATAAACATCTGAAACTATCAATAGGATCAATCGTTTTCTTAAAATAATGCTCGGTAAATTCCTAATGCCTCAGGTACCGCCTCGTCTCGCCTCGCCTCGACCGCCTCAGGCATTCGAGGTGCTCACCTCTACCAAGGGGTCCGAGGCAGTCGCCTTGAGGCTTTTTGGCTTTGCCTTTTTTCGTCTCGAGCGTCTTTGTGCCTTGAGGCACATTTTTTCAAACAATGGTCATGACATGGTTCGATCATGCATTCTCGCATGGGGACGTTTTAGGCCTTGGAGATCTTGATCTGCATATGCATGCCATACTTGTTGAGGGTGTATGATCTCTTGATGGCAACTTCGAGTCCATGACCTTCAATGTGGTCACCCCAAGAGGCGGTGGCTTTCTGCAATGCGGTCTTTCCTTTGGCAGAGGTTGGTACCTTAGTGGGCCATCTTGATTTACATCACGCATGAGGATTGCCATTATATGTTGTGATGGGTGAAACATCATATGTTTTAGTCTTTAGTAGGGAGTGGCAGGAGCATATAGTGTATTTATAGGGAACATATTACGACTACCAAGTGCGAATGATGCAATTGTCTCTTTTATAGAAGCATACGGTCATATGACCGATGCATTTGGATTCGATATGAGATTGGCGCTTCCAAGTAGTTCATGGAGAATAAGCATTGGGGGAGGTAGTAGGGCAATCCGAGTCTATTCGATTTGGGAGCTAATTTGGTTACTAAATGAAGCTTTTAACTTGGAATGCGCATTGGTTGTTGCAACCCAGAGAAGAATATAGATTGTTTGTAGCTAGATATCTATCTAATTGAGCATTGGCTAGATATCTATTTGAATGGGATTTGATGTTGATGTTTATTGGAAATGAGATGTGATTGTTATGATAAGGTGGTTTGGAGTAGCCAAAGTGGTTCCAAATTGGCTGAGTTTCTCATAGTGATTGTTTTGGGAGGCTAGTGGCATTTCAATTATTTAAAATGGTGATAGATTCTTGAAGGTCGTGTCTCCAATGACCTCTTGGGTGGTGACAATTATGCTAAAGAGGATTGCAAATGATTTCCATATGGTGGTGATGTTGGTTTACTTGCATATGGCAACGTCGTAGCGAGAATACATATGGTTGGAGTTTAGATAGTGGGCAATGATTTTAATTGTACTCTTCTAGTGGTGGACAATCAAAGGAACACAAGTAGACATACATGGGGACACATGTGATCATGATCTTTGATCATATCGGTTTCGGACCCTAACTCTGGCTAGAGATTATAGATGTTGCATGTTGGGAATCATGTGTTCACTTGGAGGAATTCATCTTCACATTCTAGGTTTTTGCTTATATCATTGGAATTGATGGGGTCATTCTAGCTTTTTGGTTTTAAGTGTCTGCACCAAAGTCGATCAGATTACATGCGATTGATGTGTGAGCCGAGGGAGTTACAACCTTCCTCGTACTTTAAACTTAAACTCTCCTGGTTGGTGGAACCAAACATCAAGGAGGGAGTTTCTTCTTGGCTATGTGCCTCTTACCTACCGGGGTAAAGGTGAAGTTGAAGATGATAATGTAGAGATTTTTTTAGTCCATCTCCGGGGAATCTTAGAGGGTGCCATTGGTGGGATGGATGACTGGTCCTTAGGGAGGATGATGGTGCACTGGCGATTCAAAGCTTGGAGGTGATGAACAACTCTCTTTTAGCGAAATGGGTGACTAAAGTTTAGGGATGAGGCTCTGCTCTGCTCTATAGGACATTATGGTCGATTCATGGTGTCCCTTGGGACCCCGTTTCGCAGGTTGTTGTTATTCCTGGGATACCCAACTTTTGGAAAGGGATTTGCATGGTGCTTTCACTGGTGATCCCGCTTTTGTGGCTGGCTCTTGGTGACGGTCATGGCTTTCGACTCTGGATTGTTGATTGGGCTGGCCATGGGTCGTTACGTGCTCGTTTTCCTTGAATGTTTGCTATGACAGCTTCTGCTGGGGTCTCAATGAGGAATTGTTTGGAGGTCAGGAACTGCTTCCCTCTATTTCGTTCTGAGCTTTTTGACCAACGCTTTGCAGAGTTTCTAAATTTTCGGATGCTCTGCTGATATGCAAGGGGTTCATGATATTAGGGACCATCAGACCTGGGTTGATGGGTATTTTTATGTTTGGAAGGCCTACATGGCCTTCTGTTCAGGTAGGTTTTTGATGCCAGGAGAGGTGTTGGTGTCCTTCCTGTTGGTCGTGCGTCCTTGGTCTTTTTCCTGCGTTGAGCAGGCCTGACTATTAGAGGAGGGCTTTTGGGAGTCTGTGGTGGTGTTCTGGGAGGATTGCATGTCTAATGGTTCAGCGACATGCATGTCGGCTTGCAAGTTGGTCTCGCTCAAGAGGCATTTTATGGACTTCAATAGAGTGAATCGGGAATAGCAACGGGGTAGAAGATTGTGAGCACAAGAGGAGGTGTGTAGATTGGATAGAATGGAGGATGAGAGAGCCTTGGCGGTGGAAAAGGTGCTGGCGAGAGGTAATCACTTGAATCAGATCCTGTCAAAAGATAAAAAAGAGGAAGTGGTGTGGAGGCAAAGATCGAGACAGAGATGGCTGAGTGAGGGAGATGCAAATACGAGATTTTTTCATGCCATTGCTAGTGGAAGAAGGCGTAGAAATTTGATCCATTCGGTAGTCGTGAGTGGCGTGGTGGTGGAAGGGGACTGGGAGGTTAGGTTCATGCTACGGTCATACTTTCAGGCTTTCAGCAGGCGGTGGGCTCGGTCAGGATGGGGATGGTAGGGGAGAGGAATCTCGTGGATCTCTGAATCGGAGGCGGAGGCTTTGGTGTAGGAGACTACTGAGGCGGAAGCTAGACATGCGCTTTTCCAGCTTAATGAGGATGGGACATCGAGACCTGACGGATTCCTTGTATGTTTCTATTGAGAGTTCTGGGATACGGTAAAAAGGGGATGTGATGTCGGTGTTGGAGGAGTTCCAGTAGGGAAACAAGGGGTTCGAAAGATTGAACAAGGCGCTTATTTTTATGCTACCCAAGAAGGGTACTCTGATCAGGGTGGAAGACTACAAGGCTTATTGCGCTATCAAATGCTCTATATCTCTTGGTTTCTAAGATTCTTGCAAACTGGATGAGGGTGGTGTTGCACGTAGTCATCTCGCATGAGCAGATGACTTTCATTTCTGGGAGAGCCATGGCAAACGGGCTGGTTATGGCATCCAAGGTGGTGTCAGACTGGAAGAGATGTGGGGCCAAAGGGGTGCTTTGGAAGGTGGACTTTTCCAAGGCATTTGATTGTGTAGATTGGAGATTCATGTAGACGTCTTTGGAGAAAAGGGGATTCCCAGAGCTGTGGATCTCTTGGATCAAGTGATGTGTTACTACTGCATCTTATGTTGTGCTGGTTAATGGCAGACCAGACCGTAGATGGGAATCAGGCAGGGTTGCCTGCTGGCTCCTCTTTTATTTGTGTTAGTGGTTGACACTCTTACGGTTTTGATGAGGTTAGCAGTTGCTGGTGACTGGTGTTCTAGCTATACGAGGGAGGAGTTATCCATTTCGTTCTTGCAGTATGTTGACGATACGGTTTTATTTATGGGAGCGGAAGCAGAGAAGATTAGACGTGCCTCGTAGGTGGACATCTTTGGGGATGTATCTGGGCTTCAGATCAACATGGAGAAGTCGGTGATGGTCCCTTTCAGCCTCACTGAGCTGGAGCAGTAGAACGTGACAGAGGTATTGGAGTGCCCGACAATATCTTTGCCTATTACTTACTTGGGTATTCCTTTTGTGGCGGGGAAGCCGAAGGTTAGGGATTGGAGGATTTTGATGGAGAGATTGGAGACGAGACTGGCGGATTGGAAGGCATCTATGCTCTCTAGAGGTGGGAAGTTGGTGATGTTGAAGCATGTTCTCTCGGTGGTTCCTATCTTTTTCTGCTCTATGGGGGTGTTGCCTACAGGGGTGCATAATAAGATTGAGGCTTTGATGAGAAGATTCTTTTGGGCTGACGGAAGTCAGGGCAAGAAGGATTTCACTTGGTGGATTGAGCCAAGGTGACGTTGTCAAAAAGGAAGGGTGGCTTGGGGATGCTTCGATGGAGGAGATAAATAAGATATTTATGACAAAGTGTGCGGTCCAACTATGTGGGAAATTAGAGGATTTGGTTTGTTGATTGTTGAGGAAGATCTATGGGGTGTCCTTGACGTTGGAGGTACGCTCGGAGCAGATACCCTCATCATTGTGGAAGGGAATTACCACGATTGTTCCTGAGATCTCAACCAAGCTCAGACCAATGCTCGAGGATGGTGCAGGGTTCCGCTTCTGGTTAGATGATTGGATGGGAGATGGGACTTTGGGGGAGTGGGGTACCCCTGACTGTTGCGGTTGGGGGGCGGCCGTGAGTTGAGGGTGCAACAGGTCTGGGACCGTGAGACGTGGTCTCCGATGTTCACCTCGACATTGTTGGATCGGAGGGTGGAGGAGTTCATTGCATTGCAGGCGGGAACTATTATAGTACGAGGGTCCGTCCTCAAGCATGGATCATTTTATATGGGGAGATGTGAGATTTACGATGAAGAAAGAATATCGTTTTTTGGTGGAGGACGGGATGACAATGCAAGATGAGGTTGAGGTAGACATTGGTATGATTTGGAGATGCAATATTCCAAATTGTGTCATGGTTTTCCTATGGTTGTTCAGGCTAGAGAGGATCCTTTCAAAAGCTCGTCGGGGCCAATTGCTGGGTGTGGAGGATGTTGCTTGCGATAGATGCAGAGCGGCGGTGGAGGATGTAGACCACTTGTTTTTCGAGTGTCCTTTATCTGAGGAGGTGTGGACCATGGCCAACATCGTGTGGATTGCGGGCGGGATTGCGTCAATATCTGGAGGGATATTAGATCGGTCTGCGGTGCCGGACATGAGGACATCTCGTTTCCTTTCGCGGTGATCTGGTCCATCTGGTGTGTCAGGAATGAGCTTATATTTAGAAGGAAGAGGTTTTACGCTGAAAATGTTGTAGAGCATTGTAGGGTGTTGAGTTCCTCATGACGATTGTAATATGATGTATAATTAGTTTTTTTGATATTTTATCAAGGTTGCAAAAGTAGGTAGTCGGTATTCGGTCGACCCGGTCACTGATTAAGGATTAATAGGCAGTCGGGCGACTAATCGGCCTTAGTCAGACTTTAATTGGCTTTGTTTTTGTATTATTTTAAACATATAAATCATATTTGTACATATATTTAAATAGATTTTGTACATTATTATACTATCATAATAAAATAAAAGAAAATAAAAGAAGTAATTGAATTAAATAAAACATTAAGTGTATTATAGTTAGTTTGCTCTTGAAAAAAGCAAAAAATTTAAAAAATATGGTATCTCCAAGCAAAAATTGATCGACTATTGTGCCTAGTCGAAATTAATCAGTTATCAATCGACTACCCCACTGACTAGACTAGTTAAACCTACTAGTCTGGTTAGTCAGGCGACTTTTACAATGTTGTATTATATAGAGAGAGATATTGTGGTGGGTCCCAGCTTGGGAGTCCATTTTTTCTCTAAAAGAAATAGGACTACGATCTTTGATCCAATGAGCGCTTGTCAACAATAAAGGTGAGGATTTTTGTTTGGTTGCTATGTAGGAATCGCATGTTGACCGCAAAGTGGCGAGCTAGGTTTTTCTCTGGTACTGGTAGCACATGTCAACGTTGTCTTGTAGGCTTGTAGTGATCGAGGATGTTGAGCATCTCTTCTTTCTATGCCCGATTGCAAGAAGGTGTGAGTGACATCGTATGTGGAGCTAGAGTCAACAACTGATTGGGCTAGTTTTTGGGACTCGATGGATAATTTGGGAAACACGAGTAATCATTATAAAGTGTTTGGCATCTATTCTTTGGTCCATATGGCTCGCACGGAACGTGAATATTTTCCGCGGAGAGAGAATATATATGGAAAATGTTATAGAGCATGCAAAAAATTTAAAGATTTTTTGGTCTTTGTAACTCTTTTTTGTTACTTTTTTGAATATATAGAGATTACGGGTGGGCATCTACATGACATCATACCCTCTTTTTCCTCAACAAAATCAAGAAGTGGTTGTCTAAGATATGGAATGCTAGTGATGGGAAGGGTTCGTCTTCATCTTGCCTTATTTAGAAGCTTAGTTAGTAAGCTCATAGGTGATTTAAAGGCGTTTTGTTTGAGAAAATCGGATGACAACATCTTAGAGTTGGCAAAATGTGCAGGTGGATGCCAATAGACCTTCAAGGTGTAGGAAAACTATGTTTCTTAGCTTGGATAAGATTGACTTTAAGTTGAAAGCAACAGATGATCGTAGAGGATGGAGAGAAGAAATGGGAGGCTGAACGACGACTATACTATAGGACCACCAGATTAAGGCACCACCAACACAATGTTTTTAACTTTGTGGCTTGCGGGTGAAGGAGGCACAGGTGACTATTGATGGTTCCTTGATCCATGGTGATGATCAGGTGGCAAGGCTATGGTTGAGCATTTCTAGATGTTCGATGGACGAGGGTTTGACCATTTGGGAGATGGTCAGGTTTGGGGTCCAGCCTAATTAGTTAGGCTTAATCTGAGGGCTTGACTGGAGATTTCTCCACACAGGAAGGTGTCTCTCTGGTCTGTGAAGGCTTTCCTTATTTTTTCTTTGAAGAGTTTTAGGAAGTGGTATGCCAGGAGGTGATAGTGGAATTTTTTACTTTAAGTCTGAGTTGAATCAAGGCTTGATTTTTCTCTTGCCATGGGAAGATGCATCGGTATGTGTTGTCGACTTCGAGACAATTGCACTCTCGAACATAGTGTATGTGATTGTGGTGAAACTTATGGCTAGAAAACTCAAAGGGGTTTTGACATCGATTGGTGGAGCGTGGAATTGGGAATTAGGAAAAATTTAAGATTTGACTTTCGTTGTCTTACGATTTAAGTTATTACAAATTTTTATAATCCCGTCTTCTCTAGAAAAGGGGCTTGTAGGCATTATTTAGATATAGTTTGAGTTGTACTAAAATTGTGGTTTTTCCTTTTTTCCTCTCTTCGTATCCCCCCTCGTGCATCTCTGTTCTTTTCTCCAACAAAAAACCCTCATTACATGCACGTTTTTTCTTCCCTCATTCTCTTTTCTATTGATTTTTTTGAATTGCATCAAATTGGTATGAATTAATGCATCGTTAATTTGGGACTTAGGTCCTATCTTCTCGTGACATACTCGGGTAAGGTTGGAGTACAAGTTGGCCACATGGAAGCTAGGTATTTGTTGGTAGGGTGAGGGTGCCTAGTTTTGCTCAAGTTGGTTTTGTTGGTGATCTCGATCTTCTCCAGTTGATAAGGGAGATTTGTCGATAAAGGTTCATCTAGGCTTTGAAGAGTTTGATGAGAGGTTCTTTTGGATCATCTTTGGATATGAGAGCAAGGAAATGAACCTAATTTCTTCGGATGCAATGTTCGACCCTTGGAGGAGGGTTGGCTAAGGATTTTTCATCGTCAGGAATGGAACAAAGGCCTACTTGCGAAATGGATAGCGAGAAATTTAGGGTGAAAATGAAGACTTGCTTTGTGGATTGATTTGTGGCATTTATAGTGTTGCTACAGACTTGGATGTTAGCGGTATGAAGATGAGTCCGCCTTCCAATTTTTGGATGGACCTTTGCTCTACGATTGCACGATATGGCATGGTTTTTGAGACGGACAGTTGTGAACAATAAGGCTTTCCGATTTTGGTAAGCCAATTGGATGAATGAGGGGGTTGTGTGATAGGTTTCCCTAACTTTTTTTCTTTAGCTATGGATAGGGAGGCTTCAATGATAAATCGCTTGTCTCGACCAGGGAATGGAGTTTTGTTTGGGATTATTATTTTTGAGGGGTTTTTGGAAGTAGCGTATTTTGGAGGCTGGTCAATTAATGACAGTGATGGAGGTTGGTGAGCGCCCCACGAGGTGCTAGACCACTAGACATGGTGTGAGTAGTTCATGTTAAGAAGCCATATAAGTATTTGACGATGCAGAGTGGCTTGAAGGATTTAGAGCTAGCTAAAGATTGTAGACTTATTTGGAAGGGTAGCACACCATTGAGGTTGATGACGAGAGCTTTTAGGGCATGTTTCATCTCAAATTAGGCTCTCTAGTAATGCCCTAATTTATAAGCTGTACAGGAGCTGAGAGGACCAGGCTGTTTGTAATTTATGAGCCATTTGGCTTACTAGGAACGTCCACAATTTTTTGTTAATAGTGTCTTTGTATTGAGAATGTTTGTGTGCATATGCATTTTGTATCTATGATTTTATAATAAATGGAGATCAAGAGGGAACATCCATCATTTTCTAAAAAAAGTCCTTTCCAACTGAAATAACACCATTACACCACAGGGGCAACGATGTAGATGGATTTGGCGACACCTTAAGTGGAATATGGTGAGATGCAACAATAGTTGTCTAAATACGATCAAGGTGTCAACTCTTAGGCATCTTTGGAAGGCCCTAAGAAGCCAGATCCGAGACGTGACCCCTTCCTATATATGGTCAGATTTGAAGCCGATTCAACCATATCTTTACCTAGTGACCACTATATGAGCCACCCATCAGAGCTCCACTTGCCACCCAGGTCCAAATTGTTGCCACCATGTATGGCCCACCCCATACCCGAATTGCTCGTTAGAACAGGACTAAAGCCACCATCCATCCCACCTCCTGCAGGATCTGTTTGACTCCGTTCAATGATCCCATGCCACCAAATCTCTGCCTCAATAGAGCCCACACATGTTTTCCATCATTCAAGTTCGAAACCATGATCTGACCCCATCTAAACCTTGCATCAAAATCAAACTTGAGCCACCAACCCGCCCCACCCTTTGTAGGACATGTTTAACTTTATTCAATGGTCCTTGTCACCAATTGCCGTAGAACCTCCGTCCGCCTTAACAAGGCCCATACAGGTTCTGCGATCTGTTTCAGAGCAATCACCAAAGACGAAGGGCTCTCCCTTTACCATCCCTTCCATCCCCTTCCCAATTCCCTCAACCCCAAACTGGTACACCAGTAGCCAGCTCGATCACCACGGCCCATGTCATGGACAATCCACCGAAATCGGAATCTCCTCGACCACTCAGAATCATTATAACTCATATGGATATTGCCACCTCAATTATGCCTCTCTTGCCACCCTACCCATTGACAACACTACATACATCCACCCCATTGGTCGACATGGTCATTGCATCCCCATGCTACACCTCTAGCTGCCACATCCTCCTAATGTCCTAGTCCTCCCTTCCCCGCTGAAGGGCCACCAATCAGCATCCGCCTCACCTTCCCATGACATGATGTAAATGGTGGCATCAAAGCATCCAACCCCTTTAGTCAAATCAACTCCTTTTGGACCACCTTACTGGCTGGGACCTTTACAATGTGTTGAGACACCAATTCATCTTTGCATAATACCCCAAGTGACCACTTCCTGGAGTGCTCATACAGACCGACCAACGACCTTACAGCCTCCTGGGACCGCAACTCCAATGACATGCCGAAGAAGTCTACCACCACCTTGACCCGCCTAACTCCAGTGGTCCCGTTCACACTAACCTCCAAATTAGTTGGTCAGACTTTCCAGGTTGATTGTAATTGTACTTTAAAGCCTTCTGAGAAAAATTAAATAATATATCAGCAGGATTATTCATCTTTGCATTGTCTCTTCTCATCCATATTAACTAACAAATAGTTGTAACTTGTAAGTAACTATTGAGATATTTTTGAGTATCCACCCGGTTGATCTGTATCAACTTTATCTCAGGGATATCATTGGCAAGGAGGACCAGCCTAGTAATGAATTAGCACCTTCACAATCAGAGTCCAGAAAGTGACTCCACATTGGTGTATCCATGTTTTCTCTATTTTTAAAATGATCACATGATACTGTGCAGACTGAATTTGCTATTGTCAGTTACCCACCTTTTACAATAATATGCAGCAAGCAACATGTAGTTTATGAATCCTGCGTGATTTTGTGGGGAAAATACTGGTAATTGTAAATAGATGGACCGATTGGGCCAACTTTCTCATTTAATAGTAACATTCTAAGCCACTAGGCACTTGAAAGATCTTGCATATTTTTTTGGATTGCCAAGCATTTCAGGACTAACTATCTTGCAGTTGATTGAAATCAGCTAGTAGTGGCTTGTGATTGTTAAGTTACTTTGGGCCATCCATCCAGTGATTGATGCATTTGTGCCAAGTCAATTTCAGGAAAATCAACCAACAAGAAGCACCAGTGGTCTAGTGGTAGAATAGTACCCTGCCACGGTACCGACCCGGGTTCGATTCCCGGCTGGTGCATCCATTTTTATGTTTTTTAATATGGTGTATATTATATCATTGGGCCATGCTTTGCAACATGATGAAGATTCCTCTTTGCCTTTAATACATGGTCAGCAACTAACATTATTAAACTTGAAAACATATCCAGCAACTTACATTAGAAAAATATGCTGGCACATCTTGTCACCTAGACCCTATAGTACCTTTTCATTTGAACAAAGTACTCTATCATATTTGTCTTTACGTTGGAGAATTATATGGACATCACGTTGAACTTTCCATGAATGCTGGGTATCACAATCATAGAATTTAGTGATTATTCTGTTCTTTAGGAGCCGCTAAAGATCCATGTTATTGGCAAGATGAAATGAATAGATTAGGACCGATGTCCGTATGGCTGCACATTATGACATATCAAGAACTAAGGAATTCCTCTAATTTCTTTTGTTGAATTTGAATCTTCTGTCTTTGTTTCAGATATAGTGGAACTGATTTTCCAGCTAAGTGACTTTTTCTGGGTAAAAAAATGCATTCATGATAGCTTAATTTTTTATTAGACTTGCCTGATAAACACTGATTACTTGGATGCTGAAAATACACAATTGGCATGTAGCACCAGTGGTCTAGTGGTAGAATCGTACCCTGTCACGGTACAGACCCAGGTTCGATTCGTTGCTGGTGCACACGTGTTTTGTTCTTTTTTCTGGTGAAGCATACAATAATATCATGTTTTGATTTTGTTTATAGTTTGAGGGTCCACTTTATACTAAAAAATAAAGCTTTTATCGTTGCATTCTGTATGTCCGTTATGCAAGAGGAATGTAAGAGTGAAAAGGGGCTGGACATCCTCCACATCAAAATACATTGCCAGATTTTGCATATAGAACCCTAGATTTTTTGTCGATTTTTTATGATAAATATTTACCTGTCTTTGCATTACAGAGGCTCGAGTTAGTTTTAATCATTTCCTCTACTCCGGATTTATAGAATCTCGTAATCCGTTGAATATTTAACAGTGATAGGCAATATATAGAATTTGCATGATAGGTTGTAATAGATCGGTTGATTTGTTGAGATAGTTGGCAAGATGGAAATGCAACTATGAGCAGGAATCAAGGTTTTAAAAACTGAATCGGACATCAAACCGGACATGTATCGGTTTTTTATTTTTATGGTCGGACCAATGGAACCGACCGATCGAACCGGTGATGACGTCAACAGTTCAAAAAAATCTGGAAGAGACCGAACCGTTGTCTTGTTGGTTTGGTTCGTAGGGTTCAACTGGGTCGAACCGAGTTAAACCGATATATCATGCATATAAATATGAAAAATGCTACATCATATCTTTCGAGGATTTGTTTACTATTGTCCTTTCAAGTTTTTCCAATAACACTTATACCCCTATTTTTAGTGCAATTTCACGTGTCCCCTATATTTTTACAAAATCAATAGCAATGGCATTTTATTAGTACACTTGTGCTCCTATTTTATACCAACATAAGGATGATATTGTGGAATTTTTAAGAAAATATTGGAGCACAAATGATATTGCTTAAAAGTTAGGGGTATAAATGTTCTTAAAAAACTTGAAAGGACGTAATAATCATATTTCATAAAATTTATATAAATACATATATGTGATGTAGAAAGTTAATAATTTTAAAAGTAATTAAACACTAAGTGTTGTTAATTTGTTATATTAGTATGATTATGACAATGTCTTCTTCGCTGATTATTATTATTATAAGTGGACAACCTCATACATGATGTGGGAAGAGAGAGTCAATTCTCATATGGTAGGAAGGGACAAGCAATAATGAGTCATTGACACATGTGAAGGAGAAGAGATAAAAGAATACTTTACTATGGGTTAGAATGAGACTAGATTATGAATATTTCTGAAAAAGTTTGTATATTGTTAATTTATTTGAAAATATTTTTTTTGTCAAAAAATGGATTGTTGAACCAGTGGTTTGGTTCAATTGGTTCAATCGGATTTAAGCGGTCCAACCGGATTTTGACTGGTTTTTATTTTCTAAATAAAAACCGTATGGTTGGACCGTTTTTCCTCCGGTTCTTGGTTTAACCGGTTCAACCGGCCAGTTCGGTTCGGTTTTTACAACCTTGGTAGGAACGAAATGTTCCCACGAAAGTTGTCTTGGAAGTCCAATTATAGCATCTCAATTGTCGAATTTTCTTTCAAATTTCCGTGTTTATTAATTGAAGCTTTCTCGGTGATATTCTATATTTTATAGTTTCTTGACTAGAGATCTTCTCTTTCCATCATTGAATGGTTGAACACAACTAATTCTTATTTGGGTTATTTACACCCATAACCCTGAGTAATTTCGTAATTACCCCAGGAACACTCGATAATTCACAATTACATGAGTAACCCCGAATAATCCTTAACTCTTACGTGGCATGACCCTGTGTTATGTTCCGTTTGACATGGCCGTTACATTTGATGGTTTCCGTTAGAAAACGACAAATTACCCCTAATACTCAGTCGTATTTACAAATCATGCCATCTCGTTGTAGTATGTAGAGTTGCAGGTCGACGAGTCTGCATCACCGCGGCAGAGGGAGAGGGCGTATGCGCGGTTGAGGACGGAGTCGGGGTGGAGGCGAGGAAGTCACGTACGGAAGGCGTGGAGGAGCTGCCCACCTCCAACCAAGGTGGCCCCGGTGATTAATCGCCTCCCCCACCTGTTCGCCTACGAGCTCCATCTCCCCTACCCCCGTCCGCGCGCGCCTCTGTTCTGCAAGGCTCAGGCAAAGCTTCCCCCCAGCCGCCCGCGCACCTCTGCCTTGCAAGCCTCAGGTGGAACCGGAAGCTCCAGTCTGCCCCTCGCCCGCGCGTGACCCCGCGACACCTCCACCCCCCACCCACCGCGCAAGCTCTAGCTTCCCCGCGCACGTGCCTCTTCCCCGCAAGCTTGAGGCGGAGCTCCTCCCCCCGAGCCCTCGCTCGCACAGAACCTTCCACACCCCCCCCTCGCGCGTGCAAGCTTCAGCTTCCCCGCCTGCACGTGCC
This sequence comes from Ottelia alismoides, assembly GCA_037367405.1. Lineage (NCBI taxonomy): Eukaryota > Viridiplantae > Streptophyta > Magnoliopsida > Alismatales > Hydrocharitaceae > Ottelia > Ottelia alismoides. Next base: position 160,164 of record JAZKJV010004081.1, on the reverse strand, counting down.
TCTTCCCCGCAAGCTTGAGGTGGAGCTCCTCCCCCCGAGCCCTCGCTCGCTCGGAACCTTCCACCTCCACCCCCCCTCGTGCAAGCCCTAGGCCTGCTTACCCTTATTGCTGCATGCTCCAGCGCTCCACCATGCAAGACCCAGGTCGGACCTGCGCGCACCTCCGCCTGCCCCGTTGCAGTCCGCCGCCTGCTCCGTGATCGAACCCACCTCCTCCTCTCCTCTCATTCCTTTATTTTTTATTAATCTCAGCCGTTAGATCACGTATTGGTTAGATTAACTCAACCATCTGGTTGAGTTAATGAACTAAACTAACAGAAGGTTATGGATGTAAAACAGAACGGTTATTCAGGGTCTTGGATGTAATTGTGAATTATCGAGGGTTCATGGGGTAATTATGAAATTACCCAGGGTTATCGGTGCAAATATCCCTTCTTATTTTGTAGATATCTTCTCTTTCGATCATTGAATAGTTGGACATCTGTTGAACACTTTCGTTCCAACTTTATGGATTCTTAGATGGGTAAATGGATCTTTGGATTGAGGGATCGTTTACCCACCGTTCTATAAGTGTACTCATCTCCCTCTTATTGTATTATCTTAGTGAAAAGAGAGCCCTAATCTCTTGTGAGGGAGATTAGGGTTTGTGTGTGCCCTCATGTTTTTTCATCTCCGTAGGATTTTCCAGGTAAACCTTGGTGTCATTGTTTTGGTTCTTGATCATTCGTTTTCAACAGTGTGTGGTATGGTGGTCTAGTACTCTCTCACAGTACAATCCCAGATTTGATCACTTGCTGGTGCTTTCTATTGTAGTTAACATATATTTTGTTGTATCTGCATATTCTTTTTAGATTATGCATATAGTTTTGTAAAATGATTTTTACTGCAATTAGATGATTGGTTATTTACGTGCTTGTATGTCTAGCAACCTGTACAATTAGAATGCATGGAACATGCAAAAAGTCTCCAGACTTTTTGGTCTTTGAGAAATTAACACGAAGCACCGGTGGCCTAGTGGTAGAATAATACAATGCCACGGTACAGAATCGGGTTAATTCCGGGCTGATAAATAAGACCATTTATTAAATTGAATATGCACGCAACTGGAACTTGACAATCCAGAACAATTCAAAGAATTAATAGAAATAATATTTTTTTATCATCATCCATTCAATAGTTTGTTAGTTTAAGAGTGTTATAGAGGATGGCGATTCACGCCCTAGTTATTATCATCTGCTAAAATAAAAAAAATCTATCTAAACTCTATATATAATGTCCGAGTATTGTCCCGTCCACTCTTTTGTGTGTTCTCGGAGGTCGCGAGGGAATGTTTGCCGTTTGAGCATGCTGGAAGGTTCGTTTCCCGGGCTCCAAAACCCTAATTCATGTCCTTCAACGATGTCTATCCACATATCATGTTCTTGGCCTAATCGGGGTTTCCAAGCTGGTTGTTGGCAGTTTGCGTTTTCTCTTAATATTATCGCTGACAACACTGTTGCGATCTGTTTTCTCTTTCTTCCAACATTTAATGTTGTTTCAAAGAATAACTCCGACAGTGATGAGAATGCTTTGTTTACGGATGCTCTCAACTTCCGTATCTGATTCCTCTTCTCAGAACACCTAAAAAGCCATAAGTCGTTTTTTGTATTCCGAGTAACAACTTCTGAAGTTCAATCTTGGCAACAATGGAGTGCTAGACAACACTTGTGCTCTTTGGTCATTGTGAGGGTGCGGAAGTGCTCAGCAAGAAGCACCAGTGGTCTAGTGGTAGAATAGTACCCTGCCACGGTACAGACCCGGGTTCGATTCCCGGCTGGTGCATCCATATTTTTTATTCTCGTTCATGTGATGCACAGTAGTTATTATATGTTTTGGTTGACTTCAGCAGAGCTAACATATGTACATGAATCAAACAATGTGGATTTCTGATTGGGTTGAGTTGCATGTGAAATAATACTTGAAAGAAACATCCGATCATATGGGAAAATATACTTGAATCCTAGTTGGCTTGCTTATGTCTTATAGGGAAAATGTCATGCAGTTTCGTTTATACTGTAGACTTGTTTTTTTACTTTTGTTCTGTCTGGGACTTCGTATAAGCTGGATTTCTAGGGACAAGCAATCTGCAATTGCCAATTAGAGCATCTAGTTTTGTGGATATGATTTAATGGGTTATTGCATGAACTAAAACAGCTCATCTTTGCATGGATTGCAAATATTAGGGAGCAGATTTAGTTGCCAAGAAGGCTTCAAGTTAGGCATTCTGTTCTTAATGAGGATTTATACCAGTTCCTCCTTGCTTAAGGCACATCACTAATATTAGTAAAAATCGATTCACAATACTGCTCGATCAAGCACATCCTTTAGATAATTGAGAATTTTTTCTGGGTGAAGGTAGGAATGGGAGGGACTGCTTCCTTGCAAAAACATTGCCTTTTATTCCAAAGACGGGGGACCCACATGCGGTGGGGCATAGGCTTTGATGTATAAAAGCACATATTGTCTTATTTAAATAAACTTAGCCATTTTCTATCAGTCCATGTTGTGGCAATGAAAGATTATTTTAATAAGGCTTAGCCTTGCAAAGTGGTGTTGTTTAGTGGAGTTGAGGAGCTCGTCACGTTGTTCCGATCGAGTGTCAATTATCGACATTGTTGTTTAGTGGAGCTGAGGGGCTCATCGCGTTGTTCCGATCGAGTGTCAATTATTGACACTCTCTCCGCACTTGTAGAGGTTCTTTGGTTCCTTTTAAATGGCATGACCCTAAAAGTCCTTCGAAGGTTGTGGTAGAGCTTGTCAGCATTTTGGAGTTGTTCTTCTTTGCGCGAGCATGTGCCAAGTGGGTAAGACTACCTTTTTATGCTTGTGTCAGCATCACATGGCTGATGTGGAGGTGTCTTCTATTTTTGAGATGGAGGTAGACCTATCTATAACTGATGTAGATGTTGAGGTAGTGTGACATCAGTTGATGTTGACACAGCATGACTGATTACAATAGAGGACTCGATTTTGACAACAAAACGTGCCTCGTTTCTCTCTGGAGGGGAACCCCTTAGGGAAGGAGATTGTTGACATTTCTCACAGTTCCCTTGTCTTTTGAGGAAGATGTATTTCTTATGATCCTTGCTGTCATATCCTTAAGTTAGATGGTAGATTTCTTGTTGCTATAGTTGGAGGGCACTTTTGATGGCAACGTTTTTTGGTTGGGCTGATTTTATGAGCTGCATGATTTGGAATGTTGTGGTGGATCCGATTAGTTTTGAACCTTTCCTTCTTAACCGATTGATACATGGCACATTTGCATCGGTTGAATCATGACATGGTTCAATCATGCATTCTCGCATGGGGACGTTTTGGGCCTTGGAGATCTTGATCTGCATATGCATGGCGTACCTGTTGAGGGTGTATGATCTCTTGATGGCAACTTCAAATCCATGGCTTTCAACGTGGTCACCCCAAGAGGTGGTGGCTTTATGCAATATGGTCTTTCCTTTGGTAGATTTGGTACCTTCGTGGGCCGTCTTGATTTACATCATGCATGGGGATTGCCATTATATGTTGTGATGGATTAAACCTCTGTTTTAGTCTTTAGTAGAGAGTGGCGGGAGTTGATGGTGTATCTAAGGGGGGCATATTGTGACTACCAAGTGCGAATGATGGAATTGTATCTCTTATAGAAGCATATGGGCATGACTGATGCATTTGGATTCGATCTGGGATTGACGCCTCTAAGTAGTTCATGGAGAATAAGCATTGGGGAAGTGGTAGGGTAATCTGAGCCTATTCGATGAGAGAGATTGGTTGTAGTTAGATATCTATCTAATTGGGCATTGACTAGATATCTATCTGAATGGGATTTGATGTTGATCTTTATTGGTAATGGGACATAATTGTTATAATAAGGTGGTTTGGAGTAGCCTAAGTGGTTCGAGGTTGGCAGAGTTTGTCACGGTGATTGTTTTGGGAGGGCTAGTGGCATTTCAACTAGTTACAATGGTGATAGATTCTTGAAGTAGGTGTCTCTAATGGGCTCTATGGTGGTTACAATTATGTTATAGAGGATCACAAATGATCTCCATGTGGTGGAGACATTGGTTTATTTGCATATGACAACATCGTAGTGGAAATAAATATGGTTGGAGTTTAGAGAGGCTTGACTGGGTTCCTTAATTGGCTTTGAAGGGTGGGCAATGATTTCAACTGTATTCTGCTAGTGGTGGATAGTAACGGAACCCAAGTAGACATACCTGGGACACATGTGGTCAGGATCTTTGGTCATATCAGTTTTCGACCATGACTCCTTCTAGAGACTGTAGATGTTGTCAATCAAATGTTCACTTGGAGGAATTCATGTTCACATTCTAGATTGGTCAGATTGTTGAATCATTGAAATTGATGTAATCATTATAGCTCTCCGATGTTTTCAATACACAAAAGTCGATCAAATCACATGTGATTAATGTGTGAGCTGAGGAAGTTATACCCTGCATCGTACTTTAAACTTAAGCGGTCCTGGTTGATGGAGCCAAACATCAAGGAGGGAGTTTCTTTTTGTCTACGTGTCCCTTGCTGGGGTGAAGGTGAAGTTGGAGGCGATAATGCGGAGATTTTTTCAGTCCACCTCTGGAGAATCTCAGGAGGTGTCGTTGGTGGGGTGGAAGACTCTGGTCCTTAGGGAGGAGGATGGTGGGATGGGGATCTGAAGCTTGGAGGTGATAAACAAATCCCTTTTGGCAAAGTGGATGACTAGAGTTTGGGGAGGAGGTTCCGATCTGTTCAGTAGTACGTTGCAGTCGTTTTATGGTCTCCTGGGACCTCGCTTCGTCGGTCGCTGTTATTCCCGGGTCTTCCAACTTTTGGAAGGGGATTTGTGCGATGCTTCCATGGGTGATCCCGCTCTTGCAGCGGGCTCTTGGTGATAGTCGTAGCTTCCGATTCTAGATTGATGATTGACTGGCCATGGGTCGTTACATGCTCGTTTTCCTTGACTATTTGCTATGGCAGCTTCTGCTGGGGCCTTTATGAGAGATTGTTGGGAGGTCGAGAGCTGGCTCCCTCGGTTTTGTTCTGCGCTTTATGACCAGTGCTTTGCAGAGTTTCTGCGTCTTCTGGAGGCTTTGCCAGTATGCGAGGGGATTCATGATATTAGGACCACTGGATTTGGGTTGATGGGATTTTTTGGTCGGCCTTCTATCGGGTAATGGTCTTTGATCCAGTGAGCGCTTCGAATAGGTTTATCGACATCTGGAGGTGGAAGGTCCCACTGACAATGAGGACTTTTGTTTGGTCGCTACGTATGATTCGCTTGTTGACTGCAGAGCGACGAGCTAGGTTTTTTCCAGGTACTGGAAGCACATGTCAACGATGTCTTGTAGCGAGCAAGGATGTTGAGCACCTCTCTTTCGATGCCTGATTGCAAAGGAGGTGTGGGCGACATCACAGATGGAGCTGGAATCAACAACTAATTGGGTTGGCTTTTGGGACTTGATGGTTAATTTGGAAATGTGAATGATCATTCTAAAGTGTGGGTGGCCGCTATTCTTTGGTCCACGTGGCTTGCACGGAACATGAATATTATCCGTGGAGAGAGAATGTATATGGAAAATGTTATAGAGCATGTAAAAAAATTAAAACCTTTTTACTCTTTGTAACACCTTTTTGATATTTTTTGTGAATATATAAAGCTTACGGGTGGGCGTTTACACGATGTCACCCTCTTTTTCTTAAAAAAAATCAAGAGTGGTTGCCTAAGCTATGGAATGTCAGTGATGGGGAGGATTCAGCTCCGTCTTTCCTTAATTTGAAGCTTGTTAAGCTCATAGGTGATTTAAAGGTGTTTTATTTGAGAAAATTGGGTGACAACATCGTTGAAGTTGGCAAAATGTGCAGTTGGAGGTCGATAGACCTTCAAGGTGTAGGAGATCATGCTTCTTAAATTGGATAAGATTGAGTTTAAGTTGAAAGCAATAGATGATTGTAGAGGATGCATAGAAGAAATGGGAGGTTGAATGATGACTATACTATAGAACCACTGTATTAAGGAAGGTGCCGCCAACATATTGTTTTTAACTATGTGGTTAGCGGGCGAAGGAGGTAAAGGTAACTATTGATGGTTCCTTGATCCATGGCGATGGTCATGTGGCAAGGTTATGGTTGAGCATTTCTAAATGTTCGATGGACGAGGGTTTGACCATTTGGGAGATGGTCAGGTTTGGGGTCCAACCTGATTAGTTAGGCTTGATCTGAGGGCTTGACTAGATATTTTTCCACGCAAAAGGAGTCTATCCAGTCTATGAAGGTTTTCTTTATTTTTTGTTCTTTAAAGATTTTTGGGATGTGGTATGACAGGAGGTGATAGTGGAAATTTTCATTTTAAAATCCGAGTTGAATCACGGCTTGATTTTTCTCTTGCCCTCGGAAGATGCATTGGTATGTGTTGTCGACTTTATGACAATTGCACTCTCGAACATAGTGTATGTGATTGTGGTGAAACTTTTGGCTAGAAAACTCAAAGGGTTTTTGATATCGATTGGTGGAGCGTGGAATTGAGAATTAAGGAAAATTTAAGGTTTGATTTTCGTTGTTTTACAATGTAAGTTTATTGCAATTTTTTATAATCCCTCTCTAGAAAAGGGGCTTGTAGGCACTATTTGGATATAGATTGAGTTGTATCAAAATTGTGGTTTCTCCTTTCCTCTCTCTTCTTATTACCCTCATGCATCTTTGCACTTTTCTTCAACAAAAATCACTCATTACATGCACATTTTGTCTCCCCTCATTCTGATCCTACATCTAAAACTCACGAAGTGTGAGAGTGGGTTATAAATGGTGGGGAATACTACCTGACAACTTGGGCTTAACCATTTTGAGTGACTGTCAACGGATCCATTTGGACCTGAATCCAACAAATTGTCAGGACCAGTTTTCCTCGATAACGGATCGGGGACCTAAGCTCGGGACGTTACAAATGGTATCAGAGTGGGTTCCCTCTGATAGTGGAAAGGGCTACCCGAAGGGACCTAAGCCGGGAGCATGCAACCGCTACTGTCACTGGGAATAAGTGATGGACCACGTCGCAACGAGGGCATTATGAATATAAGTGGGGGAGGTTGTAGCACCCATACCCCCAAACATAGTCCCATATCTAAAACTCACAAAGTGTGAGAGTGGGTTATACGTGATGGGGATTACTACTTGACAACTTGGGCCTAAGCATTTTTGGTGATTGTCAACGAATCCATTTGGACCCGAACCCAACAAGTTGTCAGGGTCAGTTTTCCTCGATAACAGACTGGGGACCTAAGCCTGGATCGTTACACTGGGAGCTTTACAATGTGTTGATACACCAATTCATCTTTGCAGAACAACCCAAGTGACCACTTCCCGGAGTGCCCCAAAAGACCGAACAACCGATTTTACAGCCTCCTGGTACCACAACTCCAATGACATGCCGAAGAAGTCTACCACCACCTTGACCCACCTAGCTCCAGTGGTCCCGTTCATACTAACTGCCAAATTAATTGGTCCGACTTTCCAGTTTGTTTGTAATTGTACTTTAAAACATTCTGAAAAAAATTAAATAATATATCAGCACGATTATTCATCTTTGCATTGGCACTTAACCATATTAACTACAAATGGTTGTAAGTAACATTTGAGATATCTTTGAGTATTCATCATCCCACGGATGCTTCGATCTGTCTCAACTTTATATCAGGGATATCATTAGCAAGGAGGGCCAGCCTAGTAATGAATTATTGTCTTCACGATCAGAGTCCAGAAAGTGACTCCACATTGGTGTATGTTGGAGTATAAGTTGTATGCGCCTATTGTGTTGTAGCAGGGTAAATGGATCCTGGAGGAGATGCATTTACCCCATCTAGTGTTTAGTCCCACATCGTCCTGTGGTGGGACTTGGAGGCTCTGGAGAGGTTATATAAGGAGCCCCAGACCTCCTGTATCCATTGAGAAAAGCAATAGCAAAACACGCCCATTTGAGGGTTTCTCCCGTGGTTTCATCCCGCTCCTCACGGAGTAGGGTTCCACGTAAAATCATGGTGTTCCCATGTTTATGTTTCTTGTTTATGCTCTGATTTATCATTCGCTTCCGCATATTATATTTTCTAACACGGTATCAGAGCGGGTTCGTTTCTCGAGGATTTCATCGTGTTCTTTATTTTAATTCAAGGTCCGATCATGGGTTCGATTCTTGAGGAATCATGTTATGTTTTAAGATTCGATTATTGTTCATATTCGGCTTGGCTCCTGTTCAAGATCATATTCTAAGGTTTGTTGTGAAACCCTATCTCCAGGCAGCAACCCAGGCCGCATCCAGGCGGCTCCAGGCCGCATCTTCAGCCCGACGATGCCCCCAAATCCATTCCGATGGCAGCCTCCAGCGGAGGCACACAGGAGAGCCTCCAACAACTAGCCCTAAGCGAGAGAGCGCCGCTCTCATCTTCCTGCAGGCGGCGAGCACTCAGGCGGCGCACTTCCCCTAACGCCACTTCGACTCGCGCGACTACTCCCCCTTTAGGCGCATGGCGGAAGTAACCTCGTTCCCCCCTTCCAGCAAATGGCGGCGCCTCCCCAGGCGCGAGCAGGGCGCACAGGCGGCGCAAACTCCAGTTCCATCGCCTCCCGCGGCGGCCCCCAGGCGGCGAGATTCTACCCCCTCCAAGGCGCGATACCTCTTCTCCAAGGTGGAGCTTTGCTCGGTGCCCCCCCCCTGCCCCTTCATCAGCTCCTCCTGGCGGCGCGCGACCCAACTCCACCGATGCTGCGCAGGAGGCGCTCCAGCATCTCCCGATACACGCGAGACCAGGCGACAGAAGGGAATCCCCAGGCAGGCGGCGCGCAAGACCAGAAACCCCGATCGGGGGTGCTTGGCGATGGAAAAGGGTTCCAACAATTGGGAACCCTAGTGCGTTGAGAGAAATAAGGGCCCGATGTGTGAACCCCTTAGGATCCGGGTACCCGTTTATGACATAATTTGCAATATTCCATTTATTGACATCGCATTAAAAGCATAAATTTATGGGAAAAATTTTCGCGCGGCTAATTTTCCACATGACATTCACATCCACAAGTTAATAGAGAAAATTGGCACCAAAATCTTATTTCATTAATTTCCATATGATTTTACAACATGTACAATGTCTGACAGTACATACAACATCCCAAAAATTTGACTGAAGAGAAGAAGCATTTTACAATATCAATTGAACTAAAAACCGTAACAAAAACCACATACTGTCTGGTATAGACCTTGTCTCCTGGAACCATGTATAGCTACTAAACAACAGACTGTTTGCCTGCCAAACATGTTAGGAAAGAAGAGGCGTCAGCAGGCGCTGGTACCTCCCAAAAACTTATAAACATAAACAAGGATTTAATATGTTCAAAAGTAACAAGTAGAAAGGTGGAACAACTCAATGTAATTTTATTTCTACTTGCAAATGTAAAAGGTTTCCAAATTTCTAGTAAGCACCTCTCATGATTAGCCATTAACCCAACATTTCCCACATACGCATATTTATATTGTAACTAATTGATCATAAGTAAGTATATTTTATTCTCATATTACTTAGAGATCATATTTGTGGATTTTGATGATGGGAAAGATGAGATAAGAAGATATAATGATTTATTAAATTCTTAAGTCTAGTGGATAGTCTGTGGTCTTGGTTCGTGTGAAACCTCACACTATGATTCTAAGACTTGGGAAAAGTCTTAGGGTTGGGGTGCCTCCGTAGGCATGCGGTGTAGTATAATGCATCCTAACTAAGTTCCAACACGTCCACTAGCTTATTAAGATTTCGAATTCAGATTATAGTCATTTCCATTTACTCAACTTAAACTGTGATCTTTATAGGGATTTCGAAACAGATTATAGTCACTCCCAATCATCTCAATTTTCAATTGTAATTTCTCCAAACCTTTACAGTAACTCTTTCAGATGTAACTCTAGATGATGTAGATATAGATGTAGATATGGATGATCTGGATGTAGAATCGCCAAGTCTGTTGGCGAAAGAAAACTCAAGCGGTGAAGAAGCCTACAAATGGATCTTCCATCTCGTCCTCTAGTTGGAAGGACGGCCCAATAGAGGGATAGGTCTACTCCCCAACTACGCCATTGAGACGGGTGAGAGAGACTTCCCGGAAAAGTCACTCTAGAAAAACAGCCCGACCGGTAACAGGCAACCGAGCTCGTACGTAAAACTGAAAACCGAGGATCCCCCGCCTGGGTATCCTAAAACAGAGGGTCAGCGGAACCGGTCTAAAGTCGGGATCCCAACGAGGCGTAAAAACACTGCGAGCTCGCGTAAAAACCGAAAAAGGACTGGGATCCTAGACTTGCGCATTAAGCGGCCGCTGCCCTAACTGGGCTTCCTTTCCTCCGCCCAGTTGAGGGTCACCGCGCCCTCGCACGGCTAGGTGTAAGAGTCACCATGACCGGCATTATAAATTGACATCACTGATTTACCATTATGTTTGCTTGATTACACCTTCCTTTCTCAATCTCTTTTGTAATCAACTTTTCAAACATATATATATCTTGTCTACAATTTTATTAATGATCAGTGAAGTATGCTTAAAGGATTATTTCGTTCAAGTCATGATGACAAGACCACTATATATACATCTTAAGGATAAGCAATCACATAAACTTGCAGTGTCATAATTGATTTTTGGTAGAGGTATAAGATTCTTTTACATGATACTAAAAACTGCAGGTTTATCAGATTTAACACTAATTGTGTGAGTTAATCAATGGTTCCTCCACTACGTAGGTATTCCATCATCTTTGTTTAATTAATCAAGGGATCAATGTAATTGGATGAAGATCAATTATCTTACGAGTAAATTACAAAATGGCCACGATTATGTGTCTATTCCACATTGACGATTTCATTTTTTTAACATAGAGTAACGTCGACATAAGCTTCCATAATTTTGTATATAAGAAGTTCAAAATGGATCAAGTAATGATACGATCTTGATACCTGGACATCAACAAACAGTCAATATCAACTTTACTTAAAAACTTTATTATGTACTTAGTTGAGTCCAGCCGGTTGTTTCAAATTTCTATAGGGCAAAATAATTCATCTACTCGATATATGGTCTGGATAAAGTATTAAATAATCAAACATTTCATTCTATATATGTCATATATTTAGTTCCTTTTACTGTTTGGAAAAGTGCCCAAAATTTACAAGATATTACTGTTAGTAACCATATGCTTATTCACGAACGATCTGTTCTGACCGATTCGGTATCATCTTGAAGTGATCAGTCAAGATTGAAAGCAGTGATCTAATAAGATGTGCATTTCCCATCTCTCAATATGATTTAAGAAAGAAAGGATCCTACTCAATATAATGGAGGTAAGCAGGTGCCTAAAGATGACCCCATATGTTGGTTTGCTTCTGGTAATAGAGCAAGAGTCAATAGATAAAGATTAGCAACTTGTACCCATACATAAAAGCTCATCACTGTATGATTTTTTTAAGGGACTCGTATTCATTTCCACCCTCAAAAGAAAATTGAATAGATGAGACACTCAACCATTTTTTTAGACCATCTAATACTAACTTATTCATTTTCCATATATATATATAAAGAGCAAAGAGAAACCACCAAAAGAAAACATTGTCACCATAACTAAAGTTATTATTGATGAGAGATCCCATGTTCATCCAGTGAAATTCTACTAATACTAAATTCTGTATGCCTATTGTTCATTTGTTAATTAACTACCTCATATTATATATATATATATATGTATATATATTTTCAAGTATAAATCATGTGTTTTAGTGTGTTCGAAAGAGGTTCAAGGCTAAATCAAGAAAAATGGGCGTGCACTCTACAACTTTAACCTTATATGCTTCTACAGACTTTACCAAGAAATAGAGTCAAGGTGCAGTAAAGGATTAACAATATCCCATTTGTCACCACACAGATTTTGGCTTTGATTTTATGGAGAAAAACTAAGAAGACACATATTTGTTCATATTGTAATCACATAGAAACAGATCCTTAGGGTCATAATGAACTGATTAGTGTGAAGAAAAATCATATAAATGGCAGTAAAAAGAAGAGGTTGGCTGGAACATGCATGGCAGCAAATGGTGGGGGCTGGGGATTGTACATATAATCAAGTGGAAAGAGCATGCATGGCAGCAAGGAGGAGGAGGAGGAGTTGTACCTATTGATAAAAAAATGGTAGAATCAGATCTTGATGTTGCATGTAAGGCAGGAAACTTGAAGTAGCAGCTCCGTTGGAGTGGTTGAAAGTGGGTTGAGATTGGGCAACAATTGCACTAATTGGCAACAACAGCTGTCTTTCATGAAGCAGCAACCATCGGGCTTGAGGGAGGTGGGGAGCAACTGCAATCGGCTGTAGCATGCAGCAGCAGGAGCATCAAATCTGGTTGCAGTTCCAGCAGAAAAGAAAGAACGGTGGGTGTTTTTTTTAAGAACGGAGCATAACAGAGAAGGGGATCTTCTCTCGGTAGAATCTATTACATATACTAAAGTCGGGTTTCACCCACGTTTTGTTCACAATCAGACACGTGGAAACATGTGATGCATATTCCTCTTCGAGTACGCACTTTCCATCCCTAATTGCACTCAGCTATCGTTCGATGTATTATCCTTATATTGTATCTTTTAACTTGTTTGAGGAAAAGGGAAGAAGGGGGGGAGTTGATATTTATAAGAATAAAAGCAACTTAAGAGGTTGACAAGTGGAAACGAAAAAAAAACAAATGGCTATTTGTCTGTCTAGTTGTTTGTTGTACAAAATATATATTATATTTTTAAAACAAACTTTCTTTATTTGAAAAAAACTTGAAGTTAACCGTATTCGCGCCTCGAGTATCGGATTTCGACGCGTGACATCTTGATTTGATCGTCTCAGAACGACGATCAAAATGAGTATAATGTTAATATACTTTCGATCGGGCTTTGAATACCCGAAATTTTCGGGTACGGTTTTTGTTTAAGATTAAATTTTGTGATTTAAAAATATCAAACGACCTCCGATTGACGAACGGTCGATTCCGTTGGTCTTGTAACGTCAAATCGGATATAATGTCAGTCTCAGTTCATTTCGCGGTTTCCAAATTTGCATCGCAGCTTTTTCACGGTGCGCATTACGAAGCGACCGATTTTTGGTCGATTTTGCCCTAACGACTTTTGATTCACGATCAATTGATCGTTTTAAGTTGTTTAGTATTGACCAACAACTTTATTGGGTTATTCGGACCTTATTCGGGTCGAGTTCGGGTTTACGTGAATCCCGAATGTTACACGATGGGTCGTTCTTTATTAAAAAAATGATGAGGGGTACTTCGGTCCAGTTGAGCCGAATATTTTTTTTTAAAAAAAGGAGGGGGGCAGAAAGGAGCCGGGAAAAAATAGAGGAAAATTTGAAAAAAAAACAGAGGAAAATTTGAAAAAAAAACAGCCGAAAAAAATGATGATGCGGCTAAAAAAAGGTTTTAAAAAAATGTTGAGAAAAAAAAGACGCGTACAAATAAAAAAAGTCGTACGCAAAAATGAAAAGCCGATAAAAAAATGTCTATGGCTTATTAAAAAAAATGATGAATGTTTTGAAAAGCCGACAATTGTGTGGTCGGCTTATTTTCATGTCTCCCCATCATTGTTGTCTTCTCCCAACTTGGTCGACGTTCATGTTTTCCGACAAGTATGGGAGAAAGGGGGAGTATATATGTCGAGTCACAGGTCTTGTATTCCAGATTCAGTTGCCAGTCTCCAGACCAGCCATATTTTCCAGACTCTACTGATGATCAGTTGTTCAGACTCGATGATTGATTTCGGGTCCAGTTTCAGACACGCACGAGTGTGCGGTCAATTTCAGATGAGCATACGTTGCCATCTTTTGTTTCGTGGTCCCCATCATTCTTCTAGTTGTCAGGCCAGAGTTTTCATGTGAACCATAGGGACTCCAGAGCAGAGGACCATTCCCTTGAGGGCAAGGGTTTCCATGTGGTATCATAGGTACACCAGAGCAGTGCACCATTCTCTGAGCCAGATGGGAGAGACCCAGTTCTCCGACGAGGAGACTATTTTCAGACTTCATTCTCCAGCGACCGTGGACTCCGACGAGGATTGCACAGCCACGGCTCTTTTTCAGTTCGGCCCTTTTCAGAGATGGAGCAGTTGTCTACATTATTGTGGCGGGCCAGAGTACTCCGACGAGGAGACTCATTTCAGTTGCAGTGACTCTGACAGGCGCAGTTCAGAGCACATGCTCTCCGACGAGGAGATTCAGTAGACTCACACTCCAGCCCGTTCGTCCTCCTCACCTGCACGGCATGAGAAGCAACGTCCTCGACTGCATCAATGTGCGCGTTGGGTTGATATTGTCCGTAGTGTCCTGTAGCATTGAGTTGAGTTTATTTCTGTTTGTCCAAGCTGAGCATTGCATGCTCCAGCTTGAGGGGGAGTGTTGGAGTATAAGTTGTATGCGCCTATTGTGTTGTAGCAGGGTAAATGGATCCTGGAGGAGATCCATTTACCTCATCCAGTGTTTAGTCCCACATCGTCCTGTGGTGGGACTTGGAGGCTCTGCAGAGGCTATATAAGGAGCCCCAGACCTCCTGTATCCATTGAGAAAAGCAATAGCAAAACACGCCCCTTTGAGGGCTTCTCCCGTGGTTTCATCCCGCTCCTCACGGAGTAGGGTTCCACGTAAAATCATGGTGTTCCCATGTTTATGTTTCTTGTTTATGCTCTGATTTATCATTCTCTTCCGCATATTATATTTTCTAACAGTGGTTCCGGCCGGACCGGGAGAAAGCAAAGAAGCAGCTCACATGATACTGTGCAGACTGAATTTGCTATTGTCAGTTACCCACCTTTTACAGTAATATGCGGCAACATGTAGTTTATGAATCTCGCTCGATTTTGTGGGGGAAAAACTGGTAATTGTAAATAGATAGACCGATTGAACCAACTTTCTCATTTAATAGTAACATTCTAAGCCACTAGGCACTTGAAAAATCCTGCATACTCTTTTTGGATTGCCAAGTATTTCAGGACTAACCATCTTGCAGTTAATTGAAATCAGCTAGTAGTGGCTTGTGATTAAGGTACTTTGGGCCATCCATCCAGTGATTGATGCATCTGTGCCAAGTCAATTTCAGGAAAATCAACCAGCAAGAAGCATCAGTGGTCTAGTGGTAGACTAGTACCCTGCCACGGTACAGACCCGGGTTCGATTCCCGGCTGGTGCATTCTGTTTTATTGTGTTTGTTTTTAGATTTGGTTTATATGATATCCTTGGGCCATGCCTTGCAACAGGATGAAGATTCCTCTATGCCTTTAATACAAGGTCAGCAACTAACATTATTAAACTTGAAAACATATTCAGCAACTTACATTATTCAATTTGTTGATTTCACTCGATTATGTGACAAGACTGGAAGAAGCCTTGGCCAGTTCCTACTAGAAAAATATGCTGGCACATCTTATTACCTAGACCCTATAATACCTTTTTCATTTTAACAAGATATTCCATCATATTTGCCTTTCCGTTGGAGATATATGGACATTACGTTGAGCCTTCCATGAATACTGGGTATCTCAATCTTAGAATTTAATGATTATTCTGTTCTTTAAATCAGGAAATTCCGAATATCCGTGATCAATTACAAGCCTCTAGAGATCCATGTTATTGGTAAGATGAAATGAATAAAGTAGGACCGATGTCCGTACGGCAGCACACTATGACATATCAAGAACTAAGGAATTCCTCTAATTTATTTTGTTGAATTTGAAGCTTCTGTCTTTGTTCCAGATATAGTGGAAGTGATTTTCCAGCTAAGTGACTTTTTCCGGATGAAAAAAAGCATTCCTGATAGATTACATTTTTTAGACTTGCCTAAAAAACACCAATTACTTAGGTACTGAAAATACACAATTGGAATGTAGCACCAGTGGTCTAGTGGTAGAATAGTACCCTGCCATGGTACAGACCCGGATTCGATTCTCAGCTGATGCACACATGTTTTGTTCTTTTTCTAGGTGAAGCATATCATATTATGTTTTGATTTTGTTTAGAGTTTGAGATCCACTTTATACAAAAAAATAAAGCTTTTATCGCAGCATTCTGTTTGTCCGTTATGCAAGAGGATTGTAAGAATGAAAAGGCACTGGACATCCTCCACATCAAAATACATGGCCAGAGGTTGCACATAGAACCCTAGTTTTTTCATCGATTTTTTACGATATTTTTTTCATGTCTTTGTGTTACAGAGGTACAAGTTAGTTTTATTCATTTCCTCTACTCTGGATTAATAGAATCTCGTAACCCATCGAATATTTAATAGTGATGGGCAATATATAGAATTTGCCTGATAGGTTGTAATAGATCAGTTGATTTGTTGAGATAGTTGGCAAGATGGAAACACGACTATGAGTAGGAACAAAATGCTTCCACAATCTTCCCACGAAAGTTATCTTGGCATTCCATTTTGCATCTCAATAGTCAAATTCCCTTTCAAACTTCTTTTTTTTATTAATTGTAGCTTTCTCTTTTGATGATATTCTATATTTTGCAGTCTCTTGATTAGAGATCTTCTCTTTCAATCATTGAATGGTTGAACACAACCAATTGTTATTTTGTAGTTTCTTGAGTAGATATCTTCTCTTTCTATCATTGAATGGTTGAACATCTGTTGAACAATTCTGATCCAACTTTAGGTTCATGTAGTATGGTGGTCTGGTACTCTCACAATACAATCCCGGATTTGATCGCTTGCCGGTTCTATAGTAGTTAACATATATTTTGTTGTATCTGCATAACTTTTTCAGATCATGCATATAATTATGTAAAATGAGTTTTACTGCAATTGGATGATTGCTTATTTACATGCTTGTATATCTAGCAACCTGTATAATTAGACTGTATAGAACATGCAAAAAGTCTGGGGACTTCTTGGTTTTTGTAATCACCTTTTCATATTTAGCGTGAATGTATAGAAACTTACGGGTGGGGATCTTCTCGATGTCACATCCTCTCTTTCCTCAAAAAAGAAAAATGTGATGCTTTATTATGCTGGATAGTGCCATAGTTATTAAGGTGATAAGGCACCTGGCTTGGGCATTTTTTTATTTTTTATAAATTCATATGTATGGAAATTTCCAAAGATTTAGGGTTCAGTTGCCGCCACATTTTTTATCACGATGTTGGGGGTCAAACCACCAAAATTTCAATTTCTACCCTTTCTTTTCTATGTGGTAAACATCTTAATTTCAAACCCTTTGGCATGTGATAGCAGATATATTTTTGTTAGAAAATCGGAAGCGGAAGCGGAAACGATAATCAGAGCATAGAAATAAAGATAAACATGAAGAACACAAGATTTTTACGTGGAACCCTACTCCGTGAGGAGCGGGATGAAACCACGGGAGAAGCCCTCTACGGGGCGTGTTTGTCTATTGACTTTCTCAATGAGTACAGGAGGTCTGGGGCTCCTTATATAGCCTCTCCAGAGCCTCCAAGTCCCACCACTAGACGATGTGGGACTAAACAACTGGGTGGGGTAAATGGATCTCCTCCAGGATCCATTTACCCTGTTACAACTCAATAGGCACACAACCATATACTCTAACACTCCCCCTCAAGCTGGAGCATGCAATGCTCAGCTTGGACAAACAGAAAGAAACTCAACTCAACGCTACAGGACACTACGGACAATATCAACCCAACGCGCACATTGCTGCAGTCGAGGACGTTGCTTCTCATGCCGTGCAGGTGAGGAGGACTAACGGGATGGAGTGTGAGTCAACTGAAGACTCGTAACCTGACCATCGAGTCTAAACTTGCGCATGAAGTCTCGTCGGAGAACTGGGTCTCTCCCATCTGGCTCAGAGAATGGTGCACTGCTCTGGTGTACCTATGATACCACATGAAAATCCTTGCCCTCAAGGAAATGGTCCTCTGCTCTGGAGTCCCTATGGCTCACATGAAAACTCTGGCCTGACAATTAGAAGAATGATGGGGACCTCTGACAATGATGGCAACTTATGCTCATCTGACAATGACCGCACACTCGTGCGTGTCTGAAACTGATGTCGAGTCTGAAACTGGATCTGTAGAGTCTGAAATCTGATTGGTCTGGAAATCTGCATCAATCTGGATCTGAAATCTGGAACAATAGAACAGATATACTCCCCCTTTCTCCCATACTTGTCGGAAAATATGGACGTCGACCAAGTTGGGAGAAGACACCAATGATGGGGATAAAACAAAAACCACTTAGCCGATTATACATTTGTCGGCTTTCAAAACATTCAATATTTTTTTTAAGCCGTTGTTTTTTTTTGGCTTTTTCAACTCATCATTTTTCATTTTTTTTGAAAAAACTTTGCGTACGGCTTTTCAAATTTGTACGCGCCTTTTCAAAATATTTTTTTCTCTCTCTGATCACCCTCTTTTTTTTAAACATGCTTGCAGGCCCCTTTTGGGCTTTACAATAAAAGCAAATAAAAATTTTTTTCCTAAAGCTCTCGGCCCTCTCATGGGCCCATATTTTTTGTAAGTGCCTGCTGACTTGT
Source organism: Ottelia alismoides (assembly GCA_037367405.1). Lineage (NCBI taxonomy): Eukaryota > Viridiplantae > Streptophyta > Magnoliopsida > Alismatales > Hydrocharitaceae > Ottelia > Ottelia alismoides. Next base: position 141,567 of record JAZKJV010004081.1, on the reverse strand, counting down.
TAGGGTTCCCAACGGGGAATCCCCTTTTTTTTTCCTGTACTTGCGCCCCCGATGAAGTTTTCTCATGCAACCGCCGCCAGAAGCGAAGGGGAGGGCGGGAGGTCACCGCCGACGGGGGGCCAGTTCCGCGCGCAGAGGAGGACGCCGCCTGGAATCATCGCACCGCGAGAAAGGCGCGCCATGGATCTTGGGATCATCGTGCACAGGGGTCGGCGATGGGGTCACGGGAATCGCGCCTGCGAACAGCCCTCTGGGGAAACGACCTGGAGATGCGTCGCCTGGTGCCGCCGGGAGTCGATGCCGCCGGGAGTCGTCGCCGAGTGGAGGGATAACTATTGCGCCGCCTGCGCGAGGTTGTCTTGGGCACGCAGCTGGAGATCGGAGGTAGGGCTCCCTGGACTGCGTCACCACAGGATCCTGAAGGAGGATCGGGATCATACACCGCTGGAGAAGATGCTTTGGCTGGCTAAAGAGAAAGACCCCCGCCTGAGGTCTGCGGAGATCTGGAGTGCGCAGCGGATTTTCAAATCTGCCCAGAAGCTCCTTCACGCTTTACAGAAATAGGGTTTCTTATAAACCCTAGAATCAAACACGAACGGAACTGAACATGAACTTGACGATCTTCATTGACGCAGAAAAAATCTCCAACGATAAACACGAATCAAAACTTCTCTCAAATTTATCCTCGAATCATAAACAAAGAATATAGTAAAAACCCCGAGAATCGAACCCGCTCTGATACCATGTTAGAAAATCGGAAGCGGAAGCGGAAACGATAATCAGAGCATAAAAATAAAGATAAACATGAAGAACACAAAAGATTTTTACGTGGAACTCTACTCCGTGAGGAGCGGGATGAAACCACGGGAGAAGCCCTCTACGGGGCGTGTTTGTCTATTGACTTTCTCAATGAGTACAGGAGGTCTGGGGCTCCTTATATAGCCTCTCCAGAGCCTCCAAGTCCCACCACTAGACGATGTGGGACTAAACAACTGGGTGGGGTAAATGGATCTCCTCCAGGATCCATTTACCCTGTTACAACTCAATAGGCGCACAACCATATACTCTAACAATTTTTTGCATACACAATTGTGCAGCACTTTGGTATTTTATCTCTTAATCATATTGGTCGGCATCATCCCTTAAGCAAGTTGTGTGGCTGGATGGATCTTCTGTGAATATAGGAGGATCGAGTAGAAGATATTCCGTCTTCTCAACATTATACGAAAGGTGGAGCATGACCACCTTCTAACCCTGAAAAAGAATCCATCTGTCTTTCAAAAAAAAGGAGCCTGGTTGTTCTCCTTTTCTTTCATCTATTTATGCCCAGTCTAATTTTTGATCTTCGATCTCCATCCTTTTGCATCAGAGTCAATTCTTAAGTTGTCATCTACTGGTCCCTGTAATGCTAGTTGCTATATCTTTTATTCACACTGCTCTTTAGCTTCCTTAGTTCTCCATTTAACTGTGCTATAGCACATCGCCGAGTACAATATTTGCACACATCTGAAAAATGATATCCTTACATATTCAATGTCTAAAATGATCACGACTTTCCACAAGCTTCAGTAACACTAAGAAATTTCTCCATTTAACTATGCTATATCACATCGCCGATTACAATATTTGCACACATATGAAAAATGATATCCTTGCATATTCAATGTCTAAAATGATCACAGCTTTCCACAAGCTTCAGTAACACTAAGAAATTCATAATGAAATCGTTTTTCTATCAAAATTTTAATTGCCAGATCGCCTTGTCTGGACAAGAAATGGCACATGCCTTGGGACGCCTAGGTGCCAAGGCACGCCAAGGCATCCCAAGGCGTGCGTCATTTCTTATCCTGGCAAGGTGGTCTGGCAAGTCGCCAAGCCTAGGGTGCCTAGGCGCCTAGGCGCACACCTCGACAACCATGGACAACGTAGAAAGTTTTTTAGAGAAATTAACATGAAAAGTACCGGTGGTCTAGTGGTAAAATAGTACAATGCCACGGTATAGACCCGGGTTCGATTGCTGGCTGATGCATTTTTCTGTTCTTACATTTGCGGTGTCGGCATTGGTGTCATTTAGACATTAACTTATAAGCACACATGTGCAGTCCGTGATCTTCTGCTTCAGCGGATTGATTTGAAACAGTTCTTTGATGCTGACATATTAAATGAGTATTTAACAAAATTGAACATGCAAAAGACCATTTATTAAGTTGAATATGCACACAACTGGAACTGGACAACCCTGAACAATTACAAGATGTTAAAGATCAGTAATGTGCCTTCTATTTTCTGCTTTCATTTTGTTATCAACATAACTGTCAAATTTATAAACTTGCTACAAGAAAAAAACCATGTTATGAACTGGTTGCTCATTTGATGGTTTCAAAGTTTTCCTGGCATTTTTATCCTTCCAAGGGAAAACATGGATCCATGATCTTTGAGGTTGAATGTTAGCTGTTTATTACTGGCAGAATTCTAAATTATTTGCTCTGGATAATTTTGAGAGATATGATTTCTTTCCCCATTCTTCTTGTATCAGGTAATCTACTGGTATTTTTGAGTCAGAGCCACCTTGGTAGTCAAATGTGTGTAATTGTTGATGGATTCTGAGAAGGGGATTATTTAATATCATGTTATTGCTCCGTTGGTGCCCTTTCTTTATATTTTAGAACTTGATTTGAATTGTAAACTAAAAAGAAAATACTAATCTCTTTTAAATAATAGACAATACTTATAATATGAAGAAGCATTTCTCAACTGTTGGAATTGTCCTGGCTGTTTTGCAATTTTATATTAAGGACCTGGATTTCAGCACTATCAATCTGGATCTGATAATGCAAACCCATGATCCACGTGGGAGATTCTTATATTTGGTCTCTTGTATAGTTTTATAGTGAAGAACCCTGGCCCAACCTGATTTTCTAATTTGTTTGCATCTGTTTGTCGGAATTTGAGCTCTCGATACAATTGACTGGACATCTAATTCCTTGGAAAAGGTATCGAGTCTGTGTTTCCCAGTTAAATAATTTCCAGAAGCATGCATGGCTTGTCTTTTTCTACTCAATTAAATAGTCTTCTATTTTGTCCGAGTTGCTGCAATAGAGATTGATAGATGTGTGACATTATGCTTCTATTGTTTCAGTTAGTATTCTATTTTTTTCACTAAGTTCTTTCACAAAGATTCTTAGAAATCAATGAAACCTCCATTATCCTAACCCCAGACTGCAGATTTCTGTCAGTGTTTCCGATTTACCTGGACTGACTTTACTTTTGGGTTGCAGAACTGTTCTTTTGAAAAAAAAGCTCTCCTAGTTGGTGAATGGCATTGTTCACATTCCACACAAAAAAATCACTTGAAATACAAATTGTACCTGACGACCAACATCGGAGCAATCGATCGGAGATTACCTGCCAGCCAGATCCAAATCTTTGCCACAGCCTATATCTGTTCAATGGTCATTGCCACAAATGTCCCTTCCAACCGCTTCCTATTTCCCTCACTCCCAAACCAGTGCACTAGTAGGCAACTCGATCACCATGACCAAGGCTGTGGATGCTCCACCTACATCTGACCTCCTTAGACATCCCCCGACCACCCAAGACTGGCATAAACCCTCTAGATATTGCCACCTTGATTATGCCTCACTTGCAAACTGACACATGGCAACGCTACATGTGCCATATTGGTCAACATGATCACTGCATCCCCATGCTACCACACTAGCTTGCCACGTCCTCTCAAAGTCCTCGTCCTCCCTTCCCGTTAAAGGTTTTTTTCAAAAATAATTACTAAAATATTCATAATTAATTAAATAAACATCAAGTTTGAATATTAAAAAAATAATTATCAATTAGTACCTCAGGTGCCGATTTGGATTTCTCCCATTCGAATATTCATATCCTCCCTCTTTTTATTGCCATCCAAATAACCCAAAATGCTTGTTTCTCCAAAGGAGGGCATGCATACAAATGGCCCAAAAGGGAGCAAACCCAAATCGGCTTTGGGCCATCTGTATGCATGTCCTCCTCCTTTGGAGAAACAAAAGTATTTTGGGTGATTTTTTTCTCCACCAATTTGAGTAAGAAACATGTGTGATAAGAATAAATGACTCAAAAAGATGTATTATAACTATGCTATTATAATGTTGGGAATTATAATTATATCATCCATATTTTTCGTATAAATATAAGTAAATGTTTTAAACTTTTTTCGGAATCTAACTTTATGGATAGCCTCAAGTATACATAAGTTGATATTATACAAGCTCCAACTCTCACTTCTCATAAAAATATTGAACTCATAATATTTTTATAATAAATAATTCATTACAATTATCATTTTATGATCTACAATTCTTTCCTGAATGATGCATTGCTCATCTTTTCATAAAACACAATTATTCTTAACATTTTAGATTCACTCATTAATCATGTGGATCGATTCCTCACAATATAAATTATATTTATTTTTGAATGTCAATTAAACTGAAAATATAAAATAATTCTTGATATTTTAGATTTATATTTTAATATTGTAGATCGATTTCTCATTAGACGAGAGTCTATAAAAGAAAGACTTCTCCGGGAATTTCAAAGCTTCTCAAAGCATATAACCAGGCCCATTGATGAGAAGATCGACCGGTGGGTTGGTGAGTAGCTAAGCTTTTAGCCTAGGTAAGAGCAAAGTCCCTGATGGTCAAGTAGTCCACATGCGCTCATTCCATTCTGTCTAGGGAGCCTCGGGAAAAGTCCTGTATGGTTCCCGCGGCTTAGGCAATCATGCTAGATTTCTCTGAGATTTCTTTTATATAGTCTTTCAAATCGTGAGGCTGAGTAATGGCATTTTCCCTGGTTCTTGTGTTGAGAAGCTGAGGAAAGCAGGAAAGGGGCGAAGAGCGAAGCCCGATAGGAGGCTGCTAGCTTTCCTTTCTCCCCTCGAGATTATCAATCGGGAGCGAAGGCCCTTCCCAGCTTTCAAGTTAACTTGTTCGCTCCTCCCAAAGAGTGACATCCACAGCCACGGAGGGTGTAATGAGATCATTTCCCAGCCAGCTTATATACTAATTGGACGCATTCCCGCTGTTCCGACTTAAACAAACCTCCGGAGTATAAATTATATTTATTTTGAATGTCAATTAAACTCATAATATAAAATAAATCTTTATATTTACCACGTTATTCAAAACAAATATAGTTTATATTGTGAGAAATCAATCCACAAGATTACCAAATAAATTTTAATATTACGAATTATTTCAATTTACAACATTATAATAATATAGTTATTATTATGCATCCGTTTGATCATTTGTTCTTATCCCACGTGTTGCTTACTCAAATTGGTGGAGAAAAAAATCACCCAAAATACTTTTGTTTCTCCAAAGAAGGGCATGCATGCAAATGGCCCAAAAGGGAACAAACCCAAATCGGCATCTCAAGTGTTGATTTAAGCTTGATCCCTTTTCGGTCGTTTGCATGCATGCCCTCCTTTGGAGAAATGGACATTTTTAGTGATTTGGATGGCAATAAAAAGGAGGATATGAATATAAATTATCCGAATGGGAGAAACCCAAATCGGCACCTGAGCTGGCAATTTGGAATTGACTTCCCAAATCAACACCTCAAGTGTCGATTGATAACTAAATTTTTAAATATTCAAACTTGATACTTATTTAATTAATTACGAATGTTTTGAAAAAAATTCGACCCATTTTGGACCATCATACCAACCACCACCTTTACACTGCATTGAACCACCGATGCATCTTTGCAGATACCCCAAGCCACAACACTTCCCGGAGTATTCAAAATCAATGATTTTGAACCACAGATATTTTATTGGGTTAGCAGGAAAAACATCTCTCTTTCTAAAAGAAAATATGCCAATGATTTACTACAAAAGACATTGGCATTCATGCTAGCGACCAAACCAGCCCAAGAACATATGGACCCCAAGGCACGTATTTATGAGGACAAGGAGTAGCTTTCACATAACATCCAATAGAAGACTTATTAGCAGTTGGAATGTTGTTGTACCTTACCAGCCACCATTACAAGACACATCTCCTTAGCAGTTGGAAAATTGAGTCAATTCATGGATAATCCCACACAAACTCACTGGGATACGACAATGATGATCTTAAGATATACTAATCTGACACAAAAAAAGAATTATTCTTTAACAATAACTCATCTATAAGCATTCTTGCATATTCTAATGCAGAGTATGCATGATGTCCGGTTGATAGGAAGTCCACTGCATGCTTCTGAGAGCAAGTATATAGCCATGGCACAAGCAGCTTCAGAGATGACATGGATTCACACAATACTTACAAGTCTGTGTGGAAAACAATAGGCAAATATGACTATGTTGTAATAATCGTGCAACTATGCATATCGCCAACAATCCCATGTTCCATGAGGCATGAACGCACTATGCACATGGAAGTCGATTGTCGCTTTGCTAGAGATTTATTTCAAAGAGGTATTCTTCATACTTCTGGCGTTACCTCTAATATGTTTACAAAGGCCCTTCACCGGGACATGTTAAAAATTATTGTAGCAAGTTACGCATGACAAAATACATACGCACTTGCTTGAGGGAGAGTGGTATTGAATACAAAACATGAATATTACTAGAGAGAATTGGCTGTCCACTTTTTCTTTCTTATTTTGTTTCCTATTCTTCCTTAACCTCCTATGTAAATTAAGAGGTCTAGGACTTGAGGAAGAAGAAATACATGCAAGTATACTTCAAATTCTTCCGCCTCTCTCAACTGCAGTAGTAGAATATTATCCTGCAACAATATTGACCCGGATTCCTGGACGCACTCAACTTTTATTCAAATAGTTGGCTTTTGTGTGGATTTAGTTTCCTAGAAATAGAAGATCAGAATATTACATCTTTTGTACATTTATCCACAGATTGGTTGGCTTGCATTTCAAACACGTAACACATGGTAATTGTCAATGTTCTGTCTGAACTCTGATGTCTGAACAGATTGTGGATTCCTTGTAGTTTTTTGGAATCTATCTATTTAGTTCACTAGTTAAAATTGTAATTTCATGTATTCTGATCATAAGCAAGCCACACCAGTGGTCTAATGATAGATAGTATTATGGTACCCTGCCACGGTACAGATATTAGATTCCCGTCTGGTGCATTCATATTTTTTATTCTCGTTTGGTGATGCACAGTACTTATTTTATGTTCCAGTTGACTCCGGTAGAGGTAATAGATCTACCACAATATCAAAAACAAAACCTTTTCCCACAACTAAGTAGGATCGGCTACATGGATTTTTTGCCTCCATTCAGATGTTTTTTGAGTTAGTGGATTTTTTGCTTTTTGCCTCCATTCAGATCTATTTTGAGTTAATGGATTTTTCGCCTCCATTCAGATCTATTTTGAGTCATTCTCGGGGTTAAATCCAAATAACTAAGATCCCTTCAGATAGTCTCACGCCAACACTTCTTGGGTCTTCCTCATCTTCTCTTAACCAGCTCAACATCCCAAATTGCGCATCTTCTAACTGGTGCAGCATCAACCAACCTCCTATGCAAATGGTCAAATCATATTAAGCGGTTTTCTCTCATCTTATCCTCTATCGGAGCTACACCAACTTTCCTTCTGATCGCATCATTCTGAATCCGATCTTTTCATATATGACCACACATCCACCTTGCATTTTCATTTCTACTACTGTCATTCTCTGCACATGTCTATGGTTCACAAGCCAACATTCTAACCCACGTGTACTAAATATATGATACTAGCAATATAGATTTCTAGAGGGAGTTTACTTACATGTGAAAGAAGACTTGAAACAAGCACTGACTCAATTGGGACAATATACCCTGGGGCCTAGATGGTTTACCTATTTATTAGACAAAACATGTTGTGCACTTCTATTTGTATAACAACTTTTTTTCTCTTATTGTTACGAGTTCAATGAGAGTAAGTTGAAAGAGAGAACAAATGAGATGGAACCCTAAGCCCCCTTATATAGGGAGAGGTTAGGGTTACACCAGAAAACGGACTAGACAAAAGCCCCCCCGATGGATATAACTCATATCATGCAACACTTTTCCCCAAACAGGTGTCATACACAACAACCATGCTCAGATTCAAGAGGCTTGGTGGACGTATTCACAGCTTGATCATCTTAAAACACTCTAGAAGTGTGCACAACCCTCTTTATATCAAAAGTCTTTGATGTCATCACAATCAACTTCTGCGTATTTTGTGCATTCATGAAATATGGAGCGATTGCTATATGTATGGTTTCTTCGTTGTCGAATTTGATCTCCATAACCCTAGCTGGAGCAACGTGCAAGTTTGCAACTAGTGATCAAGTCTTTACCACTCAGTTGTTGCTAAAGACTTCCCTAGAGAGGGCATCAATTATTTGTTTCTTGCCCTTCCAAATTCCAATTAATCAGATTTCTTACCAAGTAGGTACAGAAGCCAGCAGTGGACTTCCTACTTAGTAGATTTCCCCATAGTCAACATGTATGCTATAAGATCCAGAGTATCCCTCCTTAGTGGACACCAATTCTCTTCATGGAGAGATGTGCCAAAGTAGGGCAGTTCAGGAACTGATTGAACTTGCCAAAAAGGAGTCCGGCATAATGGTCAGATGTAGCTTCTGGCCAACCGCATGTAACTGTAAGTATCTCCAATATCTATAGATTCTTAGATGTGTAGCTTGGGATCCATGGAAATTCGGGCTGGTTTGGATTTGAACATCCAAGTCTTATTTAAACAGCCTAAGGGACATAATCATACCTCTTTTGGAATGTGCAATCTTAATCCTAAGTATCTCGGTGATACAAAGTCCTTGCTCACAAACTGCTCTACCTGTTGTTTCTTCACATCGGCAATGTCCTTTGAGTCATCACCTATGAGGTCAATGTAATCCGCATACACAAACATGGATGTGGTGCCTTTTCTCGTCTTCCTCTCCTTTATGGCGTGTTGTCATTTGGAGTCATGTAGTATCTCAATGTGGTTGTTGGAATCTTTATTGCTTTTAATGCCTCTGCAAATTGTTGTAAGATAGTGTTGGAGTATTTGTTATGTGCGCCTATTGAGTTGTAGCAGGGTAAATGGCGTTGAGATTTATCCTGTGAAGACTGATTGGTTGAATACAAGTAGAAAGCATTGCTGATGTGGCCGATCTCCATGCTGCCTTCTGATTGGCTGAGAGCTCTTGGGCTGGATTGCTGAGGTGTTTGATCCACCTCCTGCATTCTGATTGGCTGAGAGGTGTTGGATTGGATTGCTGAGATGCTTAATCCACATCTTGCATCCTGAGTGGTTGAGAACTGATGGTGGGGATTGCTGAATGCTTGGTATTCTTTTGTTGTAGTATAAAAGAAGCCCTGTGGCACCACATATTGTATCCCAACTTCATTCAAGAAATAGTAGAGAGAGTCTGGTATGAGCAAGTGGAGTAGGCACATTGCCGAACCACTATAAATCCTTGTCTTGTGCGATTGTGCGTGCTTTCTTCTTTGATTGTGGTTCTAGTCCTGTGGTGCTTGATCGGATCCGTCCCCAACAACTGGTATCAGAGCAAGGTTCGGAGATCAACCTCTACACAGATGGCGGAAGAATCGAAGGTCAAGATCGAGAAGTACAATGGATCGAACTTCGCGTTCTGGAAGATGCAGATTGAAGATGTTCTATATCAGAAGGATCTCTATCTTCCGATCGAAGGGAAGAAGCCCGAAGCCATGAAAGATGAAGAGTGAAGGTCCTAGATCGAAAGGCTTTAGGAACGGTAAGGCTCAACCTTGCTCCATCGGTGGCTTCAAATATCGCAAAGGAGACGACGATGGCGAATCTTTTCAAAGCTCTTGAAAAGATGTACGAGAAGCCATCTGCATCAAATAAGGTGTATTTGATGAAGAAGCTTTTCAATTTAAAGATGAGTGAGAACTCCGTGGTGGCTTCACACTTGAATGATCTGAACAGTATCATCAACCAGTTGGAGTCTGTGAAGATCGTGTTTGATGATGAGGTAAAAGCTCTTTTACTTCTTTCTAATTTACCTGATAGTTGGAATGCTTTAGTTGTAGCGGTTAGCAACTCCTCCGGTTCTGCAAAGTTGAAGTTGGAGGGTGTTGCTGGAGAAGAACACTCGTCAGGTTCTGCCTTGAATACAGAAGGAAGAAGCAGGAAGAGCTACAGGAACCAAAAGCATTCCAGGGGAAAGTCAGTAAGAGGAAGATCCAAATCCAGAGATCCAAAATCCGTGGTCTGATGGAATTGCAATCAAAGGGGGCATTACAAGACAGATTGCAAGGCCCCAAGAAAACAGAAAGGAGAAAATGACAAAGGTAAGAACATCGTAAATCTTACTGATGATGATGATAGCGATGCCTTAGTATGTGTTGCAGATGCTAGAAGTGAGTCATGGATTATGGACTCGGGTGCTTCATTTCATACCATTCCACAAAGGGATATCCTCCAAAATTATGTGAAAGGTGATTTTGGAAAGGTATATCTGGGAGATGATGAATGCTGCAGCATAATTGGAAAGGTAGATATTGACATATCCCAACCCAATGGTGGCTTCTTGAGATTGAAGAATGTTAGACATGTACCCAGTCTAACAAGGAATCTCATATCTGTCGGACAGCTATCGGAAAGCGACGTGGTGACATCATTCGATTCTGATTCGTGGAAGATGTCAAAGGGATCATTGACCCTTGCTCGAGGTAAGAAAGAAGGAACCCTGTATATTGCATCAGGTTCATATGACAGGATAAATGTTGCATCATCTGAGTGTGATGCTAACACTTGGCATAGACGGCTTGGTCACATGAGCGAAAAAGGAATGAAGATCATGCAAAAGAAGGGAAAGTTGATGGAATTGCAGACCGTTGATCTGGATTTCTGTGAAGATTGTATCTTGGGAAAACAGAAGAAAGTCAGTTTTACAAAGACTGCAAGAGTACGAAAAACTGAAAGACTGGAGCTGGTTCATACAGACGTATGGGGTCCATCTCAGGTACCTTCCCTTGGCGGATCTCATTATTTCATTACTTTCATTGATGATGCAACTAGAAAGCTGTGGGTTTATTTTATCAAACATAAATCCAACGTATTTGAGACCTTCAAAATGTGGAAGGCCTTAGTTGAGACTGAGACAGGTTTAAAGTTGAAATGTCTCAAGTCAGACAATGGGGGAGAATACTGCAGTGAGGAGTTTGAATCATATTGTGCCAAGAACGGGATCAAGAGATTGAAGACGGTCCCAAGAAAGCCCAGACAGAATGGTGTTGCTAAACGCATGAACAGGCTTCTTCTAGAGCGTGCGAGAAGCATGAGGTTACATGCAGGTCTACCAAAGCAACATTGGGTTGATGCAGTGAATACAGCTGCATACTTAATCAATCGAGGTCCGTCTGCTGCTTTAGATGGGGATCTTCCAGAAGAAACGTGGACAGGAAAGGAGGTAACACTTTCTCATTTACGTGTCTTTGGATGCATAGCTTATGTTCACATTGAAAAGGAAAACAGAGGAAAGCTTGATCCCAAAGCAAGGAAGTGTATCTTTGTTGGCTATGGTACAGATAACTATGGATATTGATTGTGGAATTTGGAGAACAAGAAGACTGTTAGAAGCATTGATGTCACATTCAATGAGTCTTCCTTATACAAGGATGAATTGATAAAAGGAAAGACAACGGAAGAGCCAGACTTTGTGGAGTTTTATGAAACTCTTGAACAAAGCACATCACAGCCAAGTGATGAGAATGTTCAACCCATCCCACAGAACAATCCGCAAACTCCGGTACTACGGAAATCTTCCAGGATCAGCAAACCCACTGCAAGGTATTCACCTTCTTTGAATTATTTATTGTTGACTGATAATGGTGAGCCTGAATGCTTTGATTAAGCTATACAAGGTGAGGCAAGGAATCAGTGGGAGTTAGCCATGGATGAGGAGATGAACTCCCTCTCAAGAAGCAAAACGTGGGACTTAGTCCCACTACCGAAGGGAAAGAAGGCTCTGCATAACAAGTGGGTGTACATGGTGAAGGAGGAAGCTGATGGTTCCATTAGATACAAAGCTTGGCTAGTGGCGAAGGGCTTTCAACAGAAAGCAGGAGTTGATTTCACAGAGATCTTTGCACTTGTTGTAAAGGTCACAACCATAAGAACAGTATTGAGCATTGTTGCAGCTGAGAACCTACATTTGTAACAGTTGGATGTTAAGACAGCATTTCTCCATGGATATCTTGAGGAGGACATCTATATGCAACAACCAGAGGGCTATGTAGCTACTGGAAAAGAAGACATGGTATGCAAGCTCAGAAAAAGCCTTTATGGCTTGAAGCAAGCACCAAGACAATGGTACAAAAGGTTTGATGATTTCATGAGAAATACTGGATTCCGCAAATGTCATGCTGACCATTATTGCTACTTTAAGAAGCTTGATATGTCTTACATCATTTTATTGTTGTACGTAGATGACATGCTTGTTGCAGGCTCATGCAAGGAAGAAATAGCAAATCTGAAGGCAGTGTTGTCTAAGGAGTTTGAAATGAAGGACTTAGGTCCTGCAAAGAGAATCCTTGGAATGCAGATTAGCAGAGACATGAATAACAAGAAGTTGAGATTGTCTCAATCAGATTACATCGAGAAGGTACTAGAGAGATTTAATATGAAAAATGCAAAATCTACTCTAACACCTTTAGGAAGCCACTTCAAACTTTCAAAGGAGAAAGAACCTGCTACAAAGGAGGAGCATGAGTACATGTCAAAGGTACCCTACCAGTCTGCTGTTGGTAGTTTGATGTACGCAATGGTTTGCACAAGACCAGACATCTCCCATGCAGTGGGAGTTGTGAGCAGATTCATGGCGAATCTTGGCAAGGATCATTGGGAGGCTGTGAAGTGGATTTTACGTTATTTGAGAGGTACCTCTAACGTGTCATTGTGTTATGGAAATACTGACATTTCCATTCGAGGTTTTGTGGACTCAGATTTTGCAGGAGATATCGATGGCAGGAAAAGCACAACAGGGTATGTCTTTACCCTGGGGAGTGGAGCCATTAGCTGGATCTCTAGGCTCCAGAAGATAGTGACCATCTCGACCACGAAAGCAGAATATGTGGCGGCAACTGAAGCTTGGAAGGAAATGATATGGTTGAAAGGTCTGATGAAAGAACTGAATAAAGAATGTGAAGATTGTCAATTATCTAGTGACGGTCAAAGTGCAATTCATCTTGCAAAGAATTCCGTCTTTCACTCGAGGACTAAGCACATTGATGTGAAGTACCACTTCATTCAGACGCAGCTTCAAGATGGTCAATTTAAGTTGAAGAAAATCCACACACTAGAAAATCCTGCTGATATGTTCACAAAGTCTGTAACAGTGGAGAAGCTGAAGACATGTTCAGCTTCTGTTGGTCTTCAAGCATAGGAGACAAGGGAAAGCTCATACCAGGACTACTGAAGATGTCGTGTGTATTACAAATCAGTCTTCAAGTGGGAGATTGTTGAGATTTATCCTGTGAAGACTGATTGGTTGAATACAAGTAGAAAGCATTGCTGATGTGGCTGATCTCCATGCTGCCTTCTGATTGGCTGAGAGCTCTTGGGCTGGATTGCTGAGGTGTCTGATCCACCTCCTGCATTCTGATTGGCTGAGAGGTGTTGGGTTGGATTGCTGAGATGCTTAATCCACATCCTGCATCCTGATTGATTGAGAGCTGATGGTGGGGATTGCTGAATGCTTGGTATTCTTTTGTTGTAGTATAAAAGGAGCCATGTGGCACCACATATTGTATCCCAACTTCATTCAAGAAATAGTAGAGAGAGTCTGGTGTGAGCAAGTGGAGTAGGCACATTGCCGAACCACTATAAATCCTTGTCTTGTGCGATTGTGCGTGCTTTCTTCTTCGATTGTGGTTCTAGTCCTGTGGTGCTTGATCGGATCCGTCCCCAACAAATGGATCCTGGAGAAGATCCATTTACCCCATCCAGTGTTTAGTCCCACATTGTCCAGTGTGGGACTTGGAGGCTCTGTGGAGACTATATAAGGAGCCCCAGACCTCCTGTAACCATTGAGAAAGAGCAATAAAGCATATGCCCCTTTGAGGGCTTCTCTCGTGGTTTCATCCCGCTCCTCACGGAGTAGGGTTCCACGTTAAATCTCGTTCTTCATATTTTCTTTATCTTCTTCTATGTTTGCTTACGCATGTTTATTTTCTAACATGGTATCAGAGCGGGTCGATTCTCGAGATTTTCATTATATTCTTTGTTTATGATTCGAGATTCAATTTGAGAGAAGATTTGATTCTTGTTTATCGTTGGAGATTTTTTCGTTCTGCGTCAATGAAGGGTGTCGGGTCCTAGGGTTACGAAACCCTAATCAAGAAGCTGTGATCATCCAGGCCTCTCCATCAGCGCAAGATTGCGCATCCTTCATGCTTCACCGAATGCGCAGGAGGCACATCTTGTGAAGTAAATTCGTCTGGGCGGTACCCGTGGAAACTTATTCCACGGAACCCCCAAGCGAACTTATAGTTTGTTAAGTACCCCAAGGAAGCCGTCACTTCAAGTCACAGCTTCCATTGGGGTCTATTTACATGGGAAAAAATGCATGGAAGCCGCCTCTTGAAGATGCGGCTTCGGTTTTGGCCAAAGCCGCCTCTTCAAGAGGCGGCTTCCATGTAAATATATCACATGTAAACATACCACAATGGAAGCCGTGACTTGAAGTGACAGCTTCCTTGGGGTATTTAACAAATTATAAGTTCGCCTGGAGGTTCCGTGGAATAAGTTTCCACGGGTACCGCCCAGACGAATTTACTTCCACATCTTGTTGCCAAACCTTCAGGCGACACCTCCTTTGGGAGGATGTTTTCATCGCGCCATGGCACTAGAACTTCACCACGCGCACACACCCTTTCAGATCGAGCAGAAAACCTTGCGCAATCTTTGTGCAAATCCAGACCGCAAGAGCAGAAAATCTAGATCGAAGGCCAAGCTCCTCCAAATGATCCTCTTCAAGCGTGTTATTCCCCGCGTGTTCCTCCCCCTTACGCGCACAACATAGCGTGCTCCCGAGGCTGAAGCACCCTCCAGACGCCTTCTCCAGACGCAACCTTGCGCGTCCTCCTCCAGATCCAGGTGGCGTGTGTCTCCATGCGCAAGGAGCATGCGCAACAGACGCACTTTGGCGTCTTCTGCTACCAGGTGGTGCAACCGAAGCCTCGCATCACCCTCGCTTCCCAGGCGCGAGGAGGCACAGCCCCCCTCCCGCCGCAGCATTGCGCCTCAACAGGTGTCAACCCGGCTCCTTGCGGCGGAACCCCCGTGTGCGCGACAACTCCGCCAAGTCCCCACAAGCCACACGAAGCCCCAGCGGAACCGCTCAGCCCCATGTCCTGCACCGGCCGCATCTCCAACCTCGGCATCCTCTAGGCTCCAAGGCGACGGCTCACGCTCCCTATCGGGGTGACTTCCATGAAAGAAGGGTTCCGCTGGGAACCATAATAGAGCCGTTATTAAAACAAAATGCTTCCTTTGTAAGCGGTCAAGTGGGCCGTATGATCATTAAAAAGAGAGAAGATTGTTTCAAAAAAAGAGAGGAAAATGAGAAAAGGCGCGTACAATAGAAAAAAGAAGTCGTACGCATATTAAAAAAAATATGAGAGATGAAAAGTCGGGAAGAAGGGGGTAAAACGACTTAAAAAAATGTGACGGCTTTTAAAAAAATGATGAAAAGCCGCAAGAAGTTTTTTGAGAATGTTCATGTATACCTACAAATTACTTTGTTTTCTCCCAGCTTGGTCGATGATTGTCATCCATGTTTTCCGACCAGTATGGGAGAAAGGGGGAGTATTATGTAGGGTTACAGGTCCGAGTCAGATCCAGATTTTTCCAGACTCTAGATTACAGACCAAGTCAGAATTCAGACTCTGCAGTTTTTCAGATGCACAATTCCAGACTCGACATTCAGATTCTAAGTCCCAGTTTGATGCGCAGTTGTCCAGACTCGACAGATTGGTCAGAGTCCAAGTTCGAGGCACTCCATGATGAGAGGCCCATTTTTCGAGTTCTTCGGAGAGAGACTCAGTTTCAGACACGCATATGTTTGCGGTCATTTTCAGATGAGCACATGGTATGCCATCTTTTGTAGAGGTCCCCATCATTTTTCTTGTTGTTCAGCCAGAGTTTTCATGTGAACCATAAAGACTCCAGAGTAGAGGACCATTCCCTATGCCATGTTGGTAAGGGTTTTCATGTGGTATCATAGGTACACCAGAGTAGTGCACCATTCTCTGAGCCAGATGGGAGAGACCCAGTTCTCCGACGAGGAAACTTCTTTCATACTCCATTCTCCAGCGACCGTGGACTCCGACGAGGATTGCACAGCCACGACCCTTATTCAGTTCGGCCCTTTTCAGAGATGGAGCAGTTGTCCACATATTGTGGCTGGCCAGAGTACTCCGACGAGGAGACTCATTTTCAGTTGCAGTGACTCTGACATGCGTAGTTCAGAGCACATGCTCTCCGACGAGGAGATTCAGCAGACTCGCACTCCAGCCCGTTCGTCCTCCTCACCTGCACGGCATAAGAAGCAACGTCCTCGACAACAACAGTTGTGTGCGTTGGGTTGATATTGTTCATAGTGTCTTGTAGCGTGGGTTGAGTTTCTTTTTGTTTGTCCAAGCTGAGCATTTCATGCTCCAGCTTGAGGGGGAGTGTTGGAGTATTTGTTATGTGCGCCTATTGAGTTGTAGCAGGGTAAATGGATCCTGGAGAAGATCTATTTACCCCATCCAGTATTTAGTCCCTTATTGTCTAGTGGTTGGACTTGGAGGCTCTGTGGAGGCTATATAAGGAGCCCCAGACCTCCTATAACCATTGAGAAATAGCAATAAAGCATATGCCCCTTTGAGGGCTTCTCCCGTGGTTTCATCCCACTCCTCACGGAGTAGGGTTCCACGTTAAATCCCGTTCTTCATATTTTCTTTATCTTTTTCCATGTTTGCTTCCGCATGTTTATTTTCTAACAGATAGTGTTAGGTTAGAGGATCTTTGTACTAGCAGGACGCAGGCTGCAAGGTCTTTTTCCCTTTCGGAGGGCTATGAGAAAAATTATCATATTAATGATTACACTGCCTCCTGTGCCATCACATGTAGCAATGACTTCAATACTAATGCCACAAGTGCGTGACTTTGTAGCATTATCACTGGATACAGAAAAACTATCAGTATACAAAGGATAGGTAGGAGCATATGTTGGCTTAGAAGGGAGTTGTCTCTGATGACATACAAGTTTTATCTGAATAACATGGGACTCAAGGTGAGGTACATGGATATGTATTAGAGAAGTCCCGAATACAATAGAGAATGGAGACACATGCATAAATGTACTGGAAAAGAAGAGACTAGACTTGAAAAATGATGTTTACACTAATATCGTCTTTCATGACCTCATTCCTAGCATCAATATATGATTCCTAGCATAGCGTTAGAAAACATATTTGATTGCCATGATAACTGTTGAGATATTTATATCTCTAGCGGTGTTATTTTGTAATTGTCTTTTATTTTCGGATATCTATGTAATTTGTCCCTAGGGCTTTTCTCCTATATAAGAGAGCTCTAGGGCTACATTGAATACAGAATTTTCTATTTTAACTTCTCCCTCCTAGGATTAAGGATGCGAACAAAAGCAACACACCTGAATACTCTAGGAGGAACAACCAACATCTCCTTTTTCAGGTAGATAACTTCAATGCGTACTTGATCATTAATGAAGTGGAAGGCATGCAATTAATCAAAAAGGCAAATGTGAGCACCGCATCTCCCCAATATGAGCTTAGAACATGAGAGTGTATGAGCAGAGTAGGAGCAACATCAAGAATGTGTTGATGCTTGTGTTTGGCAACTCCATTCACCTGCGAAGTATAAGCACAAGTACTAGTGAATCATACAATGGGATGAAAAAAGATAAGAAGTCAAAAGTCATGTGAGAGAAACTCCCTGACATTATTTGATCAAAGAATCTCCACATTGGTATCAAATTGAGTTTATTTCATTAACAAAATTGACTACAATAGAGTAAATATCTAACTTCTTTTTCATTAGAAAGTTACAAGAGATATGGAAAAATCGTAGACAAAAAACAAGATAATAACGATGCCTCAGACGGTAAGGATGTATACTAGGTTCTCAAACATCAATGCGGACCTTCTCAAACAAAGCAGTAGAATAGATTTAAATTAAAGACATGATAAGAGCTTCGGTGATGCTTACCTAGTTAGCATGCCTCACAGTATAGCTCACTAATGGGAGGGAGATGGGGAAGAATTCAACAAAGAATTTGCAGAGAAAGGTGTCTTAAGCACATGTGCCATATGCCAATGTTCAGGAATGTATCCGTATTAACCGCATATGTGGGCGCATTTGCCTATGTGGTAGGTGGGGCCGGACTGTATTCTCTATGCATTCCATTTTACAGTGTACGTCGCATATTTGATCCGCATAGGCACACATTTCGACCACATAGGTTGCATATTCAGTCAATTATATATAATTTAGACTTTAATATTTCTTTTTATCTGTTTTTATAACTCATATAGAGGAGAATAAAGCTTACGTATATTCCGTGTTTACATGATTTTGTTATCAAAATTTATGATAACGGTATGTGCTTAACTTGACCTTTATATTTAAATCTCAGGAAATTATCTTTATTCAAGAAAGTAAAGCATCAATAATTAGTTATCATTTATTCTAAATTTTAAAATATAAACTGCACAAAACCACACACTCCCTGCATATTCTTTGCATACTCTATATTGAGTCATCCAAACGAATTTGCATACCACATGTTTGACCTTGTCATAGAGCACACGAAAAGGGAGAAAACTGAATCTTGGAGCAAATTGTAGTAATAGTGGAATAAACCAAGTAATAGACAACCCTTTCTTCATAACCTAAACCATTGTCCCTTAATCGGGATGCCTTGAATAATAAATGAAACAACACTAAAAATAGCTTGACAGTTTATGCAATCTGACGTGCTGTTAGCATGTTAATAGAGAACTCCGAAAAAAGAGAACATTAGTGAGCCTGATTCCATGGGTAAAGGTAACCTCCATTCTCCACTCTAGAGGGCAGAGTCCCATCAACCACCTATACACTTCAGCATGGGTTCACCGGTCACAACTGTCAAGGAGACATTCCGGACATTCCGGTCACAACTGTCAAGCGAGGCCTTCTTTACCGAAGAGATTGAGTAGAGGCCTCGGTATCAACCAAACAATAAGCATGAGAATCTTGCTTTACAGAATATGAAAACTTACAAGTTTAGTAGTGAACTGTTAGTGACTGTCGAGGCACTTTTGACTATTTATCATCCCAAGGATGCTTTTGATCCTATTCAACTTAATCTAACCAGGAAGACCAGTCTAGTAGTGAACAGTGCCGTTGCAATTACATATCTGAGAATAACTACGGAGTGATGCATCCATGTTTTCTCTATTTTTAATATGATCACATGAATTTGTGCAGACTGAATTTGCTATAGGCAGTTATCCATCTTTTACACCAAGAAGTGCAACTTGTAATTCCTGACTCCTGCTCTGGTTTTTTGGAAAAAAGCCTGCAATTCAAACTAGATGGGTTAATTGGACCGACTTTCTTGTTAAAAAGTAGCATTAAAAACCACTACTCACTTGAAGAGTCTTACATCTAAGTTTTTGGATTGCTAAATATTTCAGTACTAACCATTTTGTGGTTGATGGATCATGGAAATCAGCTAATTTTGTGGGTTATGAATCTCGAGACATTTTTTCCATCCATCCACTGATTGATACATCTGTGTCAAGTCAGTTTCATAAAAAATCAACCAACAAGAAGCACCAGTGGTCTAGTGGTAGAATAGTACCCTGCCACGGTACAGACCCGGGTTCGATTCCCGGCTGGTGCATTCACATTTTTTTATTCTAGTTTGGTGATGCATAGTGCTTATTATATGTTTTGGTTGACTCCAGTAGATGCAATAAATCTACCACTTGTATTATATATATGATGCAAGCAATATAGATTTCTAGAGAGAGTTGACTTACATGTGAAAGAAGACTTGAAAGAAGCACTGACTCAATTGGGATAATGTGCCCTGAAGCCTAGATGGTTTACTTATTTATTAGATGAAATGTTATGCAATTTTATTTGCATTGCAACTTCTATCGTTATGAGTTGAATGAGAGAATGAATGAGATGGAACCCTAAGCCCCCTTATATAGGGAGAGGTCAAGGGTAGGGCTCATTTGGTAACCGGGGTTACCCCAAGGATAACTCGGTTTACCCCTTGTATTCCTGGGTCATGCCTGGGTTGGAATTCCATCACAAATCAATGTGACATCACATCACATTGCTTATTCCAATCCTCTACCAACCCTCATAACCATCCAAACAGCTAATATTCACATGAGGTTACCCCAACCCGCCTCAACCCTTCAACCAAACGAGACAAAAGGCCCGCTGATGGGTACAACTCATATCATGCAACACTTTTCCTCAAGTGGGAACATATACATCAACCATGATGAGCTCCAAGAGGCTTGAGTGAAGGTGTTCACAGTTAGTTCCACTTAAAGCACACTAGCTGTGTGCATCAACCCTCTTTATATCAAAAGTATTCGGTGTCATCACAATCACCTTCTACATGTTTTGTGCATTCATGAAATATGGAATTGTTGTCTATGTGCATGGTTTCTTTGTTGTCACATTTGAGCTCCATAACCCTGCTAAAGCCATCCCTAGAAAGAGCATCAATTGTTTGTTTCTTGCTCTTCCAAGTGATCAGATTTCTTACCAAGTAGCTATAGAAGCTAGCAGTGAACTTCCTATTTAGTAGATTTGCACATAGTCAGCATGTATGCTATAAGATCCAAAGTGTCCCTCCTCAGTGAACACTAACTCTCTTCTTGGAGAGATGTGCCAAAGTAGGGCAATTCATTAACTGATTGAGCTTGCAAAAAGGGTCATGTCTGACCATCAGATGTAGTAGCTTCTGACCAACCGCATGTAACAACAAGTGTCTCCAATATCTATAGATACTTAGATGTGTAACTTGGGATCCATGGAAATTCTGGCTGGTTTGGATTTGAACATCCAAGTCTCTTATGTAACAGATCAATAGTGAACATCCTAAGGGACATAATCAGGTCTATTTTGGAACGTGCAATCTTAATCCCATGTATCCCAGTGATCCAAGGTCCTTGATCGCAAACTGCTGTCAGTTGTTTCTTCACAACTACAATGTCCTTTGACTCATCACCTGCGAGATCATTGTCATTCGCATACACCAACATGATTGTGTCTTTTCTCATCTTCCTCTCCTTTATGGCATGCCGTCATTTGGAGTCACGCAGTACCTCAACATGAATGTTGGGATTCTTATTGCTGTTAATGCCTCTGCAAATCATTGTAGGATAGTCTTAGGTTAGAGGATATTTGTACTAACAGGATGCATGCTACATGGTCTTTTTCCCTCTGTGAAGGCTATGGGAAACTTTATCATATTAATGATTGCACTGCCTCTGTGCCGTCACATATAGCAATGACTTCAATACTAATGTCACGAGTGCATGACCTTGTAGCATTATCACTGGATGCAAAAAAATATCAGTCTGTCAAAACTTTGCCGAAGATAAGGTAGGATAATATGTTAGCTTAGAAGGGAGTTGTCTCTGATGATACAAAAATGTCTGATCGGATTAATATGGGACTATAGGTGAGGTACATGGATATATATTAGAGAAGTCCCCGATACACTGGAGGATGGAGACACACGGATACCTGTACTGGGAAAGAAGAGATTAGACTCGAAAAAATGAAGTTTGAAGATCCACTTTGTACTAAAAAAGATAAAGCTTTTATTATAGCATTCTGTTTGTCTGTTATGCAAGAGGATTATGATAGGAATGAAAAGGCACTGGCCACGCTCGATGTAAAAATACATTGCCAGAGGTTGCACATAGAATCCTAGATTTTTCATTTGTTTTTGCCTATATGGATCTTCTTAATTGTTACAAATATAATGAAACAATTGCGGATCGATCTCCTTAATGGTTACGGATATAATGAAACAATTGGTGAAGAGTAATCATTCTTGTACATTTCTCTGTGAAAGATATGGCACTGTTATTGAATTCTTTATTACTTCAAGTCAGTTTTAATGTTGTGATCATAATCTGTAATGACCGTTAATTCATCACTTTAGATGTCTTCATCCCTCGTGCATCGCACGGGCATGTGCTAGTGCCTTTAAAAAAACCAGACGTTCAGTCAATTGGATTGAGATTTCCAATTCAGACAGAGGCAAGCAAATTAAAAAATCAGGTTGGGTCAGGGTTCTACATTATAAAACTATACAAGAGAACAAATGAAAAAAAATCCCCCACATGGATACATGGTTGGGCATTATCAGATCCAGATTGATAGCGCTGAAATACATGACCTTAATATAAAATTGCAGAACAGCCAGGACGATTACAGCAGTTTAGAAATGTCCCTTTATGATATAAGCATCATCTATTGTTTTAGAAAGAGATAAGTGTAGTCTTTATTAATTTACAGTCCAAATCAAGTTCTATAATAAAAAGAAATGCACCAACAGAGCAATAGCATGGTATTAAATTACACCTTCTCAGAATCCATCAACAAGCAAACACATTTGGTTACCGAGGTGGTTCGTACTCATAAAAACCCATCAGGTCACCTGATAGAAGAAGAGTGGGAAAAGATATCATATCTCTCAAAATTATCCACAACAAATAATTTAGAATTCTGCCCTCGAAAGGATCTCGGATCCATGTTTCCCATCAAAAGGATAAAAAGGTCAGGGAATTTGTTAACTATCCTATAAATATTTCAGCATCAAAGAAGAAGCGCAGCAAATCAATTCGCTGAAGCAGAAGATAATGGAATGCACACAAGTTTCATTATTATTTGATGTTTAAATGACACAGATGCCAACACAGCAAGGCATAGGTACAAAAAATTGCACCCAGGAATCGAACCCGGGTCTGTACCGTGGCAGGGTACTATTCTACCACTAGACCACTGGTGCGACGTGTTATTCTGGCAAAAACTTTTGGATTTTGTAGCTTAACATGTAAAACATGCTAATTATACAGGTTGCTAGATATACAAGCACGTAAATCAGCCATCATATAATTGTCGTAATATTCATTTCGCAGCATTATATGCATAATCTTAATAAAGCACCAGCTAGTGATGAAATCCAGGTACGTACTGTTAGACAAACCTAAAGTTGGATCAGAAGTGTTTATCAGATGTTCAATAATTCAATGATCTTTTTGTATGTATTTTCTTTTGTGTGTTTGCCCTTGGGCTTGTCTGGATGTCCCAAACTTTCCTTTGATGAATAGAATGTGATCTTTTATCGAAAAAATAATAATTCATTGATTGAAAGAGAAGATATCTAATCAAGAACTACAAAATTTAGAATTAGCTGAAAACCCGAAAAAACAATGCACATCAGTAACACAGAAAGCTTCAATTCAACAATAAGAAGTTTGAAAGAAAATGATTGTTGAGATGTTATGAATGGACTGCCAAGATAACCTTAGTGGGAAGATCATGTGAACATTTTGTTCCTTCTCATATGGTGTATTTCCATCTCGCCAACTCAACAAATCAACTACCTATAACAACCTATCAGGAAAATTCCATAATCTTGATTCTTGCCCACCATTATTATATATTCAACAGATTACGGGATTCCATTAATCCAGAGTAAAGGAAATAATTAAATCTAACTTGCACCACTGTAATGCAAAGACAAGAAAAATATTTGTGGCAAAAATTAGATGAAAAGGCTAGGGTTCTATGTGCCACCTCTGGCAATGTATTTTGATGTGGAGGATGTACAGTGCCTTCTCATTCTCCTCTTGCATAACAGACAAACAGAATGTTATAATAAAAGCTTCATTTTTTAAGTATAAAGTGGATCTTCAAACTCTAGACAAAATCAGAACACAATATCATATGCATCACCTAGAAAGAGAACAAAATATCATAAAGTCGGTACGCCATCGAGGTGAGTCCAATTGCCCTGGTGCTTTTTAATCTGATTAGTCATCTTCATCGATCCGAGCTCAAAAAGAAACCGATTAAGAAGGGTCTTTCGGACAATCTAAGAAGCAAACAGAATGCAGTGACAGCATGTAGATGTCATAGATCACTTGTTCCAGATTTTTGAAAAAAAATGCACCATCTGGGAATCAAACCCGGGTCTGTAAACTATTCTACCACTAGACCACTGTTTCTCCAATTGTATATTTCCAGAACATAAGTAAGCAGTGTTCTTAGGCAAGTCTAATAAAAAACTCAAGCTATTAGGAATACTTTATTTCACACAGTTCCAGTCCACATCTGAAACAAGGACAGAAGCTTCAAATACAACAAAAGAAATTAGAGGAAGTCCTTAGCTCTTGATATGCCATAATGTGCTTCCATACGGACATCGGTCCTAGTCTATTAATTTCATCTTGTCAATAACATGGATCTTTAGAGACTCCTAATTGATCATGGATATTCGGAATCTCCTGATTCAAAGAACAGAATAATCATCCAAATTCTAAGATTGTGATACCCAGCATTCATGGAAGGCTCAACGTGATCTCCATATATCTCCAAAGGAAGGGCAAATATGATAGAACATCTTGTTAAAATGAAAAGGTACTATAGGGTCTAGGTGATAAGATGGGCCAGCATATTTTTCTAGTAGGAACTGGCCAAGGCTTCTTCCAGTCTTGTTACATAATCGAGTGAAATCAACAAAGTGAATGATGTAAATTGCTAGATATGTATTGAAGTTTAATAATGTTAGTTGCTGATCATGTATTAAAGGCAAAGAGGAATCTTCATCCTGTTGCAAGGCATGGCCCAAGGATATCATATAAACCAAATCTAAAAACAAACACAATAAAATAGATGCACCAGCCGGGAATCGAACCCGGGTCTGTACCGTGGCAGGGTACTATTCTACCACTAGACCACTGGTGCTTCTTGCAGGTTGATTTTCCTGAAATTTACTTGGCACAGATGCTTCAATCACTGGATGGCCCAAAGTACCATAAGATACTTAGCAATCTAATATATATATATATATATATATATATAATATATGTTGGAGCATTCGTGGTATGCGCCCATTGTGTTGTAGCAGGGTAAATGGATCCTGGAGGAGATCCATTTACCCCATCCAGTGTTTAGTCCCACATCGTCCAGTGGTGGGACTTGGAGGCTTTGGAGAGGCTATATAAGGAGCCCCAGACCTCATGTATCCACTGAGAAAAAGAAATGCATAGCATGCCCCTTAGAGGGCTTCTCCCGTGGTTTCATCCCGCTCCTCACGGAGTAGGGTTCCATGTAAAATCCCGCTTGTTCTTTATTTTATTATCTTTATTCCATGTTCGTTTCCGCTTCCGATTTTCTAACAATATATAATATTTTTCAGGTGCCTATTGGCTTAGAATGTTACTATAAAACCCGAGAGTCCGACAAACCTGAGGTACCATCTCATTTGGAAGCATTCTTCCCTAAGGCTGGGAGTAGCCCCATCATTTGCGCTATGGTCATTCGAAAAAGGGTTTTATCATCCAAAGCTTCCGCATGCGCAACTTGAGGACCATCCCTACCTTCTCCAGGTTTCTTTCTGCTTATCTGATCACGTTATTTTTTTTGTAATTTTCATTTATTAAAGTTATAATTATCTACATATTTTGGTGGATTTGGCTTCATGTCATTTAGTATTAACATGGATTTATTTAGAAGATTATAACATTAACATACGATTTTAAACTAGATTTTTAACTCCTTGTTTTTTATTTAATTTTATTTCTTGGACTTGTTTTCAAATTAATAATATATATATATTTAGTGATTGAATTTTATTATTCTTTTAGTATATGTGATTTTTTTACGTCTTTGCTTAAGAAATAAGTACAAAATATGAGTATAACGTAGGTGAATTATGGATTCATGACAAACCCAAGCAAAAGACGTTAGCTTGTTGTAAAATAGATTCTTGTATACTTACGAGCACCACGGTTTTATATCTTGAGTTTGGGAGGAATAACGATGGGTTGGATTGTCAATGAACATCAAAGATTGTAACAAGAAAATATTCATGACGAGCTACGTATTTACTGTTGGCTGATGTGCAGTCAACTAGAAAGCAACTTTAGAGCACATCATGGCTTTGTCTACTATATAAGCATGATACATAACAACAATTAATAGAATCAAAGAGAATATGGCTGAGATATTTGTTTGGTGAGCTTAAACCTGGTTGAAGAGTGGGGTTATTCACCATGATAGAGTGTCATCCACTGGAAATAGACCAGATGCAAACGAGAGGGCAAAGTACATTGATGTCAGATATTATTTCTCAAGAAATAATTACAACTAGAACATTAAAATAAAAATGATTGCCACACCTGATAACCCAATAGATGTGATGATCAAGACAACGCCATTTACCAATTTCACAACACGTGTGAACTTTTTTGGACTGCTTAGGATGTAAGATCTTTACCCGACAAGGAGAAATCTTTTTTGTGCATCTAGATGAAATTCAAGTCAAGATGAGTTTATGATGAGAACTGGCTATCAATCTCCACGATAAATTTGATACCACTTTGATGTGCCAGATCGATGCATAGGACGTTGATAGTTGTGAATGATAGTACAGATAGATAATTCACCAAGGAGAAGAACAAATGCACCAAAGGAGATGATCCCTTTCTTGGATCAGATATTTTCTTTACAACTAAAGAACATGGTACAAGGATGAAAGCAACACCTTTGTGAGTTCTCGACGCCGAAGTGAAGAGCCTTCAGCTGCTGCGCAAAACACCCTACCAAGCAACCACAACACTGGAAACAATACACGAGGGAGAAGAACAAGGGAAGGGGAACGCGACCCACTCTCTTCTCACGTACACCTCGCTAACTATTTCTCGACTTGGATCGATCACGGAATGCACGTCGTGCCATTTTATAGCCATAGTGGACATCCATTTTGCATGGAATGATAATGGCCAATATTGATTACGTTTGTTATGCATGGAATGATAATGGTCAATCTTGATTGCATCCGTTTTGCATGGCAATCACCAATGACCAATCACTAATGGCCAATTATGATTCCACGTCCCTTTGTATCAACCTGTAGCTGTTGAAATCTTTAATCCATGCAAGTGCATGTATGGCTTGTCCACGTGATTGCTTGATTGTGCAATCTCAAATTTGCACATGCGACACCATATTGTCGCCATCAAATGCTCATTGGAGGTATCCTGATTGATACCTCCTCCTCTCCACAGCGCACTCTCGACCATGAGAGTCTTCCTTATTGTCACGATGACACCTTGATGCTGTGGGATATGCCGAATACGACTAAGTGTGGATGAAGGCGAGGGAACCCAACAAATTCCCCCCTTCATGAGCCTTCATCCTAGCAATCTTCTTGCATTCTTGAAGCTTTAACTGTGGTAGCACTTTGGTGAATATATCAGCTCCACTGTCATTCGTGTCCACCTGTGTCCAGCTGTAAATCTTTTCTCTCCAACCCATCACGTATCCAGTAGTGCCACAACTCAATGTGCTTTGACCTGGAGTGAAACGTGAGATTCTTGCTAAGATAAATAGCACTCAAGTTATCACATAACAATACATATTTATCCTGTACGAATCCCAAACCATGCAATAACTTTTGCATCACAAAAGTTCTTTGCCAGCCTCTATCACGGCCATGTATTCAGCCTCTGTAGTGGACAACGCCACACTCTTTTGTAGCTTGGATTGCCAGGCCACGGCTCCTCCTGCGAGAGTGATCAAGTATCCTGATGTTGACCTTCTACCATCAACATCATCAGCTCAATCTGAATCTGTGTATGCCTTCATATAAGCTTTACTTCCTCCATAACAAAGGCATTGGCTGGACGTGCCTTTGAGATACCTAAGAATCCATTTCAAGGCCTCCCAATACTTTCTTCCTGGATTCGACATGTACCTGCTTACAACTCCCATGGCATGTGCAATATCTGGCCGTGTACATATCATGGCATACATCAATGATCCTGCAGCAGACGCATAAGGTATATGGACCATACCTTGACGCTCTTCCTCAGTCTTGGGTGTGTAATCCTTAGATAACATGAAATGGACTGCATGTGAGGTGCTAACGGGTTTGCAACCATTCATATTGTATCTCTCAAGTACCTTCTCAACGTACTTCTGTTGAGAGATCCACAACCTGTGATTCACCCTATCACGGGATATCCTCATACCAAGGATTTGTCTTGCAGCACCTAAGTCCTTCATGGCAAAGGACTTATTTAGATCTTCTTTCAACCTGTTGATCTTGTCCTTATCCTTGCCAACTATAAGCATATCATCAACATATAAGAGAAGAATAAGTTTCTCATGCTCATTACCTCGCACATACACGCATGTGTCAGCAGTGTTCCTTGTGAAGCCTTGGTTTGACATGAAACTATCAAACCTCCTGTACCAATTCATGGACGCTTGCTTCAATCCGTATAAAGACTTCTTCAATCTGCAAACAATGTGGATCTTCTTCTTGGATTGGAATCCCTCTGGCTGCTCCATGTATAGCTCTTCCTCAACATCACTATGGAGGAAAGTGGTCTTCACATCCATCTGCTCTAGTTCAAGATCTAGAGATGCGACTATATCCAACACCATCCTTATAGAGGTCATTTTTACCACAGGGGAAAAATCTCATCAAAATCGGTACCTTTCCTTTGTTCGAAGCCTTTGACCACAAGACGTGCTTTGAACCTTTTTGAGCCATCAGCTTTGCATTTGAGCCTAAAAATCCACCTGTTCTTCAAGGCTCTAGCTCCTTCGGGTAGGGGCACAAGGTCGAACACCTCGTTCTTTTTTAGAGCTTCCATCTCCTCCTGCATTTGCTTTCAACCAGTGCTCTCAATCACCATGTCCATTCGCCTCTTCAAAGGACTCGGACTCACCATCATCTGTGAGCAGGAGATACTGGTCGGGTAAGTATCTCTTGGATGGTCTACTGACCCTGGTTGAACTTCTCAATTGAGGTTGTTGTTCTGCTTCTTCAACAGGATCTACCACTGGTTTTTCATGGGGTGGCATCCCCCTTCAATGCCATCTTCTATGGCGTCATTTTCCTCCCTAGCGTCATCATGGAGGGCTTCTTCAAATAGGGAGGACTCATGAGTCACAACAGGTTGTGGTTGTGGCTTAAAGATGTCCTGGATTGTTTGGTCCTCTACAAACTTGACATCTCGACTTCTCATAATCTTCCTTTGAGTAGGATCCTACAACCTATACCCATACTCATCCTGACCGTATCCTACGAAGATACACACCCTCATCTTCGAGTCAAGCTTAGTGTGTTCATCATTGGGTACGTGAACATATGCAACGCATCCAAAAACTTTCAGGTGATCAAATGAGGCATGCTTACCTCTCCAAGCATGTTCAGGATAATCTCCATCCAAGGGATGAGATGGAGAATGGTTGATCACATATATGGCCGTGTACAGTGCTTCTCCCCAGAAGCTCTTCGGAAGATTCGATTGAGAGAGCATGGTTAGTACTCTCTTCAACAAGCTGCGATTCATCCTCCCCGCAACTCCATTCTGTTGTGGGGTCTTTGGCACCATCTTCTCCATGCGGATGCCATGGCTTCTGCAGTAGCCCTTGAACGGCCCTCGAGATTCTCCACCGTTATCATATCGGATGACCTTCAGTCTCCTCCTGATCTCTCTCTCCATAACAAGGTGCCACGTTTTGAAGACGTTTAGTACTTGGTCCTTCATCTTCAAGGCAAAGGTCCACACCTTCCTCGAGTAGTCGTCGATGAAAGTTACAAAGTACAAAGCACCTCCAAGCGTCTTTACACCCATGGAGCACATGTCTGTGTGCACAAGATCAAGTGGGTGTCTTCTCCTTGACGTTCTCATTTGAAATGATGTACGTCTTTGTTTGCCAGCCATAGAATGGTTGCAAACCTCCGAGAGGATTCCGGTGGATGGAATGACATTTTTCTTGGCGAGAATTTGCATAACTTTCTTGCTCGTGTGTCCCAGCCTTTGATGCCAAAGAGTTGTCTCGTCACCTTTGGCTGCATAGGTGCTCCCACATGACCGACCATGAGTCATGTATAATGAGGCTTCCTTCTTTCTTTGGGCAACTATCAGAGAGCCCTTAGAGAGTTTCCATTAACCTTCGTCGAATTTGCTGGTGTACCCTTCATCATCAAGTATGCCAGTGGACAACAAGTTCATGCGCACTCCGGGGACGTGCCTCACATCGTTCAGGTTGAGTTTGGTGTTGTCTGGCATCTCCAGAACCATTGTCCCGCGACCAGCAATAGGACAACTTTGATCATTGCCCATCCTCACCACGCCAAAGTCACCAGGCATGTACGAAGAGAAGAGCTCCTTCCTAAGTGTGATGTGGAAGGAAGCACCAGAATCGACCACCCAAGTGGACTCTTGAAGAGAGATATTGGTTGATCCAACTTTCTACATGATAACGGCATCCTCTTGACTAGCCATGGTTGAAGAGCTAGCCTCACCAATTTCCCGTGCATCTTCTCTTCTAGGTTCTTTGCACAACCTCTTGATGTGCCCTTTCTTCCCACAGTTGAAGCATGTGATATCTTTGCGGGGTCTCGACTTCGAGTGTCCTCGAGACTTGGTCCTCCTTTGAGAACCATCACCACGACTTTTGTTGCGACCCTTTCGTTCATTAACCAAGGCTTGTGAATGATCCTTTTCGTGCTCCTTCATTTTCAGCTCCTCATTCATCATATTGTCCTTCACGGTGTTGAGGGAGAGCGTTCCACTTGACGTGGAATTGTTTAGGGAAACCACCAGCGTTTCTCATGAATCAGGCATCGAGCTCAAGAGGAGTAGCACCTACATCTCATCATCGATGTCCATCTTCAGACTGGAAAGTCAATTTACATAATTGAAACCGACTCATATGCTCGTTGATGGAGGAGCTCTGTTGGTACTCCAGATTCACCAATTTTCGGATGAGAAATGCCTTGTTCTGCACCGTCCTTGGCTCGTACAAGGTTGTAAGCTTCGTCCACAAGTTGCTTGCATTTTTCTCTGTCGAGACATGGTAGAAGATGGAGTCCTCCACCCATTGGCGAGTAAATGCCACAACCATGCGATTAAGCTTGGCCCATTCTTCATCCGATTTGCCCTCTGGCTTCTTCTCATCTCCTTCGATGGGGTCGTACAGATCTCTTACAAACAAGAGATCTTCCATCCTTGGCTTCCAGATGGAGTAGTTGGTGGAGTTCAACTTCACCATGGCCGTTGACATCAATTGGTTGCTTGAGCTTGAATCCATCTTCTCCTTCTATCAACCACCACACCGTAGCTGACCTTGCTATGATACCAGATTGATGAGAACTGGGTATCAAGCTCCACGACAAATTTGATACCACTTTGATGTGTCGGATCGATGCGTAGGAGGTTGATAGTTGTGAATGGCTGTGGAGATAGATAATTCACCGAGAAGAACAAATGCACCAAAGGAGATGATCCCTTTCTGGGATCAGCTCTTTTCTTTACAACTTAAGAACAAGGTACAAGGATGAAAGCAACACCTTTGTGAGTTCTCAACGCCGAAGTGAAGAGCCCTCGGTTGTTGCGCAAAACACTCTACCAAGCAACCACAACACTGGTAACAATACACGAGGGAGAAGAACAAGGGAAGGGGAACGCGACCCACTCTCTTCTCACGCACACCTCGCTAACTATTTCTCGACTTGGATTGATCACAGAATGCACGTCCTGCCATTTTATAGCCATAGTGGGCGTCCGTTTTGCATGGAATGATAATGACTAATATTGATTACGTCTTTTTGGCATGGAATGATAATGGCCAATCTTGATTGCATCCGTTTTGCATGGCAATCTTAATTGCATCCGTTTTGCAAGGCAATCACCAATGACCAATCACTAATGGCCAATTATGATTCCACGTCCCTTTGTATCAACCTGTAGCTGTTGAAATCTTTAATCCATGCAAGTGCACGTATGGCTTGTCCATGTGATTGCTTGATTGTGCAATCTCAAATTTGCACATGCAACACCATATTGGCGCCATCAACTGCTCATTGGAGGTATCCTGATTGATACCTCCTCTCCACAGCGCACTCTCGACCATGAGAGTCTTCCTTGTTGTCACAATGACACCTTGACGCTGTGGGAGATGCCGAATACGACCAAGTATGGTTGAAGATGAGGGAACCCAACAGTTTATTGTTGATTTATCCTTGAACACTCACGGTCTGACTTGGATCCAGCACAAGTTTTAAACGAATCTTGGCTACGATTTTTTGGGTCCGATTAGGATTTATTTAACTGTGTGCACCTACACATGCACTCACACATCAACAAGATATACATATACAAACCCATCCACTGACACACAGACGTGCACCTGCACACACATGCCCATATGAGGGTAAAGCATGAGCTTCTAATACATTTTAGTTTGTGGAGTGTTGTCGCTTAAGATTTTCTCGTATTTTGTACTCCTAATCTCTTAAGACTATCATCTAGGGGAAGGCATGAGCTTGTAAATCAAAAACACTGACAGAAATCTGCAGTCTGGAGTTAAGACAACGGAGGTTTCATTGACTTCTAAGAATCTTTGTGAAAGAACATTACTTCTTATTGAAAAAATAGAACACTAACTTGAAAAGATAGAAGCATACTGTCACCCTGTCAATCTCTATTGTCACAACTCGGACAAAATAGAAATGTATTTAATTGAGTAGTAAATCAGGTCGTCCATGCATGCTTCGGCAAATTCTCAAACTGTGCAAAACAGATTCGATACCTGTTAGAAAATAGGAAGCGGAAGCAGAAACATGGAAAAGATAAATAAACAATAAGAACATCGGGATTTAACGTGGAACCCTACTCCGTGAGGAGTGGATGAAACCACGGGGGAAGGCCTCAAAGGGCCGTGTTTTGCATTGCACTTTCTCTGTTAGAAAATAAACATGCGGAAGCGTAAACATGGAAAAGATAAATAACAAGAATAAGAAGCGGGATTTTAACGTGGAACCCTACTCCATGAGGAGCGGGATGAAACCACGGGAGAAGCCCTCAAAGGGGCGGATACTTCATTCCTTTTTCTCAATGAGTACAGGAGGTCTGGGGCTCTTTATATAGCCTCTCCAGAGCCTCCAAGTCCCACCGTTAGACGATGTGGGACTAAACACTGAATGGGGTAAATGGATCCTCTCCATGATCCATTTACCCTGTTACAACTCAATGGGCGCACATAACACATACTCCAACACTCCCCCTCAAGCTGGAGCATGCAATGCTCAGCTTGGACAAACACAAAGAGACTCAACTCAACGCTACAAGACACTACGGTCAATATCAACCCAACGCCCACATTGCTGCAGTCGAGGACGTTGCTTCTCATGCCGTGCAGGTGAGGAGGACGAACGAGCTGGAGTGTGAGTCAACTGAAGACTCAGAACCTGACCATCGAGTCTGAACTTACGCCTGAAGTCTCCTCGTCGGAGAACTGGGTCTCACCCATCTGGCTCAGAGAATGGTGCACTGCTCTGGTGTACCTATGATACCACATGAAAACCCTTGCCCTCAAGGGAATGGTCCTCTGCTCTGGAGTCCCTATGGCTCACATGAAAACTCTGGCCGAACAACAACAAGAATGATGGAGACCTCGAAACAACTGATGGCAACATATGCTCATCTGAAAATGACCGCACACTCGTGCGAGTCTGAAACTGGACTCGGAATCAATCGTCGAGTCTGAACAACCGTAGAGTCTGGAAATCTGGATTGGTCTGGATCTGACATCAGAATCTGCAACAGGACCTGTGACTCTACACTATACTCCCTCTTTCTCCCATACTTGTCGAAAAATGAACATCGACTAAGTTGGGAGAAGACAAGATAGACTGGGGAGAGAACATGAACTTGTGGCTTTTCATTATATATATATATATATATTTTTTTTTTTAAGCCGCCAAATTTTTTTTATAACATTTTTTTATAAAGTCGTTTCAACTTTTTTTACAGCTTTTGCTTCGTACATTTTTTTTAAATGCGTACGGCTTTTTATTTTGTACGCGCCTTTTTTTTCATTTTTTTTCTCGGCCCAAAGGGCCCAAATCAACCACATGTTGGCCCAAAGACAACCCCTCACTATTTTTTTTTGATATACGGCCCACATAGGGCCCTCTACCTCCCTCTCTCTCTTTTTTTTTGTAAGCTGGGCCTCAACCCATACTTATCTGCAGCCCCCTTCTTTTTAAAAAAAAACAGTAGCAGCCCACTCGGCTGCCCTTTCACATGCGTCACTTTAATTTTTTTTTAAAGGCCGTGGGCCTTAGGGTTCCCGAACCCTTCTCGCAATGGTGCCACCCCCATCTGGGATTTTCATCAGCGCCGCCGCCTATGTGTTGCGATGAAGACAGGGAGGGGGTGGTGCCGCCTGGGCGCGGGGGAAGTCGGTGGTGCTGCCCGGAAGATCTGGGAGATCGGATGTGGTTCGCGCGCGGATGAGGCCTTGCGCAGGGGATACCGCCAGGAGAAGGATCTCCGCCTGGCCAACCAAGTTTCTGCGCTGAGAGATGGAGCGCTGGAGGCGCGATCTGGGGCTGAAGAGGGGCTTCGACGCCGCCAACCAGGTTTCTTAATCGGTGTTGTTGCCGATGGTGACCGATGCTGCCGTAATCGAGAGAATCGGAGGCG
The DNA here is from genome assembly GCA_037367405.1 of Ottelia alismoides. Lineage (NCBI taxonomy): Eukaryota > Viridiplantae > Streptophyta > Magnoliopsida > Alismatales > Hydrocharitaceae > Ottelia > Ottelia alismoides. Next base: position 106,728 of record JAZKJV010004081.1, on the reverse strand, counting down.
CTTCCGCATCGCCTGGAGTCGCGGAGTAATCGCGTCGATGAGGAAAGCCCCTCCAGACAGATGCTGTGCCACGGAGTGTGCTGGATGTTACGCCAATGTTCCGCCATCGCCTGTAGCGCATGGAGGAAGGGCACCTACGGGAGGAGGGCTGCGGCAGTACTCATACGGCGCCGCCTTGCTGAGGTAGAGCCCTCGCGCCGCCTGCACGAGGGAAGAGAAGCGAGACTGGGGCCGGGGCGCCTGGAGGGCTGAAAGGGCACGCCAAGCGAGCCTGGGAGAAGAGCGCCGGAGATGGCGATGTTGGATGCGAGATCTGCGCACCTTGTGTTGGCGCTGATGGAGATGTGCACGAAAACAGAACTTCAACGTGTGCACGAAGAACAGACGTGCCGCTCATTTTTTAAAAAAAAAACTCCTTATGCTGCTGAACATATCAGAAATTCAGGTTTCGATTGAAACCCTGGAACTCGGACAAAACTTGAACGGAAATAATCTTCTTCAAGAACAACTTAATAATCGAATCTCGAAAAACTAAAAAGCATGAAATCCTCGAGAATCGACCCGCTCTGATACCATGTTAGAAAATAAACATGCGGAAGCGTAAACATGGAAAAGATAAATAACAAGAATAAGAAGCGGGATTTTAACGTGGAACCCTACTCCATGAGGAGCGGGATGAAACCACGGGAGAAGCCCTCAAAGGGGCGGATACTTCATTCCTTTTTCTCAATGAGTACAGGAGGTCTGGGGCTCTTTATATATCCTCTCCAGAGCCTCCAAGTCCCACCGTTAGATGATGTGGGACTAAACACTGAATGGGGTAAATGGATCCTCTTCATGATCCATTTACCCTGTTACAACTCAATGGGCGCACATAACACATACTCCAACATTCTCAATGGATACAGGAGGTCTGGGGCTCCTTATATAGCCTCCATAGAGCCTCCAAGTCCCACCACTGGACAATGTGGGGCTAAACAACTGGATGGGGTAAATGGATCTTGGAGGTATCCATTTGCCCATCTCCTCAACATATTACGCATACAAACAATACTCCAACACTCCCCCTCAAGCTGGAGCATGCAATGCTCAGCTTGGACAAACTGAAAGATACTCAACTCAACGCTGCAGGACACTACGGACAATATCAACCCAACGCGCACATTGCTGCAGTCGAGGACGTTGCTTCTCATGCCGTGCAGGTGAGGAGGACGAACGGGCTGGAGTGTGAGTCTTCTGAATCTCCTCGTCGGAGAGCATGTGCTCTGAACTGCGTCTGTCAGAGTCACTGCAACTGGAATGAGTCTCCTCGTCGGAGTACTCTGGCCTGCCACAATAATGTGGACAACTGCTCCATCTCTGAAAAGGGCCGAACTGAATAGACCGTGGTTGTGCAATCCTCGTCGGAGTCCACGATCGCTGGAGAATGGAGTCTGAAAATAGTCTCCTCGTCGGAGAATTGGGTCTCTCCCATCTCCCTCAGAGAATGGTGCACTACTCTAGTGTACCTATGATACCATATGAAAACCCTTGCCCACATGGCATAGGGAATGGTCCTCTACTCTAGAGTCCCTATGGCTCACATGAAAACTCTGCCTGACAACAAGAAGAATGATGGGGACCACGAAACTGAAGACCGCACACTCGTGCGTGTCTGAAACTGACGACTCGGAACCATGATCGTCGAGTCTAAAACCGAACTGTAGAGTCTGATCATCTGGTTGGTCTGGAGACTGATATCTAAATCAGGAATCTGGATCAAGACCTATGACTCTACATATATACCCCCCCTTCTCTCGTACTTGTCGGAAAATCAACATCGACAAAGTTGGGAGAAAACAAGACAAAATGGGGAAAAACATCGACAAAGAATTTCTTACGGCTTTCGATTTTTTTTGTAAGCCGTCAATTTTTTTTGCAAATTTTTTAAGCCGTTTAAACCCCTTTTTTCGGCTTTTCAGATCATTTTTTAAGCCGTTTAAATATTTTTTATGGTTTTTTTTCCGGCTATTTCCATTTTTTTAAATAGCCACAATATTTTTTTTAGAAACTGCGTACGGCTTTTGAGTTGTACGCACCTTTTTAAAAAAAATTCCAACGGCCTACCTTAGGCCTTTACATCAATAAACCCCTCATTCTTTTTTTTAATGGGCCACTCCCTCTTTTTTTAATAAAATAAGCCCTTCCTCTCCCCTTTTTTTCATTCATTGCCCCTTTTTTTTAATTTAACCGCCAGGGCTCTTATTGGGAGGAAAATTCGTCCCAGGGGTAAGTTTCTAAACTTATTACTCCAAAGCGGTCACGATTATTTTTTTTTGTTATGTACCGTAGGTAAGCCGCCTCTTCAAGAGGCGGCTTTGCCCGTAATGTTTTTATGTGTTATATGCCAATGAGAGCCGCCTCTTCAAAAGGCGGCTTTGGCTAGAATCAAAGCCGCCTCTTGAAGAGGCGGCTTTCCCCCTAGAGTTTTTAGGTTACGTATCAGTGAGAGCCGCCTCTTCAAGAGGCGGCTTTGGCTAAAATCAAAGCCGCCTTTTGAAAAGGCGGCTTACCTACGGTACATAACAAAAAAAAGTAATCGTGACCGCACAGGAGTAATAAGTTTAGAAACTTACCCTTGGGACGAATTTTCCTCCTCTTATTGGACTCATATTAGGGTTCCCCTATTCTCACGAAACGTCGCTTGTGCGGCTTACGCCGCCTGGTTCCTGGAAAGGGAAGAGTCGCGCCCGAAGGAGGTCTTCATCTGCCGCCTCAAGAGGTAGGCATCACTAGAGGATCGCGCCGCCTGCGGCGGCTAGGGGTGTCACCAGGGCCTGCCGCCTGGGCTGGGGAGAGTCGCGCGAGGTGCGCGTGTCGCTGGAGGGCTCACGCCAGGGATCGCCTACCGATGAGCGCGTTCTACGCGCGAAGGAAATCGTGAGGGCAATGTCGCCGCCGCCATGCGCCTGGGATAAAGCGGGAGCCCCGCTGGGCTTTCCGTGCGCCGTCAGGAGGTTGGACTTCGACTTGGGCCGCAGGGATGCCCTCAATTTGTGGGAGGAGCCGTTGCGCGCGCATGCTGCGCACAAGAGAGGATGCACGCCCGGATCGTGCTGCCATGAAAGGAGAAGCATGTGCCGCTCGTGTTGCTGAAGGGTGGCGCCTGGAAGCCAAGGGAGGAGGTCGCTTGAGTCTTTGGGGTAGCGCCTTCAGGAGGCTCTGGTGGTGAGATGCTCGGATGCCATCTGAATCGAGATGGCCTGGAGATGCGCATACCCCTAGGGTTGCGTGATATGATGGGCCCAAGCTGGAAAACGGGTTGCGCTTTGATGGCCAGAATCTAGGGCTTCAACTCGAGCTTGTGCAGAGGATTAGCTCTGCGTGGAGATGAAAACGAGCGGCTGAACTTGAATAGGGATTTAGGGATCCAGATTGGAACCCTAGAACTCGAAAATCTTCTCGAACAGTTTTCAAACAAAATAATAATGAATCTTGAATATATGATAAAAGAAAATAACTCCACGAGAATCAAACCCGCTCTGATACCATGTTAGAAAATAGGAAGCGGAAGCGGAAACATGGAAAAGATAAATAAACAATAAGAACAGCGGGATTTAATGTGGAACTCTACTTCGTGAGGAGCGGGATGAAACCACGGGAGAAGGCCTCAAAGGGACGTTTTTGCATTGCACTTTCTCAATGGATACAGGAGGTCTGGGGCTCCTTATATAGCCTCCACAGAGCCTCCAAGTCCCACCACTGGATGATGTGGGACTAAACAACTGAATGGGGTAAATGGATCATGAAGGTATCCATTTACCCATCTCCTCAACATATGACGCATACAAACAATACTCCAACAATACCTTTTAAAAAATTCAGGTGTTCAGTCAATTGGATCGAAATTCAAGACTAACAGAGGCAAACAAAATAAAAAATCAGGTAGGGCCAGGGTTCTACATTATAAAACTATACAAAAGACCAAATGAAAAAATCCCCCACATGGATACATGGTTGGGCATTATCAGATCCAGATTGATAGCGCTGAAATCCATGACCTTAATATAAAATTTGAGAACAGCCAGGATGATTGCAGCAGTTTAGAAATGCCCCTTTACCCACATGGATACATGGTTCGGCATTATCTATTGTTTTTTAAAAAGAGATATGTATAATCTTATTAACTTACAGTTCAAAGTTCTATAATAAAAAGATATGTACCAACAGAGCAGTGGCGGAACTAGGCTTCAAGCATAGGAAAGGCACTCCGACAAATAATAATGTGCTAAAGTTATTACTGTGCTCGACTAGAAATTGTGATTCACAAAAAACATAATGCGTATAAATATTTAATTAGCTAACAAAAAACATAATGCCAAGATCATAGACTACAATTATAAAAAAAGGAATTCTCTATCACTATAATATTTAATTAGCACCGTGATGTAAGTATATTTTGCAAATAAACTTTGTAAGGGAATGACAATCCCTGCACACGAGTAAAGTTTCCTCTTAATCTTTATCCAATTGCCAGGCATTTTTTGGTAATCTCTTGTGTATTGTAGGAGTTGTTTGGTCATATCGACTTATTTGAACGTATTCGCATCCACATAAATATTTCCTAAAAGCATATAGTATCATTTTGTTACATCATCTAATGAAAATATGTTAATAAATAATAAACTACAGTGAACTAGACAATGTCTCTCTCTCTTTATGTAATCAAATTTTTTATGTTCATCTTTTATACTTATTACTGAGAAATCGTTGCTTGCGCTTGGAGGCTCGGAGCGTTAGACTGAGTCGTGCCATAGTGAAGAGCCCTATGAACGACGCATCCAAGAAGGTGGGAATTCAATGGTGTAACAATGCAGCAAGTCCATGAGGGATATGAGATTCTGGAACCTCTACAATGCATTCGTGATAGTTTTAGAATCTTCCAAAGTAATTTTATTATTTTAAAGTGTTCTCCTTTCAAAATATAATCACATGAAAATTCTAAAAAACAAGAAATTGTGATGGAATTGAATCTTATAAATTAGGGTAGACTCCGTCAAGAAGTCTACTCGAATTTCAACTCTACGTATTCCACGTCGGCAAGAGTGTACCTATGCATATTTGTGTAAGGGAGCCTCACGTTCACTCCTTGTCGTTGCACATTAGAGAGAGAGAGGCGGGGAGCCATCGCACGGTCACATTGCTTGCGTGGGAGGGGAGACACAACAACATAGAGGGAATGTGATGAGGGAGGCGATTCTACAAGGAATGGAAGGCACAAAAGTAACGGTGATTTCATGTTTCATGAGATAGGGGAGCACAATGTAGTGCGATTTAATTTCTATGGAGGTGGAATTAGAGGAAGTTGAGGGTTCACATATTTTGAGGGGAGAAACATGCCCCACATACCAAACACAGATCCACCCCTGCAACGGAGCAATAGCATGATATAAATTATCCCCTTCTCAGAATCCATCAACAAGCAAACATATTCGATTACCAATGTGCTTTAGACTCAGAAAAACACATTAGATCACCACAGCATTCAAATTCAACAATTTACATAGAGATTGATGGGAGACTGGCAACAAGCTGCGCCGCTAATCCTTTTTGTATGGCAAATTCAATTCTTTGAAACACAACATCCACAAACATGAGAACCATAACGTTACTATGCATACTTTTTTGGCCCTCTTGAGTAGCTCTACCGCTTCAATTGCCAAGAACCCAAAGGTATCAAAATCGAAAGGGATGAAAACATGTTGATTGTCAATACAAGCCTTCTCGTGCCTAACAACTTCAGCTGAAGCAGCTTTCTGTGCAGTGTATCCTACAATAAAATCACCCCTTATCGGGGCCATCAATGGATAAACTCCAGTCAAATCAACACATGCATGTTTCCCTCCAGTCCAACCAAATATTAAGACATCTGCTGGTCTGAGTGTCGATCTCCCCTCATGTAGATCAGTCAAAAAGTTCACATGTGCTTCTTTCTTTCAGGCAACCCCAACATGTCTAAGTACATCATAAAGGACATCCCTGACAAGATCATGTCTATATTTAAAACATGGGAATCCACGACAATGAACTGCATACTCCCCAAAAGCGTCTAGGCAAGATTTGCGGCATAGGGGACATGCCTCATCAATTGGGAATAGAGGAATCATAAGGCAATACTTGAGAATTGTATGATACTCAATAGGGGACATATGCATTCCAAGACCGTCTATAAGAATAGCAAGAAGATCTTGAGCATGTTCAGTTTGTAAACAACGAAAAATTACCTTTTGTCTAACAATCATGTCAAACTCAACCTCAAGAGTGGTAAAAGAAATCAGATCTTTCCAAATCTTCCACAACAGATAATTTAGAATTCTGCCAGTAAACAGTTGAACTTCAACCTCAAGGATCACGGATCCATGTTAGCCCTCGAAAGGATAAAAAGGTCAGGAAAACTTTAAAACCATGAAATGAGCAACCATGTATTATACATGTTTTCACACACGACATCCTGGAAGCAGATTTGAAAAGAAAGCTGAGTGAGATTCTAATAATGTAAGATATCATAGATAGGTTTTTTAACCTCATCAGTTGGGTGCCGGTACATTGTTTTTTTACAGCCAGCAAGTTTATCAATTTGACGAATAGGTTGATAACAAAAAGAAAGCATACAATAGAAGGCACATTACTAATCTTCAACATCTCGTAATTGTTCAGACTTGTCAAGTTCCAGTTGCATGTTCAACTTAATAAATGGACTTTGAGTTTGTTTATTCAATTTTGTTAAATACCCAATTAATAATTCAGCATCAAAGAAGAACCGCAGCCAATTGATTCACTGTAGCAGAAGATCATGAGATGCACATAATTTTCCTTATAAATTGATGTTTAAATGACACCAATGCAAAGTACAGCAAAACATACAAACAAAAAAATGCACCAGCTATGTTGGAGTATAAGTTGTATGCGCCTATTGTGTTGTAACAAGGTAAATGGATCCTGGAAGAGATCCATTTACCCCAACCAGTGTTTAGTCCCACATCGTCCAGTGGTGGGACTTGGAGGCTCTGGAGAGGCTATATAAGGAGCCCCAGACCTCCTGTATCCTTTGAGAAAAAGTAATGCATAGCATGCCCCTTTGAGGGCTTCTCCCGTGGTTTCATCCCGCTCCTCACGGAGTAGGGTTCCACGTAAAAATCCCGCTGTTCTTCTCTTTTATTATCTTTTCCATGTTTACGCTTCCGCTTCTGATTTTATAACATGGTATCAGAGCGGGTCGATTCTCGAAGGTTTCAAGTTTTATCTTTATTCGAAATTCGATTTTGAAAATTGTGTAAGGATTATTTCAATATGGGAGAGTTGCGGAGTTTATGTTTTTAGGGTTTTCGTTGGAAACCCTAATCGCATGTTGTTCGTGAAGATCTGGCCTCCAGGTTACCCCAGATCGTCGATTTCCGCAAGTTCTGAAGTTCATCCATGACAAAGTTTTTGAGGGTTTTTTTTCTCTCAAAACCCTAAATCCAGTTTGCGCCATGACTTGCGCCACCCTTAGGCTCCCAGGCGGAGCCACAGCTGTCTGGCGGTGTTGATCTCCTGGCGGCATTTCCTCCCTAGCCGTAGGCCTCGCATCAACCCGAAGGTGCTCAGGAGGCACCCATGCGTCACCATGACGCATCCTCCAAATGCGGCAAGCCCAGGGCCGCACTCCGGCATCTCCCGACCCCGAAGAACCTCCAGGCGGAGGTGCCTTTGTCCAAGCAGGGCGGCTCCTTCATCGGCTCCATCGCATATCGCGCGCACAGTGCGCGCACCCCTGGCGTATGCGCACGGGATATCGATCCCCTTATCTTCAAGATCTCCCCTTTTTCGTGCCTCAGGCGGTGCACGGGATATAGATCGAGCCCTGCAACCCCACAGATCCAGAGGCAGCGAGCCACACGGAGCGTCACTCCAAGCGTTGAACCCCCTCCCGACAACAGCAGGTGGCGAAGCACCCAGCGCGAAGCCCGCGCAAGCAAACTTTCAAGGTGGTGGCGACGCGGCTCCGGGCTCCTCAACGCTCTCCCAACGGCTGCCAGCATCAGACCTCCCCGCGCAAGACCTCCTCCAGCCCAATCCCTGGCGGCGCCGATGTCTCCAGACCCGCGAAATCTCGCGGCAGCGCGCGCATCAGAGTCGCGCAGCGTTCGTGAACAGGGGTTCCCACGACTGGGAACCCTAACATCATAATTTTTGTTTGGGTTGCACTGTGGGCCCAGAGTGGCCGTATTTTATAAACAAAAAAAAGGGAGGGGAAGTGATGTTGGGCTTCGGTTGTTTTTTTTTAAAAAAAAAGGGAAGCCGTGTATTTGACAAAAGGGGGGGCTCATTAGGAAAAAAACAAAGAGAGAGTGAGAGAGAGAAGCAGCGAGTTTTTGTAAAAAAAATATAGGAGGGAGAGTTTGAAAAGGCGCGTACAAATTGAAAAAGCCGTACGCAAGTTTAAAAAAAATGCAAAGCCGTAAAAAAAAAGTTGAACGGTTTAAAAAAAAAGAAGAAGAAAAATGAATGAAAAAAATGTGACGGCTTTAAAAAAATTTTTGATGAAAAGCCGCAAGTATGTTTTGTTTACCCCCATGTTATCTTGTCTTCTCCCAACTTTGTCGACGTCCATGTTTTCCGACAAGTATGGGAGAAAGGGGGAGTATATGTGTAGAGTCACAGGTCTTGATCCAGATCCAGATTCAGATGCCACATGCAGATTTCCAGACCATCCAGATTCCAGACTCTACTGTTGTTCAGACTCGACGATTGTCTTCCGAGTCTCCAGTTTCAGACACGCACGAGTGTGCGGTCATTTTCAGATGAGCATATGTTGCCATCATTGTCAGAGGTCCCCATCATTCTTGTTGTTGTCAGGCCAGAGTTTTCATGTGAGCCATAGGGACTCCAGAGCAGAGGACCATTCCCTATGCCATTGAGGGCAAGGGTTTTCATGTGGTATCATAGGTACACCAGAGCAGTACACCATTCTCTGAGCCAGATGGGAGAGACCCAGTTCTCCGACGAGGAGACTTCAGGCGCAGTTTCAGACTCGATGGTCAGATTCGAGTCTTCAGTTGACTCACACTCCAGCCCGTCCGTCCTCCTCACCTGCACGGCATGAGAAGCAACGTCCTCGACTGCAGCAATGTGCGCGTTGGGTTGATATTGTCCGTAGTGTCCTGTAGCGTTGAGTTGAGTTTATTTCTGTTTGTCCAAGCTGAGCATTGCATGCTCCAGCTTGAGGGGGACTGTTGGAGTATAAGTTGTATGCGCCTATTGTGTTGTAGCAGGGTAAATGGATCCTGGAGGAGATCCATTTACCCCAACCAGTGTTTAGTCCCACATCGTCCAGTGGTGGGACTTGGAGGCTCTGGAGAGGCTATATAAGGAGCCCCAGACCTCCTGTATCCATTGAGAAAAAGTAATGCATAGCATGCCCCTTTGAGGGCTTCTCCCGTGGTTTCATCCCGCTCCTTACGGAGTAGGGTTCCACGTAAAAATCCCGCTGTTCTTCTCTTTTATTATCTTTTCCATGTTTACGCTTCCGCTTCCGATTTTATAACAAGCTAGAATTGAACCTAGGTCTGTACCATGGCAGAGAATTATTTTTCCACTAGACCACAGGTGCAACTTGCTGGTCAAGTCCCACTTTTTTATCTTGACACAGATGCATCAATCAGTGGATGGATGGCAAAAATATCTCGAGATTCATAACCCACAAAGTTAGATGATCGCCATGGCTCTTGATATATCGTAAGAGGCCGCCATATCAGTCCTCTGTGAATTTCATCCTGCCAAAAAAATGGATGTTCAGAAGCTCCCGATTGTACAAGGACATTAAGAAGTTCCTGATTTAGAGAACAACATCGAGTGCAATCTTTCATCAACGAAACTCTATGATTGTGTTGTGACACCCAGCAATGTTCCAGGAAGGCTCAATGTAATGTCCGCATATCTCCAGTCGGCAAATTTACCTGAAATTAATTGTTGTGCAATGCAGATATAATAGGATATCTTGTTAGAATGACAGGAGAATGTAGGGTTTCAAAATAATATGTCGTGCCCGCATAGTTTCCTAGTAGAAGTTGGCCACGGCTTCTTTCAATCTTGTCATATAATCAAGCAAAAGCAACGAAGTTTAATAATGTAAGTTGCTAGCTATGTATTCAAGTCAAAGACAGATCTCCATCCAGTTGTAAAAGCAAGACCCAAGGATATCATATATACAAAATTTAAAAAAAAAACAAGATGCACCAGCCGGGAATCGAACCCGGGTCTGTACCGTGGCAGGGTACTATTCTACCACTAGACCACTGGTGCTTTTTGCTGGTCAATTTCCCCCACACTAAATTGACACAGATGCATCAATCAGTGGATGGATGGTAAAAATGTTTCGAGATTTATAACCCACAACTCAGCTGTTTTCCATGATCCATCAACCACAAAATGGTGAACTCATGAAATATTTAGCAATCAAAATACTTGGATGTAAGTTTCTTCAAGTGTGTAGTGGCTTTTAATACTACTTTTAAACAAGAAAGTCGGTCAAATTAATCTATCTAGTTTGAATTACATGCTTTTTTTCCACAAGAACAGAGCAGGAGTTGATGATTACAAGTTGCCACATCTTAGTGTAAAAAGTGGATAACTGCCCATAGCAAATTCAGTCTGCACAAATTCATGTGATCACTTTAAAAATAGAGAAAACATAGATGCACCACTCCGTAGTCATTCTCAGATATGTAATAGCAAGGGCACTGTTCACTACTAGACTGGTCTTTCTTATTAGATTAAGCTGAATAGGATCAAAAGCATCCTTGGGATGATAAATAGTCAAAACTACCTCCACAGTCACTAACATCATTCCTAGCCGGGTAAATGTTCGTATTCTGTAAAGCATGATTTTCATATTGATTGGTTGGTTGAGACGGAGGCCTCTACTCATCTCTTCGGTAAGAAAGGTCTCCTTCGACAGTTGTGAGCGGAAGGTCTCCTTGAGAGTTGTGACCAGTGCACCCATGCCGAAGTGTATAGGTGGTTGATGGGAGACTCTGCCCTGAGTGAAGGGAGGTTACCCTTACCCATGTTATCATGCTCACTACTGTTCTCTTTTTTCCGGAGTTCTCTATTAACATGTTAATAATCAGTCAGATTTGCAGAAAGTAAACTGACAATCTATTAAGGGACAATGGTTTGGGTTATGAAGAAAAGGTTGTCTATTACTTGGTCTAATTCACTATTACTACAATTTGCTCCAAGATTCATTTTTCTCCCTCTTCATGTGATCTATGGCAAGGCCAAACATGTGGTATGTGAATTCGCTCGGATGACTCAATATAAGAGTATACAAAGAATATGTAGGGATTATGAGGTTTTGTGTATCACCTCTCGATGCGATTTCTTTGTTGAATTCTTCCCCATCTCCCTCCCACTAGTGAGCTATAATGAGAGGAATGCCAACTAGGGAACTATCGCCGAAGCTCTTATCATGTCTTCAATTGAAATTTATTCTATTGCTTTGTTTAAGTAGGTCCGCATTGAAGCTTGGGAACCTAGCAGACATACTTATCGTATATTTTCTGTCAACTATAATTCCATGTCTCATGGATCTTTCTAATGAAAAAAACTCAGAAATTTACTTTATTATAGTCAGATTTGTTAATGAATAAAAAATCAATTTGTACCAATATGAAGATTCTTCAGTCAAATAATGCGAGTAATTTCCTCTCTCGTGACTATAAACTTCTCTTTTATATCATCCCTTTAGATGGTTCATCACTACTTGTGCTTATACTTCGCAGAAGAATGGAGTTGCCAAGCACAAACGTCGATACATTCTTGATGTTGCTCCTAATCTGCTCATACACTCTCATGTTCAAAGCAACTATGGGGAGATGCACTGCTCACAATTGCCTTTATGATTAATTGCATGCCTTCCACTTCATTGATGATCAGGTACACATTGAGGTTATCTACCTGAAAAAGAAGGTTTTGGTTGTTCCTCCTAGAGTATTCAGGTGTGTTGCCTTTGTTCACATCCTTGATCCCATGAGGGAGACGTTGGTTGCCATGGCAATCAAATGTGTTTTCTAAGTCTATGTAAGGAATCATATTTTGATGCTAGGAACGAGGTCATGAAAGACTATATTAGTGCAAACATCATTTTTTTTCGAGTGTAATCTCTTATTTTCCCGTACAGTTATCCATGTTTCTCTATCCTCCACTGTATCTGGGACTTATCTAATATATATCCAGGTACCTCATCTTGAGTCCCATGCTAATCAGATCAAACTTGTGTATCATCTGAGACAACTCCCTTCTGAGCAACATATGCTCCTACCAATCCTTCTATAAAGGTTTTACAAATTGATATTTATTTTGTATACAGTGATAATGCTACGAGGTAATGCACTTCTGACATTAGTATTGAACCCATTGCTACATGTGACGGCACAAGAGGCATCGCAACCACTAATAGAACAAATTTTCTTATAGCCCTAAGAAAGGGGAAAAGACTATGTGACATGCATTCTATTAGCAAGGATATCCTCTACCGTCAGCCTATGCTACAATGATTTGCATAGGCATTAACAGCAGCAGAGATTCCTAACAGTCATGTTGAGGTACTACGTGAATCCAAATGACAGCATGCCAATAAAGGAAAGGAAGATGAGAAAATGCACCACAACCATGTTGGTGTATGCGGATATGACAATGACCTCACAGGTGATGACTCAAAGGACATTATAGATGTGAAGCAACAACTGGCAGAGCAGTGTGCGAACAAGGGCCTTGGATCGCTGAGATCAGATACTTAGGATAAAGATTGCATGTTCCAAAATAGGTATGATTATGTCCCATAGGATGTTTACTATTTCTGTTACATAAGAATGGGACGTTTGAATCCAAACCAACTTGAATTTCCATGGATCCCAAGCTACACATCTAAGAATCTACAGATATTGGAGACACTTGCCATTACATGCGGTTGGTCAAAAACTACTAATTCTGACCATCACGATGTCAAACATCTCCCTTTTGGCAAGCTCAATCAGTTCATGAACTACCCTACTTTGGCGCATCTCTCCAGGAAGAGAAATGTTCACTAAGGAGGGACACTCTGGATCTTATAACATACATGACACTCCGTAAGAGGTCAACTGATGGCTTCTGAACCTACTTGGGAAGAAATGTGAACACTTGGAAGAGCAAGAAACAAACAATTGATGCCCTCTCTAGGGTTGGCTTTAGCATCAACCGAGTGGTATGGATTCGATCACTAGTTGTGAACTTGCACGTTGCTCCAACTAGGGTTATGGAGCTCAAATGTGTCAGCAAAGCAACCATGCATATAGCCAACAACTCCATATTTCATGAATGCACAAAACAAGTAAAAGTTGACTGTGATGACATCAAAAACTTTTGATATAAAGAGGGTTGATGCACACCTCTAGTGTGCTTCAAGAGGACCAAACTGTGAACACGTTAAATAAACCTCTTGGAGCTGGGCATAGTTGATGTATATGTCATGCTTGAGAAAAGTATCGCATGATATGAGTTGTACCCATCAGGGGGCCTCTTCTCTAGTCTGTTTTGTGGTGTAACTCTAACCCTAACCTCTCTCGATATAAGGGGGCTTAGGGTTTCATCTCATTCAACTCGTAACAAAATAACAAAAAGTTGCAATACAAATAAAAGTGCATAACATGTTTCGTCTAATAAATAGGTAAACCATCTAGGCTCTAGGTCATATTATCCCAATTAAGTCAATGCTTCTTTCAAGTCTTCTTTCACATGTAAGTAAACTCCCTCTAGAAATCTATAATGTTTGCATCATGTATTTAATACAAGTGGTAGATCTATTACATCTACCAGAGTCAACCGTTAAATATAATAAGTACTATGCATCACTAAATGAGAATAAAAAATATGAATGCACCAGCCGGGAATCGAACCCGGGTCTGTACCGTGGCAGGGTACTATTCTACCACTAGACCACTGGTGCTACATGCTAATTAATACATATGACGCTTAATCTTATGATAGATTTTCATCAGATGATGGATAGTTCATAAAATTTTAGCCACTCACCAATTAATATACAGGTCCTTTTGATGCAGCATATTCCAAAATAATATACTCCAGAGCCAGAAGGTGAACCAACTTGTTTTTTTAATTGTCAAGGCAAAGTAAATATTTATGGTCAAATTCCATAATTCTGTGACACCAACAGATACACGGATAACATACATAGTGTGATATTTGCTAAACTGGGGTACCCGAATTCAGATTAAAATTAATTTCTTCTCGATGAAGAAAAGCGAAGATCTCTTGCTAAATGTATGCAAATTGCAAAAGCTAATGCCCCGAGTGGCTTCCATAGCAAATTTAGCTAAAAGATATTATATTATTGCTTTTTCAACTCTTCTTCCATTATAAAGAATTACAGAATCTTCTAACACGGATGGCTAAAAAATATTACACATAATAAGCAACTCTTCTGCATGTAGCAAAAGAAGCTTCGTGAGAATATATGCATCATCTAGACAGACTGAAATATATATGCTCCAGCTGTTAATCCAACCTATATCCGTACCGTGGCAGGGTGTTATTCTACCACTAGACGACTGGAGCTACATGCTCATTATTATGAATGAACCTTGTGGAAAGGAAAACGAAGAGTTATATATTATCTAACCCTAGAGCTCTCTTATATCGGAGAAAAGCTTTATGGGTAAATTACAAAGATAGGACAGTAGAAATAAATAAGATAGAAAGAACAGGATAACACAAATATCTTAACACTCCCCCTCAAGCTGGAGCATATATATCTATCATGCTCAGCTTGGAACAACAGTGATGAAAAGGATCTCTAGCCAGAGCCTTAGTAAACATGTCTGCAATCTGATCTCCTGACGCAACATAACATGTTGAAATAAGCCCCTTTTAGATTAAATCACGAGTGTAGTGACAGTCTACCTCGATGTACTTTGTCCTTTCATGAAATGCTGGATTATTAGCTATAAAGCTGCATGATTATCACATTTGAGCTGCATAGGAAGAGGTACTTCAATCATTAAATCGGTTAGGACAGATTTGACCCACATCATCTCAGTACTACCTTGGGCCATAGCCCTATATTCTGATTCTGCACTAGATCGAGCAACAATAGTTTCTTTTTTACTCTTCCATGAGACTAGTGAGCTGCCAACAAACACAATAAAGCCTGAAGTAGACTTCCTGTCATTACGACATCCAGCATAATCGGCATTTGCACACCATGTAACTGAGAGAGACGTATCTCTTCTAAACAGAAGACCTGCACCTGGAGATGACTTCAAGTATCTCAGAATCATGAATACTGCATCCATGTGCACCTACTTGGGTTGCTCCATGAACTGACTTACTTTACTCACAGCAAAAGATATATCAAGCTTGATACTAGTAACATACAATAATTTCCCTACCAGTTCTATGTAGCGTCTCTTGTCTACCTCCTCAGATCCGGCATCATGAAGCTTCATATTAGGATCCATCGGGGTAGTAGCTGGTCTGCATCCTGTCATTCCTGTCTCAGATAGAAGATCAGTCACATACTTCCTTTGTGTCATAACCATACCCTGTTGATTTCGTGCAAATTCCAGTCCAAGAAAATAACGAAGCGTACATAAGTCCTTGGTAACAAGCTGATGTCCAAGGAAATCCTTTACTGTTGAATTCCCTGCGCATCACTGCCAGTGATAACAATGTCATCAACATAAACCAAGATGACCACAATACCTCGCTGGTCTCTCTTTACAAAGAGAGTATGATCTGCAGTGGATCTGACAAACCTCTTCTGTTCAATCAATTCTGAGAGCTTCTGAAACCAAGCCCGCGAACTCTGCTTAAGGCCATATATAGCCTTATGGAGACGACATACCATACTGGACTCCCCCTCAGCAGCAAATCCAAGTGGTTGCATGAGGCGTAAGCGAGAAAAGATCCTTCTCGGGAAACACAATCGAGAACGGGACCTTTTCCCCTAACACCGAAGAAGGCATACGATTCACCAGATAACAAGCAGTTAGAACCGCATCTCCCCAATAGGAATGAGGAGCACGGCTCTGAATCAAGAGGGTTCTGGTAACA
This sequence comes from Ottelia alismoides, assembly GCA_037367405.1. Lineage (NCBI taxonomy): Eukaryota > Viridiplantae > Streptophyta > Magnoliopsida > Alismatales > Hydrocharitaceae > Ottelia > Ottelia alismoides. The sequence continues at coordinate 90,594 of JAZKJV010004081.1, read as the reverse complement.
TCCAAAAGATGGCGGTGTTTCCTTTCAGCCATCCCATTCTGTTGGGAGGTATATGGACACGATGTCTGATGCACAATGCCATGAGACTTAAGAAATTGAGAGAGTTGAGTACTGCAGAATTCTAGAGCATTGTCAGAACGTATGTACTTGATTCTGGCAAAAAAATATTCTTCACTTCATTAATAAAAGACTGAATAATAGGACCAGCATCAGACTTGTTCTTAAGGAAAACCCAACATAACCCAGAAAACTGATCAACAGCAACAAGATAAAATAGGTGTCCCTGATGATCCGGGACACGAATAAGACCCCAAATATCGAAATGAAACAACTCAAACAGATTATGACTACTTAGACCCTGACGACTCTGGAAAGAGGACCGATGATGCTTCCCAAGCTGGCAAGCCTCGCAATGGAAAGTGGAGCGAGGAGAAATCTGTGGAAGAACATGAATCAACTTTTGCAGAGGTAGGTGACCAAATCGCAGATGCCACATATACAGAGATACAGACCCAGTGTATAGAGAAGATAAGACACCAGCATACGGAGACTGCACAAGTCTGTAAAGGCCCCCTTGCTCACGACCAATTCCAATCACTATGCATGTAAGTATATCCTGAAACACAAGAGCAGATGGATCAAATATGGCACGACATTGTAAATCTTTGGTGATTTGACTAACTGATAATAAATTCATGGAAAATTCAGGAGCATAGAGAACATTAGGAAGCCGCAAGGTAGGAGTCAACTGCACCTCCCCCTGACCAGTGAAGGGGGAATGTGTACCATATGATATCACAACTGATCGTCCAGGCTGGGGCCTGGGCAGGACGAAAAACACTGAGCTGACCTCTATCACCACAGAGATGATGTGATGCACCTAAATCCATGATCCACTCTGACAAGTCTTCCCCGTAACAAGTAGTAAAGGCATACACTGTACTTGACGTAGATGTTGATGATGAGGCAGCCACTTCTGAGGATCCTGAAGGAGAGCTAGTAGATCCAGATGTGCCAAGCATAATCTCTCTCAATCGTGCTACGAGCTCGTCAAACCTCTGATCAAATGCAGGAGATGAACACCCAGTCTGTTGTGCCTGCTCTGTAACCATGGCTGACGTAGGAAATCCATGCTTAGAATAGCGGGTTTCCTCAGAATGGCTTGTCCTGTGGCAGAAGGTGCACGGTCGACCCCAACCGTCGCCTCCTCTACCGTGGTTGGAGCTTCCCCGACCACGATATACTGTGTGGATGGCCATAGCTGAAGATGTCTGGTGTTGTAAGGTACTACCAGAGGATATGGATAGCCTGCTCAATCTTTGATACGCCACCTCCGTAGGAGGTATGGTAGCATCAGTGAGGATCTGGGCACGAGCTACATCATACTCCGGATCCAGGGCTGCTAGAAATACTCAAGTCAACACGGAGTCTCTATATGCCTTGAGCTGCTCTGTGTAGCAGTCAAAGGTATGTAACCATGTAACTTCTCGAACATACCCCTCAGAGAAGTATAGAGGGTGCGAAGAGGGCGACCATTCTGCTTCGATGTGAAGATATCATGCTGGAGTTGGAGTTTAGACTCATTCTTTGCCGGAGAGTAAGTCGCGGCAAGAATGTCCCACATAGCCTTTGCAGTGGGCTGACTTAGTATATCATTAGCTATCTCCGTGGAAACGGTCCCAGATAGCTATACGCGAGCATACGCATCATCCTCCTCCCATGAGGTATTTGTCCCAGTCTTGTCACGTAGCTCCTCTGTTGTGAGGATGTGCTTCTTGCCATTACATTGCATCAAACTCATGAACTGCATGTCCCACACTTCATAGTTGGTTCCATCCATTTTGATAATGGGCGATAGACCTTTGAAGGCACCCATGGATGGGACATCCACCTTGTTGTCGGTCATGATGACAACTATCTTCAAGACTGGGCTAGCAACAGTAGATACCAGCGTATACACTGACATACAGGACGATGGTTGTGGGTGTAGACTCATACTGCAACCTCTTCCATTCTTCATATGTTCATCGGGGAAACTAGGGTGTTTCTAGATGTTCACGTTACACCCTAGGTATCCAAGGATCCGCAGGAGGGTGAAGCGAGGACGCGTGGATGCTCAGATGACGGCGCTTGGATCTTCGGCGGCGGCAGGCGACACATTCGGCAGCGGGCGAGACCTTCAACGGCGCGGCCGAGGTTGGAACCTACGGGCGGCGACATGAGAACTCGTTGGCGGTGACACGTGGGACCGGGCGGCAGCGTGTGAGACCTTGGGGCCCGCGGCGGCTAGGGCTTTTGGTGGAGGGTAGGATTTTAGGGCACATGCTCCGGTATAGGACCGTCGCTCTAATACTATGTGGAAAGGGAAACGAAAAGTTATATATTATCTAACCCTAGAGCTCTCTTATATAGGAGAAAAGCTTTATGGGTAAATTACAAAGACAGAACAATAGAAATAAACAAGATAGAAAGAACAAGATAACACAAATATCTTAACAAACCTAAATCGTCAGAAGTCATCAGATGATAGTTACACACATATTTCGCCATTTGCCAATTATTATATAAATCCTGGAAGCATATTCCAAAGAATATACTTACATAGCCAGATGATGAACCAAGTTTTTTTTAATGTCAAAGCAAAGACGATCTGTCGTGTGATTCTGTGAAATCAGATCCACAGAACCCTGTTGGTGTAATTTACTAACCCCTGTGAACCCAATATCAGATTGCCATTAACTTCCACCAAACTGAAGCAAAGAAAAGAAGATGTATTACTAAATTGATGGGAAGAAAAATTAATTTCTAGCACAGTGAAGCAAAGATAAAAATGCTTTGGTAAATGGATACAAGTTATAATGTTCCAAGTGTGAGCTGAGGTAGCTTAATTTGCTAATTAATGTTAAGTTCTTTTTCAAGCTTTCTTCCCACATGAAGAGCAACAGCCTTCTAAGAAAGGTTGCTAGAAATATAAACAAATAAAAAAACAGTTCTTCTATATGTAACAAAAATAAGTTCACAATGACATATGCATCATCTAGGAGGATAAAATATAGATGCACCAACTGTGAATCTTACCCAGGTCTGTACCATGGCAGGATAATATTCTACCACAAGACCACTGGTGCTACATGCTGATTTTGAACTTGCAGAACTAAGTTATCAGCGTTCTTCAGCCAAGGTTAATACTAAAAATATGAAATCCGGAATGCATTTTTTTCAGAAAAAAGGTTAATACTAAAAAGTATGAAATTCTAAAAAAGGTTGATACTGAGAAGTATGAAATCCGGAACGCATTTTCTCGTGTGGTGGGTCCCATCTTGGGAGGCCACCCTCTTTCTGCTAAAAAAAGGTTAATACTAAAAAGTACGAAATCCGGAATGCATTTTTTCAGAAAACAGGTACTTCACTGGAAAATCAGCTCAACTCGATCTGAAACAAGGACAGGTCAACAACATAAATTTAAGGGAGAACTTTTTACAAAATAAGGGAGACCTTAGCTTTTCATATATCACAATAGGCTGCCGTGCAGATATCAGTCCTCTGTAAATTTCATCCTGTCAAAAACATGGATGTTCAGAAGTTCCTGATTGATTATGGACATTCGGAAGTTCCTGATCTAAAGAACAAAATTGAGTGCAATCGTTCATCATTGAAACTCTATGATTGTGACAGGCAGCAATGTTCCAGGCCACACATCTCCAGCGGGCAAATTTACCTGAAATTAATTGTTGTGCAATGCAATTATAATAGGATAACTTGTTAAAATGAAAGGAGTATGTAGGGTTTCGACGTAATAAGATGTGCCAGCATATTTTCTAATAGAAAGTGGCCATGGCTTCTTTCAATCTTGTCACATATTCAAGCAAAAGCAACGAAGTTTAATAATGTAAGTTGCTGGCTATGTACAAGTCAAAGACAGATCTCCATCCAAATGTAAGGCATGGCCCAAGAATACCATACATACCAAATAAAAAAACACAATAAAATATATGCACCAGCCGGGAATCGAACCCGGGTCTGTACCGTGGCAGGGTACTATTCTACCACTAGACCACTGGTGCTTCTTGCTGCTCAATTTCCTCCGCACTAACTTGATACAGATGCAACAATCAGCGGATTGATGGAAAATGTCTTGAGATTTATAACCCACTTAGCTGGTTTCCATGATCCATCAACCACAGAATGTTTAGTCCAGAAATATTTAGCAATCCAAAAACTATGATGTAAGATTCTTCAAGTGCGCGGTGGCTTAGAATGCTACTTTTAAACAACAAACTCGGTCCAATTAATCAATCTAGTTAGAATTACAGGCTTTTTTCCCCAAAAATAGAGCAGGAGTCAAAAACTACAAGTTGCCACATATTGGTGTAAAAGGTGGATAACTGGCCATAGCAAATTCAGCCTGCATAAAATCAGGTGTTCATTTTAAAAATAGAGAAAACATGGATGCACCACTCGGGAGTCATTCTCGGATCTGTAATCGCAAGGGCACTGATCACTACTAGACTGGTTTCATTTCTATTTCTTGCTAGATGAAGTTATTCATTTCCCTCAAGTTATTCATTTCCCTTAAGTTATTCTGTAAACATGGATGCACCACTCTGGAGTCATTCCATGATCAAGTTATTCATTTCCCTCAACAGTTTTCCTTGCTATATTAAGTTGAATATGATCAAAAACATCATTGTGATGATAAATAGTCAAAAATACCTTGACGGTTGATAACAGGGTTGGGTTGTGTTTGAATAATCTCCTACCAAAGGGTCGGTCAGATGGATAAGCCTTCTACGAATGGTAGTTGTTTGGATGTTTAAGAGGGTTGGAATAATAAATGTAATGTGATGTTGTATTATTTGTGTTATGTTGATTGTGTTTACGATTTTTACAAGTTTTTGATGTAGACATTTTTGTTAAAAGGTGATTGGAAATAATTTTTTAAGAAAAAATAGGGTGAGATGTTGAGGAGATGCCCACACAAAAACTTTTATATAGTCACATTATCAAAATAATAATTACATAGAACAAAAGGTCCTTGGGCTTTTTGGTGATTGGAAATAATATAACAAGAAAAATATAGGGTCCGTACAACTAACTCCAATCCATAAATGCAGGGGTAGAGCAGCTATGATCGGTGTCCAACAACAATTAGTTTGTGACGGAGCATTCGTCTAATATTTCACGGCTGCAGTGGTTCATGGAGGGGTCAGTGGAGCTCACTTCATGTGTTGGTCCCAGCTGATGAAGAAACGGGATGGGGAGAGTCATGCATCTTATAGCGCCACATGCTTCAGGTGTGGTGGTCTTAGGAATTGTTTATTGGGCGTGAAATTGTCGTAATCTTCTTCAATGCCTTTTGCATCAATGTGTTGGGCATCAAATGGCCTGTCTTCATGGCATAGACAACAATGTCGGTAGAACGTCTAGTGGGAGGAGGTTGGTGGGGGGTGAAAGAGTGACGGACCTATTAGAATGGAGGATGTGATAGGATTTCCTCGACACATCTAGTTGGGGAGGCAATGAAGGGCATGCCTCTATTATCAAAAGTTTGATGGGGGTTGGCGGAGCTTATCTCAATTTCTCGGCGGAAGATCAACACGTCCCCAATGTCACCAACTATGTTGTTACTGAGAAAATTCGATTTAAAGGAGCTTATGGTGGTGAGCATGGAAACACTCGTCTTCAAGGGATTGCCAACTGAGGTAAAGTCAATGGTGTGGTGTTAACAGGATCCTACCTCTAGGCAGGTGGTGGTGGTAGACTTGTTCGCCATGCTATTAAGGCTGCAATTCCTAAAGGATTGTGGAATAGGCCATCCACTCTTTTAGGGTATTTCGGAAAGTGTTACCATTTGAATTGTTATAAGAAGATGCATTAATAGTACATTTCATTGTGAAGGTGGTGAACGATTAGGTGGTCCTAATGGAGTTAAGTTGGTTGGAGTGGGTGCTTACTTGCTTTGGTTTGACTATTCACATCCTATCATGGAATAATGGGGTGATAGATGGCCTTCCGACAGGGGAGGGAGGACCTGGAAGGATGTGTTAGTTGAACTTGAAGAGGGGACATAAGATGTAACGATCTTCTCAACCAACTGCATGGAGGTAGGCATCACTCTAAAGGTAGGGGGTGGTGGAGTCTAGAGGGGCTATGTTATTCTTGCATGGTCGAGGAGAAGTCCCACGTGGCCTAACATGGGTGAAGCGCTCGAGGTTCAGAGTGCGATGACCATGGTGGCAACCGTAGTGCAAGTGCGGGTTGCGGGAAATGAGAAGAGGGGGATCACTTTACCTTTGGTGTTTGCTCTAGATGAAGGGGGAATCACTAGCAGACCGTAATTATAAGGATGGTTGGTTTTGCGGACTGTTGAAGAGTTAAAATGAATTATTTAGGAGGTAGAGTGGTATGGTCGCGCAAATTTGTTATAGATGTGTAATTTTGTTGTGCATCCAATCATAATTTCATATCTAAGAAAATGAGGGCGAAACCAGTGTGTGAACTCTATTAAGGCGGGTCCGGATTTCTACTTAAACCAATGTCGAGGATCGTTGAATGGAGTCAAATGAGTTATGCATGAGGTGAGGCGGGTCGGTCACTTGTATTTGGTTCCAACAAGGTTGAGGTATGGGTCTATTTGTTGTTTTGAATACAAGCAATGTCAGTGGTTTGGACCCAAGAAGTAAGTGGAAATCCTACGGGTGGGATCGTGTTAGGTGGTTGCTAGGTACAGATCAAATTAAGGTGGTCTTGGATCCAAGTAGATGGAGACTCTAAATCTGACTCCTTTCGAGCCTTTTGGTGACACCTTTAGCTCTCCTTCCACTTTGAGAATATATGACCTTCTACTTAGACAATTGTTGCAAACTTCCAGCCTATTCTGCTTCAGGTGTCACTAGTTCCATCTACATCATTGCCCTCTCAGGTAGTGATATGATTTGGTTAGTGGGGGAGCTTTGGTGGGTGGTCTCGGTGGTGGGTACCTCCTTGGTCCTTGGTATTTGATGGTGCTTTGTTGAAGAGGCTTTGGTGAGGTGTAGGGGATTGGGCATGTTTGATAGTGTAGATTCGAGTAGGATTAAATTAGAAGAGTTGGATGGATTATTGTCAGCAGGAGACAGTAGTGAGGGAGGAGAACTAAAAGTGTTAAAGATGGGGTAAAGGGGGATAATGGCTCAAGGGTCACGCTCAAGACAGTGTAGGTAGGTGGAAGGGCAAAGTTCCTAGGTCCAAGAGATTGGAGGTGGAGCAAAAGTTGAGGGTGCCAAAAGAATTTTGAGATTGACGATGGGGCAAGAGATGAGGGGCATGATCTGGATTAGAAGGAGGGAGCAGGAAGACTGAGAAGAGTAGTGTAGAATGTTCACACCAGTTAGGAGGTGGATGCGGTTTTGGGATTTTAGAGAGGTGTGGTGGAGTCGAGGAGTCGGAAGCCCTGCTTGTACGTGAGATGGTTTCTGATGGGGGTTCTTTGGGTTAAAGAAGCAAGTTCTTGCATAGAATGTGAGAGGTTAGATAGTAGAGAGGCATGAAAGTTTGTGAAGGTACGTGCATGAGTAAGGGTAGACATGGTCCTTTTGAGGGTGTTGCACAAAGAGTTTTGGAAGGTGGAGACTTGGAGGTAGATTGGCACAGCTAACTTGGGAGGCAATCTAGCAAAGGAGGTAGTTGAAAAGTCTAGTGACAAGTTGCTAGGATGAAAGGATGACCTTTTTGACATAGCTAACTCTTGTCATGGGAGCTAGGATTTGGCGACGCAATTGCAAATTAAGGTGATTGGGTTGATATATGGGAGGTGGGTTGTGCAATTAAACAGATGGATGGAGAAGAGTTGAGCTTTGGGAGGGTTTCAGATGAGTGGAGAACGAATCAAGGGACGCATGTAATGCTTTTGTGGGAGAATAAACCAAAAGGATGATCAGAAGGGAATCTTACGATGGTCAACATACTCGTCTTGGTAGACTATTCGATCTAAGATTGCGGATTAGCATGGAGGATTAGCAAGGATGAACAAGCTATTGGCTTTTGTGGGATTTGCCGAAGCCTTTCATGTGTTCAGTGTCAAGTCCAAACACAAGTCATTCTCGAAGACACCACATGTCTTGTACCTCTATAAAAATCAATAGACAACCTAATTCTTTTGGCCTCACAAAATGATGCACTAAAAAAATATCAAAATTGAAATAAACTGGAAGAAGATTAATTCAAAGCATGGCAAAAAACTATTCTATCACAAATGCACTTCATCATTTAATGAGTCGAACTTCACATGTATTAAAAGTGTCAAACACATGGTGTACGGAATTATGACATTAAAAAACATCAATATAGGTTGATATAATAGAGCATGGTTCAAGTGTTAATAGTTTTATAGAAAGGGAATAAGAGAATGAGAGCAAACGGAACTAGAGAGTGAGGGAGGGCGCTAGGCCAACCTCAACCCGGCGAAGGTTGAAGGTTCACTAGGGTGGGATAGAGAGAGCCGTTGATAAAGGTAAGGATAAAATAATGAGTGAGGTAGGTGATGGTGGTTATAGAACCTCCTATAAGAAGAATGGAGGTCGTGGCTTGCAACTGAGGGGAGGAAGAGAACACATAAAGCTATAAAGGTTAATACATCGAAGGTAGTCTGTTACTTTCAATGTGGAGAAGATGGCCATTTTGCAAAGGTTTGCAAGCATGGTATCTTTCGATGTAGGGTGAGCGGTCATCATCATAGTGTTTCATGGATGAAGGACCCATGAAAGCCAGTGGACCCACGAAGAGGCAATATCAGGTGCCCATGGCCAAAGGGAAGGAGGTGGATATACAGAAGGAGGTGGGAGAGCTGGGGATGCTTTAAACTCCTCTTTTGATGGAGATTGTTTGACTTGAAGGTTCCTTGTGTTGTAGAAGAGATTTATCAAAGAAAGTCATAGAACTGTTGATGGAGAGGGCAGTCCAGCAGTGATGGTCGTGTGGTATGCCCTCATCTCTGTGATGGACATGATGGTATCTACGATGTAAGGAGAGAAGGTTGTTCACAATCTCATGGGTTCCCCTATTCGACGATGTAAGGAGAGAAGGTTGTCCTCGAACTCAAGGGATCCCCTAAGACATCATAATTTCACCGCTTTGCGTAAAGTGTTGGCCATGATGGATTCACTGAAAGCCATTATTCATGATGGCCTCCAACCGGGGAGTTGATGGATATTGTGGTGGAGATGACGAGAGATGACGATACACCAAGGGTTGATGCCATCAACCATGACACTATCAGTTCATCGAACTTCTATTTCTCTACGATTCGTGGAGGTTAGAGGTGCATATCATACTTCGTCACACGTAGGAAAGTCTAACTTCGTGTCGAGGGTAGAGTCAATTGCAATATCCCAACCACAACATCTGAAGCAAAACCTAACGTATATGCGGTATGGCCCTTTGCGAAGCAATTTCGCATTATTTCCCAAGCCTTTTAAACCCATCTTTAATACTGTTAAAAAATCGAAAGCGGAAGCGTAAACATGGAAAAAGGATAAAGGACTGGAAGAACACGGGATTTTATGTGTAACCCTACTCCCTAAGGAGCGGGATGAAACCACGAGAGAAGCCCTCAAAGGGGTGTGTTATGCATTGCTTTTTCTCATCTGATACAGGAGGCCTGGGGCTCTTTATATAGCCTCAACAGAGCCTCCAAGTCCCACCACTAGACGATATGGGACTAAACACTAGGATGGGGTAAATGGATCTTGAGGGTATCCATTTACCCATCTACAACTTAATAGGCGCATACAACTTATACTCCAACACTCCCCCTCAAGCTGGAGCATGCAATACTCAGCTTAGACAAACAAAAAGAGACTCAACTCAACGCTACAGGACACTACGGACATATCAACCCAACGCGTACATTGTTGTAGTCGAGGACGTTGCTTCTCATTCCGTGCAGGTGAGGAGGACGAACGGGTTGGAGTGTGAGTCAACTGAAGACTCGAAATCTGACCATCGAGTCTGAAACTGCGCTCTGAAACTGCGCTTGAAGTCTCCTCGTCGGAGAATTGGGTCTCTCCTATCTGGCTCAGAGAATGGTGCACTGCTCTGGTGTACCTATGATACCACATGAAAACCCTTGCCCTCAATGGCATAGGGAATGGTCCTCTGCTCTGGAGTCCCTATGGCTCACATGAAAACTCTGGCATGACAACAAGAATAAGAATGATGGGGACCACTGAACAAACGATGGCAAAACATCTGCTCATCTGAAAGGGAGACCGCATTTATGTGTGTGTCTGAAACTGGAGACTCGGAAACAATGATCGTCAAGTCTGAACAACCGTAGAGTCTGGAATCTGAATGGTCTGGAAATCTGCATGTGAATCTGGAACATCTGAATAGACTTGTGACTCTACATATACTCTCCCTTTCTCCCATACTTGTCAGAAAATGAACATCGACAAAGTTGGGAGAAGACAATGACTTGGGGAAAAAAATATCACAAATGCCGATCTCATTTTTTTCCGGCTGCGCAAATCATTTTTTTAAGCCGTTTCATTTTTTATGGCTTTTCCTTGCAACATTTTTTTGAAAATATCTCAAAAAAAATTTATATCCATACGACTCTTTCTATTGCACATGCCTTTTTTCTCTTTTTCCCTCTTTTTTTTCTTTTTTTAAATCAAACATACAGCTCAATTGGGCCCTCAAACATAGCCCCTTCTTTTTCTCAGACCACGTGGGCCTTCACAAAAATCTCCTCTACGGCCAAACAAGGCCCTCCTCTCATACAGATGGAAATTTAAAAAAAAAAATCTCATCAACTCACGGCCTTTACAGGACTTAAAATAAGGGAGCCACTAGGGTTCCCTTTGTGGAACCCCTTCAACGAGGGAAGCTGCCGCACATTATGGCACCGCCCTTCTTGGAGGAGCAGATCGACGCCGCAATCAAGGGAGGCAGACTGGATGGGAGAGGAGCTCGCACGAGATCCTAGGGCCGCCTGGCGTGCTACTCGTGCGGAAGGAGACCAGAGATGCTTGATTTCGAAGAAGACCAGGGATTCGAACGACCTGGAAGGCGATGGAGGACTGCGGGGGTTCCCGTTGCGGGGATCTGGCAGGGTCATGTTGTCGTCGTTGAAGCCTCGACTAGATTTGGAGGCGCCTCCAAGAGAACATACGCCACAGGGTCTCGGGGATCTGGAGGGTGCGGAGTTGTGCGCGGCTGCGCACCATGGAGGGAGGGACACGCCTGCGCGATCGGGCTAAGAGATCTCGCCAGGACTTGGAGGCGATGCCGTACGAAGGTCCTCTGCCTGGAGGTGGGAGAATCGCTAGAGATTCTGACCTGGGTCGCGCGCAGGGGCTTGCGCTGGAGAAGGAGGCGCGCAGGGGCAGGGCCATGCGGAGCTAGGCCGCGCAGAGCACGCGTGCAAGGACCGCACATCTATTGCTGAAAAAGACCGCCGACTTGGTTGCACGCGACCTGCGTTGTTGCTGTTGCCTTATTGGAGCTTCAAGAATGAAACCCTAGCGATGCTGGACAGAAGCCTTTAATCCATGGAGAACTAGGGTTTCAGAATGAAACCCTAGAATTGAATTGAAACACGAACATTCTTCAAGAACAAATCCACGAACAATAAATGAATCGAAACTCGACTAAATCAAAAATATAACACGATTCCTCGAGAATCGAACCCGCTCTGATACCATATTAGAAAATCGGAAGCGGAAGCGTAAACATGGAAAAAGGATAAAGGATTGGAAGAACAAGGGATTTTACGTGGAACCCTACTCCCTAAGGAGCGGGATGAAACCACGGGAGAAGCCCTCAAAGGGGCGTGTTATGCATTGCTTTTTCTCATCTGACACAGGAGGCATGGGGCTCTTTATATAGCCTCCACAGAGCCTCCAAGTCCCGCCACTGGACGATGTGGGACTAAACACTGGGATGGGGTAAATGGATCTTGAGGGTATCCATTTACCCATCTACAACTTAATAGGCACATACAACTTATACTCCAACAGTATGGTGATTTGGGTAAGGTGATAAGGGTCCTTTATTTTCACATGCTATTAATGCGGATGAGGAGAGAAGTTGCATGATCCCACTATAGGGGAAGCTCTTTTGGATTCAGTGCTCGGCGGCGCTTTGACTTGGTCTAGATCTTTGATTGCAGATAGTCTTCCTAGGTTTGAGGAGTCTTCATGTCTTCTTGGAGGACTCGATTGGGAACTCCTCGTGTGGCACCTTTGGTTGTGAAGGTGAAGAAAATACCACTATCGGGGCAACTCTTTCGCACTCAATATCTATTGGCGGTTCAACTTGGTTTGAATGTTTGATTGTGAATCCTCTTCCCAAGTTTGGGAAGCCTTAACTATTGGGAAAAATAAGAGACTTGTTTATTCCGTACGCCCTAGGCTCTCTTATATAGGAGAGTAGCCTATGGGTAAATTACATCAAGAGTCCGAAAGAAAAGAGAAAATATGAAACGGTACTGTAGAGGTTTATATATGTTGCGGTGTACTGTTTCGTATTTTCTATTTATATATTGTACGTCTATGTAATTTACCCAAGGGTTTTCTCTCTATATAAGAGACCCGAGGGCTCTATGGAATAACATATCAGAGTTTTCTATTACTCTAACATGGTATCAGAGCCAAAACCCTAACCCTAGGGTTTCCCTCCACCCGCCCCCCCCCTCCCGCCGCCGCCGCCAGTCCAGCCCTCCGCCGGGCCCTCCCAGCCGCCAGGCCTCCGCCAGGCACCCTCCAGCCGCCAGCGGTGCCCAGCACAGCCGCCGAGTACCCCTAGCTGCCGCCTCCCTCTCTCGTCGAGGCTTCCACAGCCTCGGGTTGTCACCGGAGCACCTCTCTCCTTCGGTCGGTCTCCGCTAGATGATGGGTTCAAGTGCATAACGTCTACATATGCACTTGAATCCACAAAGGTCTTGGTAGACACCGGTTCTTTTGTCTATCATCCCTAGTTGTTCTTCTCCGGCAATATGTCAGAACAAAAGGTCGATATGCCCGCCATAGGTGCCTTTAAAGGTTCGGCACCAATCGTCAAAATGGACGGGACGAACTACGAACTGTGGGCTATGCAGTTCCTCAGTCTTATGCAGTCATGTGGTAAGAAGCATATTCTTACCGAAGATGAACCGTCGGAGAAAAAGGGAATATATGCCTCATGGGAGGCAGATGACGCGTATGCCAAAGTTTGGCTGTCCGGAACGCTCACGACGGAGATAGCAAATGATGTCCTCCATCAGCCCACCGCCAAAGCGATGTGGGATATTCTGGCCACGACATATTCTCAGGTGCGGAACGAGACAAAGATGCTGCAGTTGCAGCATGATATTTTTACCACGAAGCAAAATGGGAGACCCCTTCATTCTCTGTACACGTCTCTTCGTGGAATGTTCGAGAAACTTTATAGCACCATCCCACTCACAGCCACGCCGGAACAACAGAAGACGTTTCGCAACGCCACTATGGTTGGCGTATTACTTGCTGCCCTTGATCCGGAGTACGAGGCAGCACGCTCTCAGATCCTTGTCGATGCCACCATTCTACCGATGGAAGAAGTCTACAGAAGGCTCAGTCGTGTACCAGTTCCATCGCATACAGCAACTGCACCTCCCTCGGCAATGGCAGTCTCCAGAGGACGAGGTAGTTCGTCCTCATTTCGTGGCAGAGGAAGTGGTGGACGTGACCGCGGAGGTCGCATACGCTCTACGTGCTCATTATGTCGTCGTACTGGTCACTCGGAGGATACATGCTATTGCAAGCATGGCTTCCCTCCTTCTGCACGTGTCGTTGATCATGTTCAGGGCCCACCAGCATCTACTCCAGATCACAGGTTCGAGGAACTAGTGGCACGGCTTCGTGATATCATGCCACAGTCACCATCCGAGGATGCGGATGCTTCTGATGTTGCGGCTTCGGCGTCAGCTAGTACATCTGCTTCAGCCAGTGCCTCAGGTAGTCCTTCAGTCTCATACCATAATCATGATCTCACAGGATGGATTGTTGATTCTGGAGCCACACATCATCTCTGTCGTGAGAGAGATATTCTGCAGTCCTATAGAGCTGTTCAGCCTGGTCGCTTTGTACTCATTGCTGATGGCACTCATTCTCCTATCATCGGTCAGGGGGAGACGGCGTTGTTGCCCGCCATGCACTTACAGAATGTTCTACATGCAGCAGAATTTTCTATGAATCTCTTATCTATTAGTCAGATTACACGAGATTTGCACTGTCGTGCTATTTTTGACCCATCGTCTGTTATTTTTCAGGACATACTAACGGGCAGGGTGATTGGCTGTGGTTCTGAGCACAATGGCCTATATCGTCTCGTACGGAACTCTTATGCTGGCGTCTCAATACATTCCCAAGGTTCTGTATCTCCATATACCTGGCATCTTCGGTTTGGTCACCTGCCGCTACAGAAAATGCGTCACCTCCTGCCTCAGATCTCTCCGAGTTCGTCTTTTCGTTGTGAAGCATGTCAGTTGGGGAAGCATCATCGGTCCAGCTTCCCCAGTCGTCAGAGTCGGAGCAGTCGCTCCCCATTTGAGTTATTTCACATAGATATTTGGGGTCCCAGTCGTGTCCCAGATCATCAGGGGCACAAGTTCTATCTAGTTGTTGTTGATGATTTCTCTCGAGTGTCCTGGACTTTTCTTCTTAAAAATAAATCCGAAGCAGGAAGTGTTATTCAAAATCTGATCAATGAAGTTCAAAATGTTTTTCCTCTACTGTTAAGTATGTGCGTACTGACAATGCATTGGAATTCTGCACTCGTTCCCTTGCTCTCTTTCTTTCTTCTAAGGGCATTATCCACCAAACCACATGTGCATACTCTTCTCAACAAAATGGGGTTGCAGAACGGAAGCATCGACATTTCCTTGATATTGCTCGCACATTACTAATTCAGAGTTGCGCCCCATTATCATTTTGGGGGGATGCTATACTGACAACATGCTATCTGGTCAACCGCATGCCTACAACTGTTCTTGGGGAAAAGTCTCCTATCTCTGTTCTCTTTCCTGACAAAGATTTGTTTACACTTACACCCCGGGTCTTTGGCTCTGTTGCGTTTGTCCACCGCTTATCTCCAGGTCTTGATAAGCTCTCTCCTAGGGCTATCAAGTGTGTTTTTGTGGGCTACTCCAGGACACAGAAAGGATATCGTTGCTATGACCCTGTTCATGACAAATACTATGTGAGCGTTGATGTTACATTTTTCGAACCGGTCATGTACTTCTCCCCTGCAGGTGACAGATTAGTCACATCCACATCCACTGATTCTAGTGTCTATGTGCCTCCACCTCCAAGCCTGGGTCAATCCTCTACTCCACCACCACCACCTCTACCACCACCACCACCTCCTCCTCCAATAGTACCTTTTCCTAAGTTCTATACAAGGCGGACAGGCCCTGCTCAAGCTACATGTCAACCATCCAGCACGCCTCAGGTATGTTCTGATGTTATCACTAATGATGGGTTAGACAATGCACCGGTGCAGGAGCCTTTACTGCAGAAGGAGGACCAACCGGTCAACACAGTGATGGATGATCTGGATCGGCCCATTGCCCACAGGAAGCAGCGAAGACAATGTGCTTCATATCCTCTTGCCTCTCAAGTCTCATTTCATCGTCTTAATGGGGATTTCCAGAAATTTGCAGATGTTGTCTCGTCAGTTGAGATTCCACGGACATGTCAAGATGCCATGAAGATTGATTGTTGGCGTCTAGCCATGGAAGAGGAGATGCGTGCCTTGCAGTCTAGAGGGACTTGGTCTCTTGTCCCCATTCCTTCAGGTGCCTCCGTGGTGAGTTGCAAGTGGGTGTTTACGGTGAAATATCATGCGGATGGACGTCTCGACAGATACAACGCCAGAATTGTAGCACGGGGATTTACCCAGACATATGGGGTAGATTATTTGGATACTTTTTCACCAGTGGCTAGACACTCCACTCTTCGCATCCTCCTATCTGTTGCTGTGGTACGTAATTGGACCATTTTTCAGCTTGACGTCAAGAATGCTTTCTTGTATGGTGACCTACAGGAGGAAGTCTACATGCAGCAGCCACCAGGGTTTGCTGCTGAGGGGGAGACTCAGATGGTGTGCAGACATAAGGCTATCTATGGCCTCAAACAGAGTCCCCGAGCGTGGTTCCAGAAGCTTTCCCAGCTGATTGAGAGACAGGGCTTCAGGAGATCAAATGCGGACCATTCACTGTTCATCCAGACGAACCCCAGAGGTACAGTTGTTGTCATGATATATGTTGATGACATCTTGATTACAGGAGATGATGCTCAGGGAATTGAGACAACCAAGTCTCTGTTGGGAAGCCAGTTCATCACAAAGGATCTGGGCACGATACGACATTTTCTGGGGATAGAGTTTGCTAGAAATGCACAAGGAATGGTAATGACTCAAAGGAAATATGTCACATACTTGCTAGTTGAAACAGGAATGACTGGATGCAGACCTTCAAGTACACATATGGACCCAAGCATGAAGCTGTACGATGATGATACCGAGGAGGTGGACAAAAGAAGATACAGAGAGATGGTGGGTAAGCTCTTATACATTACTATAACTCGACCGGATATTGCCTTCGCAGTAAACCGGGTGAGTCAATTTATGGAGCAGCCAAGGCAAGTGCATATGGATGCCTTGTATATGATATTGAGATATCTGAAGTCTTCCCCAGGCACAGGGTTGCTATTCAGGAAAGATACAGATCTGTCTATTTCAGCTTGTGCAGATGCAGATTATGCAGGATGTCCAAGGGATCGTAAATCTACGTCTGGATTCGCTATATTCATAGGAAGCTCTTTAGTTTCTTGGAAAAGCAAGAAACAGACTGTTGTGGCGAGATCTAGTGCCGAATCCGAGTACAGGGCCATGGCACAAGCAAGCGCAGAAATGATGTGGGTTAAAGCAGTCTTAGAGGATTTGAATGTAGATGTCTCCTTGCCTATGAATCTCCAATGTGACAATCAGGCAGCATTGTTCATTGCCAATAATCCAGCTTTTCATGAGTGAACAAAGCACATTGAGGTGGATTGTCATTATACTAGAGACATGATTCAGAAGGGCTTCATTTCCACTTCTCATGTCAGTTCAGAGGACCAGACTGCTGATATATTCACCAAACCATTGCTCAGAGGACCTTTCCAGAGATGTTCTTCCAAGCTGAGCATGATAGACATCTATGCTCCATCTTGAGGGGGAGTGTAGAGGTTTATATATGTTGCGGTGTACTGTTTCGTATTTTCTATTTATATATTGTACGTCTATGTAATTTACCCAAGGGTTTTCTCTCTATATAAGAGACCCGAGGGCTCTATGGAATAACATATCAGAGTTTTCTATTACTCTAACAGGTACAAAGTAACATAACATAACATATATCTCTACACTCCCCCTCAAGGTGGAGCATAGATGTCGATCATGCTCAGCTTGGACGAGCACTTCTGGAATGGTCCTCTAAGTAACGCCTTGGTAAAGATGGTTGCAGTTTGGTCCCCTGAGCTAATATGGAATGTAGAAATAAAACCTTTCTGAATCATATCTCGTATGAAGTGACAATCAACCTCAATGTGCTTGGTCCGTTCATGAAATGTTGGATTATTTGCAATAAATATAGCAGTTTGATTATCACATTCCAGAGCCATAGGAAGCGGGACTTCTATATATAGATCTGTAAGAACAGCTTTCACCCACATCATTTCTGTACTGACCTGGGCCATAGCCCTATATTCAGACTCAATGCTGGATCTGGCTACAACCGTTTGCTTCTTGCTTTTCCATGAGACCAGAGAGTTTCCGACATACACAACAAATCCAGTGGTGGACTTCCTATCCTTGGGGTATCATGCATAGTCTGCATCTGCACATGCTGAAATAGTAATATCCTTGTCTTTCTTGAACAGCAGACCTGCATAGTCTGCGTCTGACTTAAGATACCTGAGTATCATATGTATTGCATCCATATGTACCTAACGTGGTTGCTCCATGAACTGGCTCACCCGACTAACAGCAAAGGAGATATCGGGTCTGGTAATAGTAACATAGAGAAGTTTGCATGCCAGTTCTCTATATCTTCTCCTATCCACCTCATCAGTGTCGTCATCATATAATTTCATACTCGGATCCATGGGTGTAGTGGCAAGTCGGCAACCAAGCATTCATGTTTCACTTAACAGGTCAGTGACATATTTCCTCTGGGTCATTACCAATCCATGAGGATTTCTGGCGAACTCCAGTCCGTGGAAAATATCTAAAGACTCGAAGATCCTTGGTGACAAATTCGCAACCCAGCATTTCTTTCGCCCTCTGAATTCCTTGTCCATCATCACATGTAATCAAGATATCATCTACATACAGCATATGTATAATGATACCTCTGGATGTCTTCTGTGTGAACAGGAAATGATCTGCATTGGACCGTTTGTACCCTTGTTTTTCAAACAAGTCTGAGAGCTTCTGGAACCAAGCTCCAGGGCTCTGCTTAAGGCCATAGATGGCCTTATGAAGTCTACACACCTTAGAGCACTCCCCCTCAACAGCAAAATTAGGTGGTTGTTGCATGTAGACTTCCTCCTGCAAGTCACCATATAAAAAGGCATTCTTCACATCTAATTGAAATAGTGGCCAATCACGAGTAATCGCAACAGAAAGAAGGATCCGTAAGGTGGAATGACGAGCAACCGGTGAGAATGTATCAAGATAATCCACCCCATATGTCTGTGTAAATCCACGAACAACCAGGCGTGCCTTGTATCTGTCAATACTGCCATCTGCATTCTGTTTAACTGTGAAGACCCACTTGCAGCTCACTGTAGACACATCGGTAGGTGCAGGGACAAGGCTCCAGGTACCTCTTGACTGAAGAGCAACCATCTCTTCTTCCATGGCTAGACGTCTCCCGAACCCAGGAGGCATTCTGGCGCGCGCATGCGTGTAGGAATGCCGAAGCCAAGCCGAAAACAATGACGAACCTCGGATCGCGTTCGCTCGTTGGGATTGAAGAGGGATGGGGAATCGGACTAGGCTAGTGGTGCAATAAGAAAGTCGGACGATCTTTAGCTCGATAACCTGTGGACATAGATTTCCTTCTATCTGAGAATAACTGAGAGATTCAAGGGTCGATCTGAATGAATCATCACTTCTATGATCGATCGAAACGTCACTATAGCCCTTTCTTCGAATTGGACCTCCTGAACTCCTACTACTAAAAAGTAGCTTCCCGCCTCACAACTCCCCCGGAAGCGCAGGTTGGCTTGGTACGCTCTCCGGTGAGAGTACGGAAAACTCAGTACGGTGCCGCTCGTACAATCTTCTACTGTCCTTCAATGCATCTTGGTAATTCCGTGGAATATCCACGGCCGATAGTGCAATAACAAAGCTCCTGAAGTCCCCGGATAAAGGATCAGACGGTGGATGCTATAAGATATGACGTGCAGCTGCGCTTCTGTTTTCGGAGTGCAATAGGTAGATCTAAATCACCTACATCCTCATCTGGCCTCTGTAACACATCCTGCTTAGGTAATTCGTCAGATCCATCAATATTGATTGTATTCTCATAACATACCTCAGACGAGCTAGATGATGAGCTGTGACCATGCGCATAAGCAGGCCGACGGGTATAGTGGAGTGGCAATGGGGGAGCAGGAACTGTAACAAGAGGTGTAGGAGATGTAGGTAGTGGTGGAGGTGGTGATGGTGGTGGCATGTATATGGCTTCATTAAAGCCTGAGGATACCAACTGGTCACCTGTAGAAGAGAAGTACATAACATACTCGAAAAAAGGTAACATCAGCACTAACAAAATATTTTTTGCGTAATGGATCATAACTCTTGTACCCCTTTTGCGTTCTGGAGTACCCGACAAAAACACATTTGACAGCCCTAGGAGAGAGCTTGTCAATACCTGGAGACAACTTGTGAACAAAGGCCACCGAGCCAAACATGCGTAGAGTGAGGGAGAACAATTCTTTTTCAGGAAAAACTAGGGAGAAAGGAATCTTCTCACTTAAAACAGACGATGACATACGATTAATGAGATAACACGTTGTGAGGACAGCGTCGCTCCAGAAAAAATGAGGAACATGACTCTGTATAAGAAGCGACCTGCTGACATCAAGTAAATGACGATGTTTCCTTTCTGCAACTCCATTTTGTTGGGAGGTATAGGCGCAGGATGTTTGGTGGATAATCCCTTGTGTTGAAAAATAGTTGGATAGATTCTGGTTACAAAATTCCAAGGCATTATCACTTCTTACAATCTTAACAGATGCAGAAAAAACATTACGAACTTCATTGATGAAATTTATGATAATATTCCCAGCTTCAGATTTATTCTTTAACAAAAAGACCTAAGACACACGAGAAAAATCATCTACAATAATCATATAAAACTTGTGTCCCTGATGATCAAGAACACGACTAGGACCCCAGATGTCGACATGAAACAACTCAAACTTGGAGATACTGCTCCGACTTTGACGACTGGGAAAGGTAGACCGATGATGCTTTCTCAACTGACAAGCCTCACATTGATAGGCGTGTGAGGTGAAACCTGGGGTAACACACGACACAATTTCTAAAGCGGTAGATGGCCAAAACGCAAGTGCCACGGGAAGGGAGAGACAGATCCAGTAGGAAGAGAGGAGGCTCCGACATATTGGGTTCGACTGAGACAATATAGGCCACCCTGCTCATAGCCACACCCAATCACGTTGCCCGTAAGGATGTCCTGAAAAATAAGAGAATATAGATCAAAAATGGCTATACAATGTAACTCCTTTGTAAGTTGGCTAATGGACAACAAATTCATAGAAAAGTCAGGTGCATGCAGCACATTCTTGAGGTGCATAGAGGATGTCAGGCTAATCTCCCCCTGACCAGTAATTGGGGAGTGTGTCCCATTAGCAATAACCACAGTACGTCCTGGAGGAATTTGTCGGTAGGCTGTAAGTAGACCTTGATCACCACACAGATGATGTGTGGCACCAGAGTCCATAATCCATTCTAAAGTATCAGATCCACTACTGGTAGTGAATGCATAAGTGCTACCTGAGGTACTAGTCGAGGCAGAAGCTGCAACGTCGGAATGACTCTCGGAGGCAGGCGCTGGTGCAACGGGGCCAGATGGAGGAATAATGCCCCTCAGACGAGCTACAAGGTCATCAAAGCGCTGGTCCAAAGATGAAGCAGATGGAGGTTCAATCTGTTCAGCTACACGTGCAGAAGCAGGAAATCCATGCTAGAAATAGCATGTGTCTTTTGTATGTCCAGAATGGTGGCAGAAAGTGCATGATGGCCGAACACGACCTCCCCTGCCTCGTGGTCCACAACCACGATATTGATGATGGCCCTCACGACCTCGAGAAGCTGCCATAGCAGAAGCAGTATGATTGACAGTAGATGAAGGAACAGTAATACGACTCAATCTGTGAAAGGCTTCCTCCATCGGAGGAATAGTGGAATCTGCCAAGATCTGAGAACGTGTTGCCTCGTACTCTGGAGCAAGAGCTGCCAGGAATACACCAATCATAGTTGCATTTCGGTACATCTTCTGCTGCTCAGGAGTGGCTGTGAGAGGCATGAAGCTTTAGAACTTCTCGAACATTCCACGTAAAGATGTGTATAATGAGTGTAAAGGACGGACATTCTGTTTGATTGTGAAGATGTTATGCTAGAGTTACAGAATCTTCGTCTCATTCTTTGCCTGTGAATATGTAGCAGCCAGAATATCCCACATTGCTTTTGTAGTGGGCTGATGAAGAATATCATTGGCAATCTCAATTGCCAGAGTTCCTGATAGTCAAACCTTGGCATATGCATCATCTGCCTCCCATGAGGCGTTGACCCCAGTCTTCTCAGCAGGCTCTTCCTCATTAAGAATGTGCTTCTTACCGGTCGACTTCATCATACTCATGAATTGCATTGCCCACAGTTCGTAACTTGATCCATCCATCTTCACAAGAGGCGTTGGACCTCTGAAAGCGCATGTAGATGGGATATCCGCCTTGCTTTCTGACATGATGATAATAGAAGACTAGGGTAGTAGACTGAAGATATGATCGTCTATGCGGACATTCACGGGTTTAATTGCACGTGTAGACTCAAGCAACCAAATCCATTATCTTGGAAACGCGAGCGAGAGTCTCCTCTATTACGAAGGTACTCTAGGGTTAGGCAAACCCTAGGATGAGGGACTGCTCGCACTTCCTAGGATGGCCGATATGCACTGGAGGTAGCGTACAACACCCAGTATAGGTGCACGCGCGCTGAACTATGGCTGGAGCCGCACGTGCGCTGGGGCCGCATGGGAACCGGGGGGGTTGTACGCGCACAGGAATGCGCACAGGAACTGGCGGCCCGAGGCTGGGAGCCTAGCGCGCCGGGAGCCCAGCACAGGGCAACACGGGGCCTAGCGCGGGGCTGCACAGGGCGGCACGGGGTCTAGCGTGCTGTTGGGAGCGACATTGGGTCGAGCGGGGTCGAGGCCGAGGGTGGTGCGAGGTGGTGAGACGCACGGCACGGATGGCTCGAAGATGGAGGCACAGGGCCGAGCGGGGCCGAGGCCGGAGGCGGCGCGAGGTGCTGAGGCACGCGGCAAGGGCTCGAAGGTGGAGTCTAGGGTTAGGGTTTGGTTCGAGAACTCCGGTCTAGGACCGTCGCTTTGATACCATGTTGGGAAAAATAAGAGAGTTGTTTATTCCGTATGCCCTAGGCTCTCTTATATAGGAGAGTAGCCAATGGGTAAATTACATCAAGAGTCCGAAAAAAAAGAGAAAATATGAAACGGTACAAAATAACATAACACAACATATATCTCTACATTAACGTCTTCAACCCTTAGAGGGCTCAATCGAGGACCCTCATGTCGTCAGCATTGGTTGTGAAGTTGCACAACTTTATAGATCAGAATGAGGCGGAGCTGTCAAGTTTACTGGTTAGTGGGAAGGCCAAGCTAATCAAGTTCACCTCCCTTGAAGCAACAGGACTCATCTTGCGGCTGGAGTGTAACAAGCATGGATTGGGCCTAGGGGCATAGTCAGGGTGGAGCCCCTCCTCTTCCATAGAAGTGTGCAAGCTTGAAGGCAATACAGAGGAAGTTAACACGAGTTAGGGATGGTGGGCAGGTTCAAGCGGAAGGACGGGTGGTGAAGGTAGACGGCATTGCTCGATCGTATAGGGTGGTGGTGTTTGCCCGAAAAAGGCATTAATTGAAGGAGGTTGGTTGAGAGATACAAGAGCTAGAGTGTTGTTATAGAGAAGAAAGCAGGGAGATTTCTAACTTAAGTGCCCCATTGGATTCTAACAGGGTTTTCGTGAGGAGGGAGGAGGAGGTGGTCGATCTCTGTAGGAAACTTGCAAATTGAATGGGGGTAAATTTTGCAGGCAGACCCAAGTGGTTATATAAATGAAGGTGAACTGTTGGAATGTCAGAGGCCAATAGTTAGAGGTATGGACTCCTAGGAAACCTGACAAGCAGTTGGGGGTAGGATCTCTTCTTAGGGTCATGGCAAGTGGATGTCGTGTGCCTACATGAAAGTAAGAGTATATAATTCTCCTGATGAGTTCGTTCAAAGGGAAAATATTAACGGAATTTAGAGTAGTTGGTTTGATTGGGCCTATTGAGAATCTGAGATTTGATTGTAGGATGGAATGGAAAAACCTTAGAGCTCATGGATGAGATGATTGGTTCTAGATTGATTACATTAGTGCTAAAGCACACTCAGGTTGACCATGTTGTGATGATATCAAATGTTTATATATGTGTGTATATTGTATGTATATATGTATGTATTGGACATTACATAGACTGGAATTATGGGTTGAGCTGCAGATTGTAAAAGCTCGATTCCAGTTGGGGAGGAAGATTTCAATATCACCCTTTTGGTGGACAACCTCCTCGAGCTAAGGGAGCATCATGATACATGTTCAAGTATATATGCAGATGAGGTTGTTGTATTTGGTTTGGGTGTATATATGCATCCAACTACAACTAGGCATTGACATGGACAGACTCCTCATTGTGATCTAAGATCAATCAATTTGCCCCCTTTACTGAAATTATTGGAGTTGCTCTAGCTTTTTATAGTGCGGACCATGCCTAAATCCCATTATGACCACTCTGCTTTGTTCAGATATAAGAGAGATGTCATCTCGTCCTTATTTCGCATGTTTCAAGAAGTTCTAGATGTTGGAGACTCGAAGGATGGGTTCAATTAAATGGTAGAAGAGTTTTGGGGGTGAGCACATCAGGTAGTCAGGACTGTCACCAAGAGGGTGGCAGAGAAGCTTGCAAGTTTGAGGAAGCTACTCATTACTTATAAAAGGAAGACACGTCTCTCAACTGCGAGGAGTGAAGAGAATCGAGTAAGGTGGTGCAGTTGGATGGCATTAAAGAGGATCACAAACTGTATAGCATGGAGCTCGACACGCAGATTTCATTAGAGGGTTATTGAAAGGAAAATGCGAAGAGGGAGGTGTAATAGAGGCAACAATCACGACAAAAATTGTTAGAAAGGATTATTAAGAAGGAAAATGTGAAGAGGGAGGTGGAGTGGAGGCATCGATTGTGACAAAATAGTTAAGTGAGAGGGATCCAAACATTAAAATCTTTCATACAAATGGCAAGCGAAAAGCGTGGAAGGAAACTCATCCACTCATTGTCAATGATAGTGAATGATTCTATGGTGAGTAGGAAATTGGGACGGCGATGGTGGATCATTTAAAGGGACTGAACAGGTGTGCGTCATGCGAGGACAATGGCTTGGTTGCAAGGTGCCCAGATTGTCTGAGGAGCAAATTGACAAGCTAGTCCACGAGTTTGAAGCTTCAAGTGTTATAGAAGTCAAAATTTGAAATTTGGTTGGAAAGGTCACTGAACAAAGAATAAGCAATATTAGTGTGACTCATCGAAAATATTCAGCTAGAACTTTTTAACTATTTAAATATAAAAACATGTTTAATACATATAATCTTACATATTTATACGTGTATGATACTAACTGAACCAAATAAATTATAATAATAAATATTATTTTTTATTAGTTGGTTGATTCTATTTACTAAGGAGGTCGTTTGATGCATCAGTTAGAAGATGTGAGATTTGAGCTGTTGAGTCGGCTGGGAGAGGGCGAGGAAGGCCCGATAAGTGTTGGACTGAGACCATCCGAAGAGGTTTTAGTTACTTAGATCTAAGCTCGAAAATGGGCCAAGATAGATCTGCATGGAGGCAAAGAGTACATGTAGCCGACCCTACTTAATGTGGGAAAAGGCTTATTTTGTTGTTGTCTTAGTTGGCCAATTAGTTAGTTCGAGTTATTCATTTCCGGTCGCCCCACCGAATTAAGCAGTCAGATTGAATCTCGGTCCAGTTGGGTGAATCTTCATGCTTCTAAAGTCAAGGAGGTTGTTTCTAATATGAATGTTGACAGCTCATTGTGCCCCGATGGCCTTCTCGTGGTCTTCTTCAAAGAGTTTTGGGACATGGTTGATATAAACATTATGGAGCTTGTAGACAAATTCAGGCAAGGCAATCATTAATAAGAGTATGTCAATCATGCATTTATTTTCCTTCTGTCCAAGAAGAATGTGTCCATTAGGGTTGAGGACCTTCTTCCAATCACATTGTTGAATGTTGTTTATCTTATTGTGCTAAGTTGTTGGCTAAAAAGGGTTATGAATCACATTATCTCCCATTTGCAGTAAGCATTTATCCTGAGCAGACACTGAATGGGTGGTTTAGTTATGGCAATAGAGATTATGAATGACATGAAGTGAAGAAAGGTGAAGAGGTTTCTTTATGAAGTGGATTTCTCTAAGGTCTATGATTGTGTGGACTGGAGATTCAATTGAGTCTCTCTATACAATAGGAGTTTTCCTGATGTTTGGATTGATTGGATGGAGAGGTATATATCACCACGACCTCGTATATGTGTCGATCAACAACCATCCTAAAAGGGTTCTTCCATTCCTAAAGAGGAGCAAGATAGGGGTATCTTTATGCTCCTTTTTGTTTGTAATTGTGGTAGACACTCTCTAATTTGGTGGATCGTTCTCTTTAAGGGGGTATCTTAGCAGCTACAGTTATTTCAATTGTTCTTGAGATTTTCAAGGGCATACCAAGTCTTTCACACCAATGGCAGCAAGTCGATCTTTATTCCATTTGGGTTGTCTCTGGCTGAGATAAAGTGTTATGATGATGTGCTTAGCACCCCTAAGTTTTCCTTGCCTATTATATATCCAGGACTCCATTTTATGTGTGGTAGGTTGTGATAGGCAAAGTGGTTACCACCGATTGAGAAACTTGAGAGAAGTTGGATGGATGGAAGGCTACTTGCCTTTTGGGAAGTGGGAAAATGATACTCCTTAGATCGATGTTTTCCGATGTTCTGGTCTTTTTTCTCACCTCACAACTAGTGCTTGCAAGGATTCAAAAGCGGTTGGAGTTAATTGCAAAGGTGTTCTTCTACATGAGCTTCAGGGCAGCACATCAGATATCCCATTAGTGGACTAGATATTGGTGAGTCAACCCATTGGTAAAGGTAGTCAGAGGTGCTTCGCCTAGAGAAGATGAACAAAGCTCTTCTTGTACAATGGGGGCTCTAAATTTGGGGAGAGGGAAATGACCTTTCTTGCCAATTGCTGCGGAAAATACAAGGGGATACTCATGTTTGACTGGCACATTGGGGAGATCAAGTCTCTGTCTACCTTTTGGGAGGGTATTTACTCGGTGTTGCCATATATTGCCCCTTTTCTGAAGTTGATATACGGACAAATGGGGTGTGATCTCTTACTTTGGTTGTGGTGCTCTGAGGGGTGTGATTATCCAGCATGGTAAGATTGGCCACGTATCAAGTTGGTTCTCACCATTTTTTATCGTTAAAAATAATAATAGAGCATACTTTCAAAGATGGGAATACTTTGGATATGGAAAATGGTAGAACCAAATCGGAATCGATGATGGGAAGCTTCAGAGTCTAGACAAAAAAACTGTATAGGGGGATTTCAACAACTCTTTAAATGACTTCTGTAGTCATGAAAAAATAATGCTACATCGGGAAACAATGTGCAAATTATGTCCCACTCCATTAAACTTTCATTGACACCAAGTGACCATATAGAAAATGGTTGGGTTTGTTTAAATATGATAGTGAGTGCTGGTTCACATTAAAAAATATGCCCCTCCCATACAGGCCCCATCTTGGGAACGTGAAGCAACATTTCTTGCACGGAGACAACTCCCTCCCATCCCTACCTTGCCCCTTAAAATATTCTCAACTATTTAAAGGATGTGCTCCAGAGAAGTAGCAGGCATTCAAAATTGTAATTGCTGACCAGGCAAATCCACTTTCACTAATAATAGTGGTTATGCCCAAAGCAAGGAGAAACTTATATAAATGCTAATGCCTAGCTTTGAGCTTTCTATGTGGTAATTGAATGTGTTCCATAAAATCCACAACCCATCCAAAAACAACCCGATTTATTTCATGTGTCACTCAAGTTCCTGAACCAACCAACAGCCTATTAGATCATCCACAGGAAACCATATGCCATAACCACAGATCCATTGACCCCAGATATCCAGCTAATATGAAGTCACGAACATAACAAAAGGGAAAAGCAAGTCTGCAATACAAGTAAAACATGACAGGCTTTCATTTGAAAAATAGGTAAGCCAGCTAATAATCAGGGCATATTATCCCACGAGTCGGTGCTTCGTACATGTTTTTTCTTATGCAGCTTAACCAACTCTAGCTATCCATATTGCACGTTTCATATTTTTAATACAAAGGGCAGAACTAAGCCCTCTACCGGAGTCGACCAAAACATAAATTAAGAACTATGCATCACCCAAACAAGAATAAAAAAAAAAGAATGCACCAGCCGGGAATCGAACCCGGGTCTGTACCGTGGCAGGGTACTATTCTACCACTAGACCACTGGTGCTTCTTGATAAGCTCTTCCGCATTTTTATAATGACCCAAGAACACAAGTTCTATCTCCACCTTTGATGGCAAGATTGCAGTTCAACAGTTTCAACTCTGAAAAAAAAAGGAATATTGACTTTTTAAAGGTTGAGGGAAGATGAATCAGAGATGAAAGCCGCGGGCATTCCGAACCAAAGCATTCTCGTCGCTCTCGAGTTCTTCTTTGAAACAACATTAAATGTTGGAAGAAAAATGACCGTAAAAGCAACGTTGAAGATCAGATTAAAAGAATAACGCGAACTGCCAACGATAGTGGAAAACCCGACTTGATCAAGAACATGATGTGCGAACAAATGTGAATGTAGGGCAGGGATTAGGGTTTTGGAGGTACGGGAACCAACCTCACGGCATGGTCATGCGGCAAGCATTCCCTCGCGCCCTCCCGACTACGACGCGCGACAACAATGGGATCGGTCGGTGTTCACGGGTCTGGTGCCCGATCCAATGACACGTGATCCAACCCGGCCCAAAATAATCGGGTCATGGATCCGACCCTACCCATCCCAACGGACCCAACTAGGGTAATATCCATTTTGGGTATAATATGTCTTTATCAACTGCGCTCCTATGAGATATCTTAATATCAGTTATGACTCACCAATTTGAGTATCAGTTCAGCACTTTAATTCTTTCACAATGATCACGTATGTCCTTTCGTTAGTTTAATCGTCAATGAGTTGAATTAAATTGTAGTTTGTTCAAACAATGATGTAGTTAAGAGGGGCATAACAGGAAAAAAATCCACCGCTTCCTCCATCCTCATCCTCC
Source organism: Ottelia alismoides (assembly GCA_037367405.1). Classification (NCBI taxonomy): domain Eukaryota; kingdom Viridiplantae; phylum Streptophyta; class Magnoliopsida; order Alismatales; family Hydrocharitaceae; genus Ottelia; species Ottelia alismoides. Next base: position 61,825 of record JAZKJV010004081.1, on the reverse strand, counting down.
GAGGGATTGTTTGTTGCATCCCCCTGTATATTTCTCTCTCTCTCTCTCTCTGTATATTTCACGAACCCCCTCCCCCTCACCCTTGTATCATAGGACACTCCCCCCCCCCCTAATTCAGACCTTACTTAGGCTATTTGTAGCCTAAGTATAGGGGGGACCTGCCTACTCATCCCTCCCTTGTCCCGTCTTCTTGTACTTAGGTTGATTTTGGCCTAAGTATAGGTTGAGTGAGTCTGTCACCTGCAGGAGAAAATACATAATGGACTCAAAGAAGGTGACATCTGCACTAACATAGTACCGTCGTCGAACTGGATCAAAACACCGATATCCTTTTTGGGTTTTGGAATAACCCAGAAACACGCATTTGACAACTCTGGGAGAGAGCTTGTCAAGACCAGGAGAGAAGCAATGAACAAACGCAACGGACCCAAAAACGTGTGGTGTTAGGGAGAAAAGATCTGTCTCGGGAAACGCAGTCAAGAACAGGATCTTCTCCCCTAACACTGACGAAGGCATACAGTTAACCAGATAGCATGCAGTTAGAACCGCATCCCCCCAGTAGGAGTGAGGGGCACGGCTCTGAAACAAAAGGGTTCTACTAATATCCAACAAATGACGATGTTTTCTTTCAGCCACCCCATTCTATTGGAAGGTATATGCACAAGACGTCTGAAGCACAATCCCATGAGACATAAGGAATTGAGAGAGTTGAGTACTGCACAATTCTAGAGCATTGTCAGACCGTATGTACTTCACTCTAGCAGAGAAAATATTCTTTATTTCATTAATAAAAGACTGAATAACATGACCAGCATCAGACTTATTTTTAAGAAGAAAGACCCAAGATAACCTAGAAAATTCATCGACGGCAACAAGATAAAACCTGTGCCCTTGAAGATCAGGGATACGACTAGGACCCCAAATATCAAAATGGAGTAACTCAAACAGACCATGACGACTTGGACCTAGACGACTCTGAAACGAAGACCGGTGATGTTTCCCAAGCTGGCACGCTTCGCATTGAAAAGTAGACCGGGGAGAAATCTGTGGAAGGATATGAACCATCTTTTGCAACGGAAGATGACCAAAGTGGAGATGCAATGTGTAAGGAGAGACAGATCCAGCACTAACAGAAGAGACATCAGCATAAGGAGACTGCACCAATCTATAGAGACCCCCTTGCTCACGGCCAGTTCCAATCACTCAGCCCGTTAGGATGTCCTGAAACACAAGAGCAGATGGGTCAAATATGGCACGACGATGTAAATATTTAGTGATTTGACTAATCGACAATAAATTCATTGAAAAATCAGGAGCATAAAGAACATTCTGAAGCTGTATTGCAGGGTCAACTGCACCTCCCCCTGACCAGTAATGGGAGAGTGTGTCCCGTCAGCTATCACCACAGATCGTCCTGTCTGAGTTGCACTAAAACCATCCAACTGCTTTTTATCACCACATAAATGGTGAGATGCTCCTGAATCCATGATCCATTCTGATAGATTTGCTCTGTAACAACTAGTAAGAGCATATGATGTACCTGACGTGGATGCTGACGCTGATGCAGCTATCTCCAAAGATCATGAAGTACTTGCTGGCCCCTGACTAGGCATGATCTCTCTAAGTCGCGCCACTAACTCCTCGAACCTCTGATCCGGGACATGGGAAGGACCCCCTTCCTGTTGAGTCTGCTCTGCCACACGTGTTGTAGTAGTAGGAAACCCATGCTTAGAATAGCATGTTTCCTCAGTGTGACCAATCCTGCGACAGTAAGTGCACGGCTGTCGAGGAGGTCTGTTACCTCCTCCTCTGCTACGGCCACCTCTAACTCGAAACTGTGGAGATCCTCCCCTGCCACGAGATGCTGCCATAGCTGAGGATGTCTGAGATAGCTGAGATCCACCATGAGATATGGAGAGTCTACTCAACCTGCGATAGGCCTCTTCCATAGGAGGTATGGTAGCATATGTAGAAATCTGTGTTTTGGCGGCATCATACTCCTGATCAAGGGCTGCTAGAAATACTCCTGTCATAACTGAGTCCCTATATGCCTTTAGTTGTTCTGGTGTGGCTGTCAATGGAATGTACTTGTGTAGCTTCTCAAACATACCCCTCAGAGAGGTATACAGGGTATGAAGAGGACGCCCGTTCTGTTTCGAGGTGAAAATGTCATGCTGAAGTTGTAGGATCTTGGACTCGTTCTTTGCAGGAGAATATGTGGCAGCAAGAATATCCCACATAGCCTTCGCAGTGGGTTGACTCAGAATGTCGTTGGCTATCTCCATGGATACGGTACCAGATAACCATACACGTGCATATGCATCATCAGCCTCCCATGAGGCGTTAACCCCAGTCTTCTCAACAGGTTCCTCTTGTGTGAGGATATGCTTCTTGCCATTGCATTGCATAAGACTCATAAACTGCATGGCCCACAGTTCATAGTTTGTGCCGTCCATTTTCACAACGGGTGCTGGACCTTTAAAGGCACCCAGAGACGGAAGATCTACCTTGTTGTCTGAAATGATGACAACAATATTCTGCAACTGGGGTTACACGACTAGACAATAATGCCTACGTGAACATATATGAAGGAAGTTGTGGACGTAGACTCATACCACAACGCCCTCCATACCTTGAGGGTTACTCTGACGAGTTCGGCTACCATGGACCACGCAGGGAATCATGCTAGGGTACGTGCGTGAAGAGGTGAGAACTGGTAGGGCCACAAACCAATCACGATAGGGCTACAGCCCAATCACGGTAGAACTGATAGGGCTATAGCCTGATCACGCACGTAGGGCGCACAGGGCACAGGACGCGCGTAGGGGGCTCGCGCGCAGGAGGGCTCGCGCCAGGAGAAGACTCACGCACACGCGCGTGGCCTGTGCGCCGGGAAGGCTTGCAGGAGGCGGCGGAGGCGCGAAGGACGCTCGAGCGAGTAGAGGCGGCGCCGGCCGAAGGGCTATTGGTGGGGACAAGGAACTAGGGCATAGGCTCCGGTCTAGGACCGTCGCTCTGATACCATGTTGAGAGAATAAATCAAGATGCATTCCATCAAATCCTAGAGCTCTCTTATATAGGAGAAAAGCTCTATGGGTAATTTACAGAAACAGGACAATAAAAGTAAATAACATAATTATTCTAACAGCATGCATTCTATTAGCACGGATATCCTCTAACCTCAGACTATGCTACAATGATTTGCATAGGCATTAACAGCAACAGAGATTCCTAACAGTCATGTTGAGGTACTACGTGACTCCAAATGACAACATGCCATACAGGAAAGGAAGATGAGAAAATGCACCATAACCATGTTGGTGTATACGGATATGACAATGACCTCACAGGTGATGACTCAAAGGACATTATAGATGTGAAGAAATAACTGGCAGAGCAGTGTGCAATCAAGGGCCTTGGATCACTGAGATACTTAGGATAAAGATTGCATGCTCCAAAATAGGTATGATTATGTCCCACGGGATGTTTACTATTGATCTGTTACATAAGAATGGGATTTTCGAATCCAAACTAACTTGAATTTCCATGGATCCCAAGCTACACATCTAAGAATCTACAGATATTGGAGACACTTGCCATTACATGCGGTTGGTCAAAAACTGCTAAATCTGACCATCACGAGGTCAGACATCTCCCGTTTGGCAAGCTCAATCAGTTCATGAACTGCCCTACTTTGGCGCATCTATCCAGGAAGAGAAATGTTCACTAAGGAGGGACACTCTGGATCTTATAACATACATGATATTCTGTAGGAGGCCAACTGTTGGCCTCTGAACCTACTTGGTAGGAAATATGAACACTTGGAAGAGCAAGAAACAAACAATTGATGCCCTCTCTAGGGATGGCTTTAGCAGCAACTGAGTGGTATGGATTCGATCACTAGTTGCGAACTTGCACGTTGCTCCAACTAGGGTTATGGAGCTCAAATGTGTCAGCAAAGCAACCATGCATATAGCCAACAACTCCATATTTCATGAATGCACAAAACATGTAGAAGTTGACTGTGATGACATCAAAACCTTTTGATATAAAGAGGGTTGATGCACAACTCTAGTGTGTTTCAAGAGGATGAAATTGTGAACACGTTAAATAAACCTCTTGGAGCTGAGCATAGTTGATGTATCATGCTTGAGAAAAGTGTCGCATGATATGAGTTGTACCCATCAGGGGGCCTCTTCTCTAGCCTGTTTTGTGGTGTAACCCTAACCCTAACATCTCCCGATATAAGGGGACTTAGGATTTCATCGCATTCAACTCGTAACAAAATAACAAAAAGTTGCAATACAAATAAAAGTGCATAACATGTTTCGTCTAATAAATAGGTAAACCATCTAGGCTCTAGGTCATATTATCCCAATTAAGTCAATGCTTCTTTCAAGTCTTTTTTCACATTTAAGTAAACTCCCTCTAGGAATCTATATTGTTTGTATCATGTATTTAATACAAGTAGTAGATCTATTACATCTCCAGAGTCAACCGTTAAATATAATAAGTATGCATCACTAAATGAGAATAAAAAAAGAATGCACCAGCCGGGAATCGAACCCGGGTCTGTACCGTGGCAGGGTACTATTCTACCACTAGACCACTGGTGCTACATGCTAATTAATACATATGAAGCTAATTCTCGTGATAGATTTTCATCAGATGATGGCTAGTTCATAAAATTTTAGCCACTCGCCAATTAATATACAGGTCCTTTTGATGCAGCATATTCCAAAATAATATACTTCAGATCCAGAAGGTGAACCAGCTTGTTTTTTTAATTGTCAAGACAAAGTAAATCTTTATGGTCAAATTCCATAATTTTGTGGCACCAACAGATACACGGATAACATACATAGTGTGATATTTGCTAAACAGGGGTACCCAAATTCAGATTAAAATTAATTTCTCCTCGATGAAGAAAAGCGAAGATCTCTTGCCAAATGTGTGCAAATTGCAAAAGCTAATCCCGTGGCTGCCATAGCAAATTTAGCTAAAAGATATTATATTATTGCTTTTTCAACTCTTCTTCCTGCATAAAGAGAAACATAATCTTCTAACATAGATTGCTAAAAATATATTACACATAATAAGCAACTCTTCTGCATGTAGCAAAAGATTGCTAAAAACATATTACACATAATAAGCAACTCTTCTGCATGTAGCAAAAGAAGCTTCGCGATAATATATGCATCATCTAGACAGACTAAAATATATATGCACCAGCTGTGAATCCAACCCATATCCATACCGTGGCAGGGTGTTATTTTACCACTAGACGACAGGAGCTACATGCTAATTATTATGAATGAACCTAGATCGTCAGAAGTCATCAGATGATAGTTACACACATATTTCGCCATTTGCCAATTATTATATAAATCCTTTAATGGAAGCATATTCCAAAGAATATACTTACATAGCCAGATGATGAACCAAGTTTTTTTTTAATGTCAAAGCAAAGAAGATCCGTCGTGTGATTCTGTGAAATCAGATCCACAGAACCCTGTTGTTGTAATTTACTAACCCCTGTGAACCCAATATCAGATTGCCATTAACTTCCACCAAACTGAAGCAAAGAAAAGAATATGTATTACTAAATTGATGGGAAGACATTAATTTCTAGCACAGTGAAGCAAAGATAAAAATGCTTTGGTAAATGGATGCAAACTATAATGTTTCAAGTGTGAGCTGAGGTAGCTTAATTTCCTAATTAATATTAAGTTCTTTTTCAAGCCTTCTTCCCACATGAAGAGCAACAGCCTTCTAAGACAGGTTGCTAGAAATATATACAAATAAAAAACAGTTCTTCTATATGTAACAGAAATAAGTTCACAATAACATATGCATCATCTAGGAGGAGGATAAAATATAGATGCACGAGCTGTGAATCTTACCCAGGTCTGTACCATGGCAGGATAATATTCTACCACTAGACCACTGGTGCTACATGCTGATTGTGAACTTACAGAACCTAAGTTATCAGTGTTCCTCAGCCAAGGTTAATACTACAAAATATGAAATCCGGAATGCATTTTTTTCAGAAAAAAAGGTTAATACTAAAAAGTATGAAAATCTAAAAAAGGTTAATGCTGAAAAGTATGAAATCCGGAACGCATTTTCTCGTGTGGTGGGTCCCAGCTTGGGAGGCCACCCTCTTTCTGCTAAAAAAAGGTTAATACTAAAAAGTATGAAATCCGGAATGCATTTTTTCAGAAAACAGGTACTTCACTGGAAAATCAGCTCAACTCGATCTGAAACAAGGACAGGTCAACAACATAAATTTAAGGGAGAACTTTTTACAAAATAAGGGAGACCTTAGCTTTTCATATATCACAATAGGCTGCCGTGCAGATATCAGTCCTCTGTAAATTTCATCCTGTCAAAAACATGGATGTTCAGAAGTTCCTGATTGATTATGGACATTCGGAAGTTCCTGATCTAAAGAACAAAATAGAGTGCAATCGTTCATCATTGAAACTCTATGATTGTGACAGGCAGCAATGTTCCAGGCCACACATCTCCAGCGGGCAAATTTACCTGAAATTAATTGTTGTGCAATGCAATTATAATAGGATAACTTGTTAAAATGAAAGAAGTATGTAGGGTTTCGACGTAATAAGATGTGCCAGCATATTTTCTAATAGAAAGTGGCCATGGCTTCTTTCAATCTTGTCACTGTTAGAGTATTTGGTAATGCGCCATGTTGAGTTGTAGCAGGGTAAATGGATCCTGGAGAAGATCCATTTACCCCATCTTGTGTTTAGTCCCATACCGCCCAATGGTGGGACTTGGAGGCTCTGGGAAGGCTATATAAGGAGCCCCAGACCTCCTGTACTCATTGAGAAAAAGTAATGCATAGCATGCCCCTTTGAGGGCTTCTCCCGTGGTTTCATCCCGCTCCTCACGGAGTAGGGTTCCACGTAAAATCCCGCTTGTTCTTCGTGTTCTTTATATTTTCCATGTTTATGCTTCCGCTTCCGATTTTCCAACATTGTATCAGAGCGGGTCGGTTCTCGAGGATTTCAAGCTCTTTATTTTTCCGAGATTCGTATTTTGAAGTTCCATGTTCTTGAAGATTTGTTTGTTGAAGAATATTGCTCCCGTTCTCCTTAAGGTGATCTCCAGGTGGCAGATCAATTCCTGTTTGTGTTCACGGCTATTTGAGATTCAAGTTCGTTCGCTAGAAAACTCTAGCGGCGCCGTAGCCGCACAGGCCTCAGGCAATCCAGGCGGTTTTCAGACCAGCAATCCAGGCGGCGCTTTCTCGGCCACCAAGTTCTCGGTGCCTTCTCCAGCCGCACGAAGCAAAGCCATCCACGCAGCAGCAGCGTTATCTAGGCTCGGCGCGCTCAGCCCCGGCGCGAGTCCAGCGGTGCTCGTGCGCCACAGCCTTGGCGCGCATCGCACAGAATGTGAGTCAACTGAAGACTCGGAATCTGACCATCGAGTCTGAAACTGCGCCTGAAGTCTCATCTCAAATAAAGGGCTCATTTGAGCCCTTTAAAACGAAACCCAGCCCATCTGGGCTCTTACGCAAATAGCCCTTTCCTTTTTAAAAAAAATGTCACGGCCCTTTAGGGCTCCCTCGTTATGGGATACTCTATTTAGCGCCGCCGCCCTTCTCTCTGGATAGAGAACTGGGCCTTCACACGAGATGGGGGAGAAACTGGGGGCTCGCGTGCGTGCAGGATCGCACTCCCCCTACTCGTGCCTCGCAGCAGCAGAAACCTCCAGCCGCATCCACTGGCGGCAGCGGCGGCTGTCCCAGGCGAGGGTGCAACCCAGCGAGGTGGCGGCGACTCCTCCTGGCTAACCCTACTGCCGCACAGCCCCAGGCGTGCCGAATCTTCCAGGCGGCAATCATCCCCTCGCGCGCGTTGGTGCAAACTCCAGGCGGTGTGCGATCCCCATGTGCGTGAGCCCAGGCGCGTTGGGCGGCGGTGCTCCAAGGGGAGTGCGATCCTGCGCGTACGCGAGCCCCCAGGTTCTCCCCCATCTCGTGCGAAGGCCCAATTCTCTATCCAGAGAGAAGGGCGGCGGCGCTAAATGGAGTGTCCCATCACGAGGGAGCCCTAAAGGGTCGTGACATTTTTTTTAAAAAAAAGGAAAGGGCTATTTGCGTAAGAGCCCAGATGAGCTGGGTTTCGTTTTAAAGGGCCCAAATGAGCCGTATTTGAAAAAAAAAAGGGGAAGGGAAGATTGCAGAGAAAAAAAAGGGAAGAGAAAGAAAAAAAAGGCTAAAAAAAAGTGTGTGCCTCATTTATAAAAAAAAGCCGTAAAAAAGAAAGAAAGATTGACACGGCTTAAAAAAAAGTCTCGGCTTAAAAAAAAAAAAGAAAAGCCGCAAGTTTCATGTTTTGTTTACCCCCTATTTATCTTGTCTTCTCCCAACTTTGTCGATGTTCATGTTCCGACAAGTATGGGAGAAAGGGGGAGTATATGTAGAGTCACAGGTCTGTTCATAATCAAAGTCCATATTCAGATGACAATTTCCAGACCGTCCAGATTTTCAGACTCTACAGGTGTTCAGACTCGACGTCAGAAGGTTCCGAGTCCAGTTTCAGACACGCACGAGTGTGCGGTCATTTTTCAGATGAGCATATGTTGCCATCATTGGTTTCGCGGTCCCCATCATTCTTCTTCTTGTTGTTCGGCCAGAGTTTTCATGTGAGCCATAGGGACTCCAGAGCAGAGGACCATTCCCTATGCCATTGAGTGCAAGGGTTTTCATATGGTATCATAGGTACACCAGAGCAGTGCACCATTCTCTGAGCCAGATGGGAGAGACCCGGTTCTCCGACGAGGAGACTTTTCAGACTCCATTCTCCAGCGACCGTGGACTCCGACGAGGATTGCACAGCCACGGCTCTTGTTCAGTTCGGCCCTTTTCAGAGATGGAGCAGTTGTCCACATGTTGTGGTGGGCCAGAGTACTCCGACGAGGAGACTCATTCTAGTTGCAGTGACTCTGACAGGCGCAGTTCAGAGCACATGCTCTCCTACGAGGAGATTCAGTTGACTCACACTCCAGCCCGTTCGTCCTCCTCACCTGCACGGCATGAGAAGCAACGTCCTCGACTGCAGCAATGTGCGCGTTGGGTTGATATTGTCCGTAGTGTCCTGTAGCGTTGAGTTGAGTTTATTTCTGTTTGTCCAAGCTGAGCATTGCATGCTCCAGCTTGAGGGGGAGTGTTAGAGTATTTGGTAATGCGCCATGTTGAGTTGTAGCAGGGTAAATGGATCATGGAGAAGATCCATTTACCCCATCATGTGTTTAGTCCCATACCGCCTAATGGTGGGACTTGGAGGCTCTAGGAAGGCTATATAAGGAACCCCAGACCTCATGTACTCATTGAGAAAAAGTAATGCATAGCATGCCCCTTTGAGGGCTTCTCCCGTGGTTTCATCCCGCTCCTCACGGAGTAGGGTTCCACGTAAAATCCCGCTTGTTCTTCGTGTTCTTTATATTTTCCATGTTTATGCTTCCGCTTCCGATTTTCCAACAGTCACATATTCAAGCAAAAGCAACGGAGTTTAATAATGTAAGTTGCTGGCTATGTACAAGTCAAAGACAGATCTCCATCCAAATGCAACGCATGGCCCAAGGATACCATATATACCAAATAGTAAACACAATAAAAAATACAATAAAATATATGCACCAGCCGGGAATCGAACCCGGGTCTGTACCGTGGCAGGGTACTATTCTACCACTAGACCACTTGTGCTTCTTGCTGTTCAATTCCCCCACACTAACTTGACACAGATGCAACAATCTGCGGATGGATGGAAAATGTCTCAAGATTCATAACCCACACTTAGCTGGTTTCCATGATCCATCAACCACAAAATGTTTAGTCCTGAAATATTTAGCAACCCAAAAACTTTGATATAAGATTCTTCAAGTGCGTAGTGGCTTAGAATGCTACTTTTAAACAACAAAGTCGGTCCAATTAATCAATCTAGTTAGAATTACAGGTTTTTTTCTCCAAAAATAGAGCAGGAGTCAAAAACTACAAGTTGCCACATATTGGTGTAAAAGGTGGATAACTAGTCATAGCAAATTCAGCCTGCATAAAATCAGGTGTTCATTTTAAAAATAGAGAAAACATGGAATGCTACTCGGGAGTCATTTTCGGATCTGTAATCGCAGGGCACTGATCACTACTAGACTGGTTTCATTTCTATTTATTGCTAGATTAAGTTATTCGTTTCCCCCAAGTTATTCATTTCCCTCAACAGTTTTCCTTGCTAGATTAAGTTAAATATGATCAAAAACATCCTTGTGATGATAAATAGTCAAAAATACCTTGACGGTTGGTAACAGGGTTGGGTTGTGTTTGAATAATCTCCTACCAAAGGGTCAGTCAGATGGATAAGCCTTCTACGAATGGTAGTTGTTTGGATGTTTAAGAGGGTTGGAATAATAAATGTAATGTGATGTTGTATTATTTGTGTTATGTTGATTGTGTTTACGATTTTTACAAAATTTTGATGTAGACATTTTTATTAAAAGGTGATTGGAAATAATTTTTTTAGAAAAAATAGAATGAGACGTTGAGGAGATGCCCACCCAAAAACTTTTATATAGTCACATTATCAAAAAATAATTACATAGACCAAGAGGTCCTTGGGCTTTTTGGTGATTGGAAATAATATAACAAGAAAAATATAGGGTCCGTACAACTAACTCCAACCCAGAAATGCAGGGGTAGAGCAGCTATGACTGGTGTCCAACAACAATTAGTTTGTGACGGAGCATTCGTCTAATATTTCACGGCTGCAGTGGTTCATGGAGGGCTCAGTGGAGCTCACTTCATGTGGAGCCTTCTTGGTTGGTCCCAGCTGATGAAGAAACGGGATGGGGAAGAGTCATGCATCTTATAGCGCCACATGCTTCAGATGTGGTGGTCTTAGGATTTGTTTATTGGGCGTGAAATTGTCGTAATCTTCTTCAATTCCTTTTGCATCAATGTGTTGGGCATTAGATGGCCTCGTCTTCATGGCATAGACAACAATATCGGCAGAACGTCTAGTGGGAGGAGGTTGGTGGGGGGTGAAAGAGTGACGGACCTATTAGAATGGAGGATGTGATAGGATTTCCTCGACACATCTAGTTGGGGAGGCAATGAAGGGCATGCCTCTATTATCAAAAGTTTGATGGGGGTTGGCGGAGCTTATCTCAATTTCTCGGTGGAAGATCAACACATTCTCAATGTCACCAACTATGTTGTTACTGAGAAAATTCGATTTAAAGGAGCTTATGGTGGTGAGAAGGGAAACACTCGTCTTCAAGGGATTGTCAACTGAGGTAAAGTCAATGGTGTGGTGTTAACAGGATCCTACCTCTAGACAGGTGGTGGTGGTAGACGTGTTCGCCATGCTATTAAGGCTGCAATTCCTAAAGGATTGTGGAATAGGCCATCCACTCTTTTAGGGTATTTCGGAAAGTGTTACCATTTGAGTTGTTATACGAAGATGCATTAATAGTACATTTCATTGTGAAGGTGGAGGACAATTAGGTGGTCCTAATGGAGTTAAAGTTGGTTGGAGTGGGTGCTTACTTGCTTTAGTTTGATTGTTCACATCCTATCATGGAATAATGAGGTGATAGATGGCCTTCCGAGGGGAGAGGGAGGACCTGGAAGGATGTGTTAGTTGAACTCGAAGAGGGGACATAAGATGTAATGATCTTCTCAACCAACTACATGGAGGTAGGCATCACCATAAAGGTAGGGGATGGTGGAGTCTAGAGGGGCTATGTTATTCTTGCATGGTCGAGAAGTCCCAGGTCGCCTAACATGGGTGAAGCGCTCGAGGCTCAGAGTGCGATGACCATGGTGGCAACCGTAGTGCAAGTGCGGGTTGCGGGAATGAGAAGAGGGGGATCACTTCACCTTTGGTGTTTGCTCTAGATGAAGGGGGAATAGCTAGCAGACTGGAATTATAAGGATGGTTGGTTTTGCGGACTGTTGAAGAGTTAAAATGAATTATTTAGGAGGTAGAGTGGTATGGTCACGCAAGTTTGTTATCGATGTGAGATTTCGTTGTGCATCCAATCATAATGTCATATCAAAGAAAATGAGGGCAAAACCAGTGTGAACTCTATTAAGGCGGGTCCGGATTCCTACTTAAACCAATATCGAGGATCGTTGAATGGAGTCAAATGAGTTCTGCATAAGGTGAGGCGGGTTGGTCAGTTGTATTTGGTTCCAACAAGGTCGGGGTATGGGTCTATTTGTTGTTTAGAATACAAGCAATGTCAGTGGTTTGGACCCAAGAAGTAAGTGGAACTCCTACGGGTGGGATCGTGTCGAGTGGTTGCTAGGTACATATCAAATTAAGGTGGTCTCGGATCTAAGTAGCTAGAGTCCCTAAATCCGTCTCCTTTCGAGCCTTTTGGTGACACCTTTAGCTCTCCTTCCACTTTGAGAATATATGACCATCTACTTAGACAATTGTTGCAAACATCCAGCATATTTTGCTTCAGGTGTCACTAGTTCCATCTACATCATTGCCCTCGTCATGTAGTGATCTGATTTGGTTGGGGGGAGCTTTGGTGGGTGGTCTCGGCGGTGGGTACCTCCTAGGTCCTTGGTATTTGATGCCTTGACGGTGCTTTGTTGAAAAGTCTTCGGTGAGGTGTAGAGGATTGGGCCCGTTTGATAGTTTAGATTCGAGTAGGATTAAATTAGAAGAGTTGCATGGATTATTGTCGGCAGGAGACAGTAGTAAGGGAGGGGAACTAAAAGAGGTTGGGATGGGGTAAAGGGGGATAATGGCTCAGGGGTCACGGTCAAGACAGTATGGGAGGAAGGGCAAAGTTCCTAGGTCCAAGATATTGGAGGTGGAGCGAGAGTTGAGGATGCCAAAAGAATTTTGAGATTGGCAGTGGGGCAAGAAGTGAGGGGCATGATCTAGATTAGAATGAGGAGGGAGCAGGAAGACTAGCGAATTTTGAAGCAGGAAGACTAACGAATTTTGAGAGTTCATAGAGAAGGTGGAAGAGTAGTGAAGAATGTTCACACCAGTTAAGAGGTGGATGCGGTTTTGGGATTTTAGAGAGGTATGGTGGAGCCAAGGAGTCGGAAGCCCTGCTTGTACGTGAGATGGTTTCTGATGGGGGTTCTTTGGGTTAAAGATGCAAGTTCTCGCATAGAATATGAGAGGTTAGAGATGCATGGAAGTTTGTGAAGGTACATGCATGAATGAGTAAAGGTAGACATGGTCCTTTTGAGGGTGTTGTACAAAAAGTTTTGGAAGGTGGAGACTTGGAGGTAGACTGGCAATGAACTTGGGAGGCAATCTAGCAAAGGAGGTAGTTGAAAAATCTAGGGACAAGTTGCTAGGATGAAAGGATGACCTCTTTGACATAGTTAACTCTTGTCATGGGAGCTAGGATTTGGTGGCGCAATTGCAAATTAAGGCGATTGGGTTGCTATATGGGAGGTGGGTTGTGTAATTAAACAGATGGATGGAGAAGAGTTGAGCTTTGGGAGGGTTTCAGACGAGTGGAGAACGAATTAAGGGGAGCATGTGATGCTTTTGTGGGAGAATAAACCAAAAGGATGATCAGAAGGGCATCTTATGATGGTCAACATACTCGTCTTGGTAGACTATTCGATCTAAGATTGTGAATTAGCATGGAGGATTAGCAAGGATGAACAAGTTATTGACTTTTGTGGGATTTGCCGAAGCCTTTCATGTGTTCAATGTCAAGTCCAAACACAAGTCATTCTCAAAGACACCACGTGTCTTGTACCTCTAGAAAAATCAACAGACAGCCTAATTCTTTTGGCCTCACAAAATGATGCACTAAAAAGATATCAAAATTGAAATAAACTGGAAGAAGATTAATTCAAAGCATGGCAAAAAACTATTCTATCACAAGACCGTATGCACTTCGTCATTTAACGAGTCGAACTTCCCGTGTATTAAAAGTGTCAAACACATGATGTACGAAATTATGACATTAAAAAACATCAATATAGGTTGATATAATAGAGCATGGTTCAAGTGTTAAAAGATTTTATAGAAAGAGAATAAGAGAATGAGAGCAAACGGAACTAGAGAGTGAGGGAGGGCGCTAGGCCAACCTCAACCCGACGAAGGTTGAAGGTTCACTAAAGTGGGGTAGAGAGAGCCGTTGATAAAGGTAAGGATAAAATAATGAGTGAGGTAGGTGATGGTGGTTATAGAACCTCCTATAAGAAGAATGGAGGTCGTGGCTTGCAACTGAGGGGAGGAAGAGAACACATAAAGCTATAAAGGTTAATGCGTGAGTCTGTTACTTTCAATGTGGAGAAGATGGCCATTTTGCAAAGGTTTGCAAGCATGGTATCTTTCGATGTAGGGTGAGTGGTCATCATCATAGTGCTTCATGGATAAAGGACCCATGAAAGCCACTGGACCCACGAAGAGGCAATATCAGGTGCCCATGGCCAAAGGGAAGGAGGTGGATATACAGAAGGAGGTGGGAGAGCTGGGGATGCTTTAAACTCCTCTTTTGATGGAGATTGTTTGACTTGAAGGTTCCTTGTGTTGTAGAAGAGATTTATCAAAGAAAGTCATAGAACTGTTGATGGAGAGGGCAGTCCAACAGCGATGGTCGTGCGGTATGCCCTCATCTCTGTGATGGACATGATGGTATCGACGATGTAAGGAGAGAAGGTTGTTCACAATCTCATGGGTTCCCCTATTCGACGATGTAAGGAGAGAAGGTTGTCCTCGAACTCAAGGGATCCCCTAAGAAATTATAATTTCACCGCTTTGCGTAAAGTGTTGGCCATGATGGATTCACTGAAAGCCATTATTCATGATGGCCTCCAACCGGGGAGTTGATGGATATTGTCGCGGAGATGACGAGAGATGACGATACACCAAGGGTTGATGCCATCAACCGTGACACTTTCAGTTCATCGAACTTCTATTGCTCTACGATTGGTGGAGGTTAGAGGTGCATATCGTACTTCGTCACATGTAGGAAAGTCTAACTTCGTGTCGAGGGTAGAGTCAATTGCAATAGCCCAACCACATCATCTGAAGCAAAACCTAACGTATAGGCGGTATGGCCCTTTGCGAAGCAATTTCGCATTATTTTCCAAGCCTTTTAAAACCCATCTTTAATACAAATAGTGATTTGGGTAAGGTGACAAGGGTCCTTTATTTTCACATGCTATTAATGCGGATGAGGAGGGAAGTTGCATGATCCCACTATAGGGGAAGCTCTTTTGGCTTCAGTGCTCGGTGGCGCTTTGACTTGGTCTAGATCTTTGATTGCATATACTTTTCCTAGGTTTGAGGAGTCTTCATGTCTTCTTGGAGGGCTCGATTGGGAACTCCTCGTGTGGCACCTTTGGTTGTGAAGGTGAAGAAAATACAACTATCAGGGCAACTCTTTCGCACTCAATGTCTAGTGGCGGTTCAACTTGGTTTGAATGTTTGATTGTGAATCCTCTTCCCAAGTTTGGGAAGCCTTAACTATTGGGAAAAATAAGAGACTTGTGTATTCCGTACGCCCTAGGCTCTCTTATATAGGAGAGTAGCCTATGGGTAAATTACATCAAGAGTCCGAAAGAAAAGAGAAAATATGAAACGGTACAAAGTAACATAACATAAGATATATCTGTACACTCCCCC
Organism: Ottelia alismoides; assembly: GCA_037367405.1. NCBI lineage: Eukaryota > Viridiplantae > Streptophyta > Magnoliopsida > Alismatales > Hydrocharitaceae > Ottelia > Ottelia alismoides. The sequence goes on along the minus strand of JAZKJV010004081.1, from coordinate 46,178 downwards.
TCAAGGTGGAGCATAGATGTCGATTATGCTCAGCTTGGACGAGCACTTCTGGAATGGTCCTCTAAGTAACGCCTTTGTAAAGATGTCTGCAGTTTGGTCCCCTGAGCTAACATGGAATGTAGAAATAAAACCTTTCTGAATCATATCTCGTATGAAGTGACAATCAACCTCAATGTGCTCGGTTCGTTCATGAAATGCTGGATTATTTGCAATAAATATAGCAGTTTGATTATCACATTCCAGAGCCATAGGAAATGGGACTTATATATATAGATCTGTAAGAACAGCTTTCACCCACATCATTTCTGTACTGACCTGGGCCATAGCCCTATATTCAGACTCAACGTTGGATCTGGCTACAACCGTTTGCTTCTTGCTTTTCCATGAGACCAGAGAGTTTCCGACAAACACAGCAAATCCAGTGGTGGACTTCCTATCCTTGGGGCATCCTGCATAGTCTGCATCTGCACATGCGGAAATAGTAATCTCCTCGTCTTTCTTGAACAGCAGACCTGCATAGTCTACGTCGAACTTAAGATACCTGAGTATCATATGTATTGCATCCATATGTACCTGACATAGTTGCTCCGTGAACTGGCTCACCCGACTAACAGCAAAGGAGATATCGGGTCCGGAAAGGTAGACCGATGATGCTTTCTCAACTGACAAGCCTCACATTTGATGGGCATGTGAGATGAAACCTGGGGTAACACACGACACAATTTCTGAAGCGGTAGATGGCCAAAGCGCAAGTGCCACAGGAAGGGAGAGATAGATCCAGCAAGAAGAGAGGAGGCTCCGACATATGGGGTTCGACTGAGACAATATAGGCCACCCTGCTCATAGCCACGCCCAATCATGTTGCCCGTAAGAATGTCCTGAAAAATAAGAGAATATGGATCAAAAATAGCTCGACAATGTAACTCCTTTGTAAGTTAGCTAATGGACAACAAATTCATAGAAAAGTCAGGTACATGCAGCACATTCTTGAGGTGCATAGAGGATGTCAGGCTAATCTCCCCCTGACCAGTAATCGGGGAGTGCGTCCCATTAGCAATAACCACGGTACGTCCTGGAGGAATCTGTCGGTAGGCTGTAAGTAGACCTTGATCACCACACAGATGATGTGTGGCACCAGAGTCCATAATCCATTCTAAAGTATCAGATCCACTACTGGTAGTGAATGCATAAGTGCTACCTGAGGTACTAGTGGAGGCAGAAGTTGCAACCAAGGCCTTGAATGTCGGTTTCGGTCACCATTTCGGTATCGACCAAAACAGAATTTCAATGGAATTTCGGTGGAATTTCGACCGAAATTTCGGTCATTTCGGTCATTTTTTGTACTAGCACCCCCATATTTCGGTCATTTCGGTCGAATTTCGATTTCGATTGGATATCGATATTCGACAGAAATTCGACCGAATTTCGCTGAAATCTGAGGCCATGGTTGCAACGTCGGAATAACTCTCGGAGGCAGGCGATGGTGCAACGGGGCCAGATGGAGGAATAATGCCCCTCAGACGAGCTACAAGGTCATCAAAGCGTTGGTCCAAAGATGAAGCAGATGGAGGTTCAATCTGTTCAGCTACACGTGCAGAAGCAGGAAATCCATGCTAGAAATAGCATGTGTCTTCTGTATGACCAGAACGGTGGCAGAAAGTGCATAATGGCCGAATACGACCTCCCCTGCCTCGTGGTCCACGGCCACGATACTGACGATGGCCCTCACGACCTCGAGAAGGTGCCATAGCAGAAGCAGTCTGATTGGCAGTAGATGAAGGAACAGTAATACGACTCAGTCTGTGAAAGGCTTCCTCCATCGGAGGAATAGTGGAATCTGCCAAGATCTGAGAACGTGTTGCCTCGTACTCTGGAGCAAGAGCTGCCAGGAATACACCAACCATAGTTGCATTTCGGTACATCTTCTGCTGCTCAGGAGTGGTTGTGAGAGGCATGAAACTGTAGAGCTTCTCGAACATTCCACGTAAAGATGTGTATAATGAGTATAAAGGACGGCCATTCTGTTTGATTGTGAAGATGTTATGCTAGAGTTGCAGAATCTTCGTCTCATTCTTTGCCTGTGAATTTGTAGCAGCCAGAATATCCCACATTGCTTTTGTAGTGGGCAGATGAAGAATATCATTGGCAATCTCAATTGCCAGAGTTCCTGATAGCCAAACCTTGGCATATGCATCATCTGCCTCCCATGAGGCGTTGACCCCAGTCTTCTCAGCAGGCTCTTCCTCAGTAAGAATGTGCTTCTTACCGGTCGACTTCATCATACTCATGAATTGCATTGCCCACAGTTCGTAACTTGATCCATCCATCTTCACAAGAGGCGTTGGACCTCTGAAAGCGCATGTAGATGGGATATCCGCCTTTCTTTCTGACATGATGATAATAGAAGACTAGGTAGTAGACTGAAGATATGATCGTCTACGCGGACATTCACGGGTTTAGTTGCACGTGTAGACTCAAGCAACCAAACTCAATATCTTGGAAACGCGAGCGAGAGTCTCCTCTATTACGAAGGTACTCTAGGGTTAGGCAAACCCTAGGATGAGGGACTGCTAGCACTTCCTAGGATGGCTGATATGCACTGGAGGTAGCGTACAACACCCAGTATAGGTGCACGCGTGTGCGGAACTATGGCTGGAGTCGCACGTGCGCTAGGGCCGCACGGGAACCGGGGGGCTGCACGCGCACAGGAATGGGCACAGGACTGGCGGCCCGAGGCTAGGAGCCTAGCACGTCGGGAGCCCAGCACAGGGCACCACGGGGCCTAGCGCAGGGCTGCACAGGGTGGCAGGGGGCCTAGCACGTCGCTGGGAGCGGCACGGGGTCGAGCGGGGCCGAGGCCGAGGGCGGCGCGAGGTGGTGAGACGCGCGGCACGGATGGCTCGAAGATGGAGGCACAGGGCCGAGCGGGGCCGAGGCCGGAGGCGGCGCGAGGTGCTGAGGCACGCGGCAAGGGCTCGAAGGTGGAGTCTAGGGTTAGGGTTTGGTTCGAGAACTCCGGTCTAGGACCGTCGCTCCGATACCATGTTGGGAAAAATAAGAGATTTGTTTATTCCGTACGCCCTAGGCTCTCTTATATAGGAGAGTAGCCTATGGGTAAATTACATCAAGAGTCCGAAAGAAAAGAGAAAATATGAAACGGTACAAAATAACATAACATAACATATATCTCTACATTAACGTCTTCAACCCTTAGAGGTCTCAATCGAGGACCCTCATGTCGTCAGCACTGGTTGTGAAGTTGCACGACTTTATAGATCAGAATGAGGCGGAGCTGTCAAGTTTACTGGTTAGTGGGAAGGCCAAGCTAATCAAGTTCACCTCCCTTGAAGAAATAGGACTCATCTTGCGGCTGGAGTGTAACAAGCATGGATTGGGCCTAGGGGCATAGTCAGGGTGGAGCCCCTCCTCTTCCATAGAAGTGTGCAAGCTTGAAGGCAATACAGAGGAAGTTAACACGAGTTAGGGATGGTGGGCAGGTTCAACCGGAAGGACGGGTGGTGAAGGTAGACGGCGTTGCTCGATCGTATAGGGTGGTGGTGTTTGCCCGAAAAAAGCGTTATTCGGAGGAGGTTGGTTGAGAGATACAAGAGCTAGAGTGTTGTTCTAGAGAAGAAAGCGGGGAGATATCTAACTTAAGTGCCCCATTGGATTCTAACAAGGTTTTCGTGAGGAGGGAGGAGGAGGTGGTCGATCTCTGTAGGAAACTTGCAAATTGAATGGGGGTAATTTTTGCAGGCAGACCCAAGTGGTTATATAAATGAAGGTGAACTATGGACTCCTAGGAAACCTGACAAGCAGTTGGGGTAGGATCTCTTCTTAGGGTCATGGCAAGTGGATGTCATGTGCCTACATGAAAGTAAGAGTATATATAATTCTTCTGATGAGTTCGTTCAAAGGGCAAATATTAACGGAATTTAGAGCAGTTGGTTTGATCAGTGTTGTAAAAATCACCTGACTGGCCCGACTATTAGGTCCGACTAGTCTAGTCAGTGGGGTGGCCGACCGAGTACCGACTAATTCCGACTAGGCACACTAGTCGACAAATTTTTGCTTAGAGATACCAATATTTTGTTGTTTTTCATAAGCAAACTTATTACAATATGCTTAATGTTTTGTTTAGATTCAATTACTTCTTTTATTTTTTTATGATAGTATAAAAATGTACAAAACCCATGTAAATATATGTATAAAAATGAGTTATATGTTTAAAATAATCATAAAATTCAAAACCGATTAAAGTCCGACTAAATCCGATTAGTCACCCGACTGCCGATTAATCCTTAGTCAGTGAGCCGACCGACCGAGTACCGACCACCGACTTTTGCAACCATGGGTTTGATTGGGTCTATTGAGATTTGATTGTAGGATGGAATGGAAAAACCTTAGAGCTCATGGATGAGATGATTGGTTCTAGATTGATTACATTAGTGCTAAAGCGCACTCAGGTTGACCATGTTGTGATGATATCAAATGTTTATATATGTGTGTATATTGTATGTATATATGTATGTATTGGACATTACATAGACTGGAATTATGGGTTGAGCTGCAGATTGTAAAAGCTCGATTCCAGTTGGGGAGAAAGATTTCAATATCACCCTTTTGGTGGACAACCTCCTCGAGCTAAAGGGGCGTCATGATACACGTTCAAGCAAATATGCAGATGAGGTTGTTGTATTTGGTTTGGGTGTATGTACGCATCCAACTACAACTAGACATTGACATGGACAGACTCCTCATTGTGATCTAAGATCAATCAATTTGCCCCCTTTACTGAAATTATTGGAGTTGCTCTAGCTTTTTATAGTGCGGACCATGCCTAAATCCCATTATGACCACTCTGCTTTGTTCAGATATAAGAGAGATGTCATCTCGTCCTTATTTCACCTGTTTCAAGAAGTTCTAGATGTTGGAGACTCGAAGGATGGGTTCAATTAAATGGTAGAAGAGTTTTGGGGTGAGCACATCAGGTAGTCAGGACTGTCACCAAGAGGGTGGCAAAGAAGCTTGCAAGTTTGAGGAAGCTACTCATTACTTATAAAAGGAAGACACGTCTCTCAACTGCGAGGAGTGAAGAGAATTGAGTGAGGTGGTGCAGTTGGATGGCATTAAAGAGAATCACAAACTATATATCATGGAGCTCGACACGCAGATTGCATTAGAGGGTTATTGAAAGGAAAATGCCAAGAGGGAGGTGTAATAGAGGCAACAATCACGACAAAATTGTTAGAAAGGATTATTAAGAAGGAAAATGTGAAGAGGGAGGTGGAGTGGAGGCATCGATTGTGACAAAATAGTTAAGTGAGAGGGATCCAAACATTAAAATCTTTCATACAAATGGCAAGCGAAAAGCGTGGAACGAAACTCATCCACTCATTGTCAATGATAGTGAATGATTCTATGGTGAGTAGGAAATTGGGACGGCGATGGTGGATCATTTAAAGGGACTGAGCAGGTGTGCGTCATGCAAGGACAATGGCTTGGTTGCAAGGTGCCCAGATTGTCCGAGGAGCAAATTGACAAGCTAGTCCATGAGTTTGAAGCTTCAAGTGTTGTAGAAGTCAAAATTTGAAATTTGGTTGGAAAGGTCACTGAACAAAGAATAAACAATATTAGTGTGACTCATCGAAAATATTCAGCTAGGACTTTTTAACTATTTAAATAGAAAAAACATGTTTAATACATATAATCTTACATATTTATACGTGTATGATACTAACTGAATAACAATCAAACTATTCACATATAACTTTCACTTTACAATTTAAAAAAGTTATATCAAACCAAATAAATTATAATAATAAACATTATTTTTTATTAGTTGGTTGATTATATTTACTAAGGAGGTCGGTGTATGCATCAGTTAGAAGATGTGAGATTTGAGCTGTTGAGTCGGCTGGGAGAGGGCGAGGAAGGCCCAATAAGTGTTGGACTAAGACCATCCGAAGAGGTTTTAGTTACTTAGATCTAAGCTCGAGAATGGACCAAGATAGATCTAAATGGAGGCAAAGAGTCCATGTAGCCGACCATACTTAATGTGGGAAAAGGATTATTTTGTTGTTGTCTTAGTTGGCCAATTAGTCGGTCCGAGTTATTCATTTCTGGCCGCCCCACCGAATTAAGCAGTCAGATTGAATCTCGGTCCAGTTGGGTGAATATTCATGCTTCTAAAGTCAAGGAGGTTGTTTCTAATATGAATGTTGACAGCTCATTGGGCCCTGATGGCCTTCTCGTGGTCTTCTTCAAAGACTTTTGGGACATGGTTGATATAAACATTATGGAGCTTGTAGACAAATTCAGGCAAGGCAATCATTAATAAGAGTATGTCAATCATGCATTTATTTTCCTTCTGTCCAAGAAGAATGTGTCCATTAGGGTTGAGGACCTTCTTCCAATCACATTGTTGAATGTTGTTTATCTTATTGTGCTAAGTTTTTGGCTAAAAAGGGTTATGAATCACATTATCTCCCATTTGCAGTAACCATTTATCCCGAGCAGACACTGAATGGGTGGTTTAGTTATGGCAATAGAGATTATGAATGACATGAAGCGAAGAAAGGTGAAGAGGTTTCTTTATGAAGTGGATTTCTCTAAGGTCTGATTGTGTGGACTGGAGATTCATTTGAGTCTCTCTATACCATAGGAGTTTTCCTGATGTTTAGATTGATTGGATGAAGAGTTATATATCACCACGACCTCATATATGTGTCGATCAACAACCATCCTAAAAGGGTTCTTCCATTCCTAAAGAGGAGCAAGATAGGGATATCTTTATGCTCCTTTTTGTTTGTAATTGTGGTAGACACTCTCTAATTTGGTGGATCGTTCTCTTTAAGGGGGTATCTTAGCAGCTACAGTTATTTCAATTGTTCTTGAGATTTTCAAGGGCATACCAAGTCTTTCACACCAATGGCAGCAAGTCGATCTTTATTCCATTTGGGTTGTCTCTGGCTGAGATAGAGTGTTCTGATGATGTGCTTAGCACCCCTAAGTTTTCCTTGCCTATTATATATCCAGGACTCCATTTTATGTGTGGTAGGTTGTGATAGGCAAAGTGGTTACCACTGATTGAGAAACTTGAGAGAAGTTGGATGGATGGAAGGCTACTTGCCTTTTGGGAAGTGGGAAAATGATACTCCTTAGATCGACGTTTTCCGATGTTCCGGTCTTTTTTCTCACCTCACAACTAGTGCTTGCAAGGATTTAAAAGCGGTTGGAGTTAATTGCAAAGGTGTTCTTCTACATGAGCTTGAGGGCAGCACATCAGATATCCCATTAGTGGACTAGATATTGGTGATTCAACCCATTGGTAAGGGTAGTCAGAGGTGCTTCGCCTAAAGAAGAAGATGAACAAAGCTCTTCTTGTACAATGGGGGCTCTAAATTTGGGGAGAGGGAAATGACCTCTCTTGCCAATTGCTGCGGAAAACACAAGGGGATACTCATGTTCGACTGGCACATTGGGGAGGTCAAGTCTCTGTCTACCTTTTGGGAGGGTATTTACTCGCCCCTTTTCTGAAGTTTATATATGGTAATGGGAGGAAATTCCACTTTTTGCTTGATAATGGACGAAGATGGGGTTTTAGCTAAACGCTTTCTGCCACTGCTTCCACTAACGATGGGTGAGGAGATCCAAAAGTCTAATATATGGACAAATGGGGTGTGGTCTCTTACTTAAGTTGTGGTGCTCTGAGGGGTGTGATTATCCAGTATGGTAAGATGGGACTTCTTCGTCAAGATGTATGTGGTGCTTTTGGCTTCGAATGTTTTCAATCATGGTGTTTTAAAGATTCTTTACAAATAATTTTAGGCATGGAATATTCCATTACATGTGAAGATTTTCTTGCAACTTCTGCATCAAGGATGCCTGGATGAATACTCGTCGGACACTGTTCTTCCAAGGTGTTGATGACTTTTGTCCCCGATGCTCGACTAACCGGATGGTATGGACTTCTTTTTCTTCCATTGTGATGGCTGAAAGGATGTTTGGTGGGATATGACGATGATCGCAACAGTTGATCGTATTGGCTTACAATATTTCTAGCATTCTATTGTACCGAATTGGATTAATCTAACAATGATAGGGTGATGGTTGTGGCTACAATGTGGGCCATGTGGTTGGATAGAAATCAAGAGGTGTTTCATTAGGAGAGGTTCTATACATAGAGTGTCAGGGAGCATGCCAAGGCTCTTTTTGAGTCTTGGCACATGTGAATATTATTTTATTAATATATATTAAAAGTTTGGCCACGTATCAAGTTGGTTCTCACCATTTTTCATCGTTAAAAATAATAATAGAGCATACTTTCAAAGACGGGAATACTTTAGATATGGAAAATGGTAGAAGAAAATCGGAATCGATGACGGGAAGCGTCAGAGTCTAGACAAAAAACTGTATAGGGAGATTTCAACAACTCTTTAGATGACCTCTGTAGTCATGAAAAAATAATACTACATCGGGAAACAATGTGCAAATTATGTCTTACTCCATTAAAGTTTTATTGACACCAAGTGACCATATAGAAAATGGTTGGGTTTGTTTAAATATGATAGTGAGTGCTGGTTCACATTGAAAAATATGCCCCTCCCATACAGGCCTCATCTTGGGAACATGAAGCAACATTTCTTACACGGAGACAACCCCCTCCCATCCCTACCTTGCCCCTTAAAATATTCTCAACTATTAAAAGGATGTGCTCCGGACCAGAAAAGTAGCAGGCATTCAAAATTGTAATTGCTGACCAGGCAAATCCACTTTCACTAATAATAGTGGTTATGCCCAAAGCAAGGAGAAACTTATATAAATGCTAATGCCTAGCTTTGAGCTTTCTATGTGGTAATTGAATGTGTTCCGTAAAATCCCATCCAAAGACAACCCGATTCATTTCATGTGCACTCAAGTTCCTGAACCAACCAACAGACTATTAGATCATCCACAGGAAACCATATGCCATAACCACAGATCCATTCACCACAAATATCCAGCTAATATAAAGTCACAGACATAACAAAAGGGAAAAGCAAGTCTGCAATACAAGTAAAACATGACAGGCATTCATCTGAAAAATAGGTAAGCCAGCTACTATTCAGGGCATATTATCCCACATGAGTCAGTGCTTCGTACATGTTTTTTCTTACGCAGCTTAACCCACTCTAGCTATCCATATTGCACGTTTCATATTTTTAATACAAATGGCAGAACTAAGTCCTCTACCGGAGTCCACCAAAACATAAATTAAGAACTATGCATCAACCCAACAAGAATAAAAAAAGAATGCACCAGCCGGGAATCGAACCCGGGTCTGTACCGTGGCAGGGTACTATTCTACCACTAGACCACTGGTGCTTCTTGACAAGCTCTTCCGCATCTTTATAATGACCCAAGAACACAAGTTCTGTCTCCACCATTGATGGCAAGATTGTAGTTCAACAGTTTCAACTCTGAAAAAAAAGGAATTGTGACTTTTTAGAGGTTCAGGGAAGATGAATCAGAGATGAAAGTTGCGGGCATTCCGAAACAAAGCATTCTCGTCGCTCTCGAGTTCTTCTTTGAAACAACATTAAATGTTGGCAGAAAAATGACCGTAAAAGCAACGTTAACGATCAGATTAAAAGAATAACGCGAACTGCCAACGATAGCAGAAAACCCGACTTACTCAAGAACATGATGTGCGAACAAATGTGAATGTAGGGCAGGGATTAGGGTTTTGGAGGTACGGGAACCAACCTCACGGCATGGTCATGCGGCAACCATTCCCTCGCGCCCTCCCGACTAGGGCGCGCGGCACAATGTGGTTGGTCGGTGTTCATGGGTCGGTCTGGTGCCCGACCCAATGGCACGTGATCCAACCCGGCCCGAACTAATCGGGTCATGGATCCGACCCTATCCATCCCAATGGACCCAACTAGGGTCCCATTTTTTGGTATGATATAAGTTTTTATCAGGTGTACTCTTATATTGTAATATCAGTTATGCCTCACCTTTTTTTGTGAATATCAAATCAGCCCTTCAGTCCGTTCATATTGATCACTCGTGCCATTCAATTAGTCTGATTGTCAATAATTTGAACTAAACTATGGTTTATTTAAATCATGGTGTAGGTAAGAGGGGCATAACAGGAAAAAAATCAACATCCTTCTCTGAGAGATCGTTTATTGCAATAGGGAATTGTTTAGCAGATGTAAATGACAGCTTAATCTATTCAAGAAATTTTCTCGAATAACTCGAGAAAAATCATACTTATGATCGGAATGGATGATTTATTTGTGGAAATACAAAAAATTAATGATTTTGTTGCGTGGATGGATGCATAATTAGGAGAGAGAAAATAACAAGGAAGAATAATAATATGAATGAAGAAAGAAGAAGGCTTTGATCTTCACCCATCACCTGGACCAGCAACCTACAGGGTTGGGGAGGAGGTCAGGGTGGTAGGGTAGGCGGTGGGGAAGAGATGGAGGTCATGGGCGGTGTGGTGAGGATGGGTGCAGCTCGTGGCTGTGGAGGGGCAGCGGCGGCAGCAGAGGGGATGGAGGGGAGGGTGGTCGGATGAGGAGGATGGGCAGAGGAGGAGGGCGGCAGTAGTAGAGGAGGCGCTGAAGTAGGGACCAGAATGGGAGGGGTGATTGGATGTGAAGGACGGGACGGTGGAGGGGCAAAAGGGTAAGGTGGTCAGAGGAAGAGGAGGGGTTGGAAGGTGGGGGATGGGGTGGAGGGGAGGGGAGGATGACATGTTCACCCTTGCTTTTTTTTAGAGTAAATTACAAGGAAGTCCCTAAACTATTCACAGGATATCAATATGGTCCCCAAACTTATTAAGGTAATAATTGAGGTCCCAAACTTCTCTAGCAGTAATAATGCTGCCCTCTTCCTTCCTGCACCGTCAAATAGACCTAACGATGTTTAAAAAACAATTCAACGGACAAAAATACCCTTCCAAATTATTCTGCTGGTCATCTCCAAGGAAACTCATGGGTCCTCCTCGATATAAATCGCCAGAGAACCACTGCAGTTGCATCTGTCACAATAGCCGCCGAGCTCCATCGAGTCAGAATGTTGAGCAAAGACCAGAGCAGTGAGTTTCCTCAAGCACCAACCTCCACCCACTCAAGGAAAAGCTCTCATCTCTTTTTATTCTTCATCTCCTTCTTCTACTCTGATTTGCCTTTGTTTTCCCTCTTGTTCTTAGAACTGAGACCCATTCCGAGGATCTGAAACCTATTTCCCGAATCCACTTCAGACTTCAATCTTTCCCTCTATCAGAAACTCTCGGCCCCGACTACATTTTCTTCCTTGCATAGGAAGGACATGTCCTCACTCCTATTCCATCTTCGATTCACCGTCGAGTCGAGCTCCATGATCGAGCTATACTCTACACCTTTGCAGGTACCAAATGGTGGTGTCGAGCTGAACTAATTTTGGACACCAAAAGGCCAACAGGCAACAGTTATCCATCGAATAATCCTCACCAGCCATAGAGCCATCACTTTTACAACTAAGGAGCACGGTTATAGGTCATTTGCACGGCTGTAAACCGGCAGAGCATCCGAAGTTGGTATCGAGCAGTTGATTCCGAGCCTCGCAAACAATTCAACTACCACTCTAGCCAAGGAACTTCACACCATATCCATTGACCGAAGAACCATTTTCACAACCATCCATAGCCGGAAAGGAGCAACACCAGATTTCAGATCTTGTCACAAGCAGTGAACCTTCACATCTCATAATCAAATGCTGCCCATGTGAAGTCAAACAGCATCAGATCTTGTCCATTTCTCCATTGTGGCTTGGACCTACACCTTCAAGATGCTCGATGGTTCCCTTCACCATCCACCGCTGAACATGAGAGCTTTGCATCAGATGCTCGACGGAGTTGAGCCCGGACTACCCCCGGATTCTGCCCCTACTGTTCCATCCAAAGCTGAGCTTGGTTGAGGAGGATAAGCAGTGGTCGCCGGATCTTCAAGATGCCCTAATGGAACTCAAAGCCAACAGTTGATCTGATCCAGTGTTGGAGCCACGCTAGAACCAATAGATCTGGAGGGTTTCTAGGAAGGGTATTCTCATCTTTTGAATCATTTTTAAACGTCATTTGATGGTGCAGAAACGTGAGGGGACCACATTGTTACCGCTAGAGAAGTTTGGGACCTCAATTGTTACATTAGTAAGTTTGGGGACCACATTGATATCGTGTGAATAGTTTGGGGACTTCCTTGTAATTTACTCTTTTTTAATTACCCTTGTATCCTCGAAGTTAACGTCCATTTAGGATGAGGATGGATGACAATTAACCCGGAAGATACAAATGATCATTGTAAAAAAATTAGATGTAAAACTGCTATTTTCAAAAAATGAGGAGTATAACTAATATTACAATATCTCAAAAAGACACAGCGGATAGAAACCTATAATATAATATAATGGTAACCCATGGGTTAGTTATCATGGACCCCCTTTATGGTTGACATTTAAAATTAACGTCCCAAATACAAACATATGACCATTTTACTACCACCTTTCATCGATGTTTAAACGGCAACTTAAACATATTTCTAGATCGATGTGTATTTTTACACATTGATTAATAACTATGTTGATGAATCTAGATCGGCTACTAATGATGAAAGTGACTGGAGACAGATAAGTATATAGATGTTACACTATATTTATTTGCTTTTAAATACAAATATAGATGCGGAATCGCGGATATATATATTGATAAATATAACAAATGTATTCCTATATCCTTAAATAGATTTAGATTTAATGAAGATGTATAAATAAAATAAAGTTATTTTAAAATAGCTTAAATATATGTGTATGGGGTGTCTTACAAATGATATAAATAAAATAAAAGTATTTTCTAATAATAATATCTAATATGATGAGAAAAGGTATAGAATTATGTTAGATGCAAGTAAAAGTGATTCGACCAATATATTTCTATATGGAACGAGTATACGGATACAAATATAAATATCCATAGACGTCAAAATGATAATGATATTCGTATCTATTTTTAAATGATTTGGAAACATATGTTAAAATATGTACAGCATAGGCAAATTTGCGGATCGAATTTGGATTCCCCCATTCTCATTTGCAACCCTATCGACAATTTCTTGAAATGACATTTAATGTTGATATTGTTATGTATTAAAAGAACATTTTCCTTGTTATTAAAAATAAGAAGAAACATAATCCTTTTTTATAGTTATATAATGTATATATACTTATCAATATGTAAGCACGTCCATACAATTCATATATGTTTGTAAACGAGCTCAAACTATAAATGGTGAAGTTGCAAGGGCCTTTTCAATCTAAGTCTGGAAGATTTATATTAATTAAAATAAACGCCTTCCTAAATGTTTGTTGATATGAAAGTGCCACGTCTGAATATTCATGATCGAATTAAAACTCCCTACACATATTCCACATGGCTTGTGAATTAAAACTCCCAACTCTTATTGTGACCCTTTCGTTCATTCACCAAGGCTTGTGAATGATCCTCGTTGTGCTCCTTCCTCCTCAGCTCCTCGTTCATCATACTGTCATTCATGGTGTTGAGGGAGAGCGTTCCACTTGACGTGGAATTGCTTAGGGAAACCACCGGCATTTCCCATGAATCAGGCAGCGAGCTCATAAGGAGAAGCGCATGCATCTCATCACCGATGTCCATCTTCAGACTGAAAAGTTGGTTTCGAAACCGACTCAGATGCTCGCTGACGAAGGAGCCCTGTTGGTACTTCATATTCACCAATTTTCGGATGAGAAATGCCTTGTTTTGTGCCGTCCTTGGCTCGTACAAGGTTGTAAGCTTCGTCCACAAGTTGCTCGCATTTTTCTCCGTCGAGACATGGTGAAAGATGGAGTCCTCCACCCACCGGCGAATAAATGCCACAACCATGCGATTAAGCTTGGCTCATTCTTCATCCGATTTGTCCTCTGGCTTCTTCTCATCTCCTCTGATGGGGTCATACAGATCTCTTACAAACAAGAGATCTTCCATCCTTGGCTTCTAGATGGAGTAGTTGGTGGAGTTCAACTTCACCACGGTCATTGACATCAATTGGTTGCTTGAGCTTGAATCCATCTTCTCCTTCTATCAACCACCACGTCGTAGCTGACATTGCTCTAATACCAGATTGATGAGAACTGGGTATCAAGTTCCACGATAAATTTGATACCACTTTGATGTGTTGGATCGATGCGTAGGAGGTTGATAGTTGTGAATGGCAGTGGAGATAGATAATTCACCAAGAAGAAGAACAAATGCACCAAAGGAGATGATCCTTTTCTTGGATCAGCTCTTTTTTTTACAACTAAAGAACAGGGTACAAGGATGAAAGCAACACCTTAGTGAGTTCTCGACGTCGAAGTCAGGAGCCCTCGGTTGTTGTGCAAAACACTCTACCAAGCAACCACAACACTGGAAACAATACACGAGGGAGAAGAACAAGGGAAGGAGAACGCGACCCACTCTCTTCTCACGCACACCTCGCTAACTATTTCTCGACTTGGATCGATCACGGAACGCACGTCATGCCATTTTATAGCTACAGTGAACGTCCGTTTTTGCATGGAATGATAATGGTCAATATTGATTACGTCCGTTTTGTATGGAATGATAATGGTCAATCTTGATTGCATCCATTTTGCATGGCAATCTTGATTGCATCCTTTTTGCATGGCAATCACCAATGACCAATCACTAATGGCAACGTCCCTTTGTATCAACCTGTAGCTGTTGAAATCTTTAATCCAAGCAAGTGCATGTATGGCTTGTCTATGTGATTGCTTGATTGTGCAATCTCAAATTTGCACATGTGACACCATATTGGCCCCATCAATGCTCATTGGAGGTATCCTGATTGATACCTTCTCCTCTCCACAACGCACTCTCGACCATGAGAGTCTTCCTTGTTGCCACGATGACACCTTGACGTTGTGGGAGATGCCAAATACGACTAAGTGTGGATGAAGACGAGGGAACCCAACAGTTTATTGTTGATTTATCCTTGAACACTCACAGTCTGGCTTGGATCCAGCACAAGTTTTAAATGAATCTTGGCTACGATTTTTTGGGTCCGATTAAGGATTTATTTAACTGTGTGCACCTACACATGCAGTCACACATCAACAAGATATACATATACAAACCCATCCACCGACACACACAAACGTGCACCTGCACACACATGCCCATATGAGGGTAAAGCATGAGCTTCTAATACATTTTAGTTCGTGGAGTGTCGTCGCCTAAGATTTTCTCGTATCTTGTACTCCTAATCTCTTAAGACTATCATTTAGGGGAAGGCATGAGCTTGTAAATCAGAAACACTGACAGAAATCTGCAGTCTGGAGTTAGGACAATGGAGGTTTCATTGACTTCTAAGAATCTTCGTGAAAGAACATTACTTCTTATTGAATAAATAGAACACTAACTTGAAAAGATAGAAGCATACTGTCACCCTGTCAATCTCTATTGCCACAACTCGGACAAAATAGAAATGTATTTAATTGAGTAGTAAATCAGGCAGTCCATGCATGCTTCGGCAAATTCTCAAGCTGTGCAAAACAGGTTCGATACCTTTTAAAAAATTCAGATGTTCAGTCAATTGGATCGAAATTCAGACAAACAGAGGCAAACAAATTAAAAAATCAGGTAGGGTCAGGGTTCTACAATATAAAACTATACAAAATACCAAATGAAAAAATCCCCCACATTAATACATGGTTGGGCATTATCAGATCCAGATTGATAGCGCTGAAATCCATGACCTTAATATAAAATTGGAGAACAGCCAAGATGATTACAGCAGTTTAGAAATGCCCCTTTACCCACATGGATACATGGTTCGGCATTATCTATTGTTTTTTTAAAAAGAGATAAGTATAATCATATCAATTTACAGTTCAAATCAAGTTCTGTAATAAAAAGAAATGCACCAACAGAGCAGTGGCGGACCCAGGATTCAAGCATAGGAGGGGCGCTCCGACAAATAATAATGTGCTAAAGTTATTACTGTGCTCGACTAGAAATTGTGATTCACATCAAGTCAGTCCTCTTCTAGAAACTCCGTTATACTGAATCACTTTTTTCATCTAAAAGAAAGCTAACAAAAAACATAATGCGAAGATCATAGACTACAATTAAAAAAAAGGAATTCTCTATCACTATTATATTTAATTAGCACCGTGATTTAAGTATATTTTGCAAATAAACTTTGTAAGGGAATGGCAATCCTTGCACATGAGTAAAGTTTCTTCTTAATCTTTATCCAATTGCCAGGCATTTTTGGTAATCTCTTGTGTCTTTTAGGAGTTGTTTGGTCATATCGACTTATTTGAACGTATTCGAATACACATAAATATTTGCTAAAAGTATATAGTATCATTTTGTTACATCATCTTATGAAAATATATTAATAAATAATAAATTACAGTGGATTAGACAATGTCTCTCTTTATGTAATCAATTTTTTATGTTCATCTTTCACACTGATTACTGAGAAATTGTTACTTGCGCTTGGAGACTCGGAGCGCTTGACTGAGTCGTGCCATAGTGAGGAGCCCGATGAACGGCGCGTCCAAGAGGGGATGGGAATTCGACGGTGAAACAATGCAGCAAGTCCGTGAGAGATATGAGATTTTGGAACCTCTGCAATGCCTTCGAGATAGCTTTAGAATTCAAAGTAATTTTATTTTTTTAGAGTGTTCTCCTTTCAAAATATAATCGCATAAAAATCTAAAAAAATAAGAAATTGTGGTGGAATTGGATCTTATAAATTTGAGTAGACTTCGTCAAGAAGTCTACCGGAATTTCAACTCTACATATTCCACCTCAGCAAGAGTGCACCTATATTTTATCGTGTAAGGGAGCCGGGCGTGCACTCCTTGTGGTTGCACATTCGAGAGAGAGGCGGGGAGCCATCACACGGTCACATTGCCTGCGTGGGAGGGGAGACACAACCACATAAAGGGAATGTGAGGAGGGAGGCGATTCTACGAGGAATGGAGAGCGCGGGAGTAACGGTGATTTCATGTTTCATGAGATAGGGGAGCACAACGTAGTGGGATTTAATTTCTATGGAAGTGGAATTGGAGGAAGTTGATGGTTCTTTTTAAAAGGGAAACGAGAAGTCATCTATTATCTAACCCTAGAGCTCTCTTATACAGGAGAAAAGCTTTATGGGTAAATTACAAAGACATGACAATAGAAATGAAACAAGATAGAAAGAACAAGAAAACACAAATATCTTAACACTCCCCCTCAAGCTGGAGCATATATATCTATCATGCTCAGCTTGGAACAACAATGATGAAAAGGACCTCTAGTCAGAGCCTTAGTAAACATATCTGCAATCTGATCTCCTTATGCAACATAAGATGTTGAAATAAGCCCCTTTTGGATCAAATCACGAGTGTAGTGACGGTCTACCTCGATGTGCTTTGTCCTTTCATGAAATGTTAAATTATCAGATATAAATAAAGCTATCTGATTATCACATTTGAGCTGCATAGGAAGAGGTACTTCAATCATTAAATCAGTTAGGACAGATTTGACCCACATCATCTCAGTACTACCTTGGGCCATACCTTCGAGAAAACCGAAGATCCCTGGAGTTGATCGAATAAATCATCGATGCATGGCAAAGGATAACGGTTCTTCACTGTTCTCTTATTCAACTACCGGTAATCAATGCACAGTCTCATGGATCCATCCTTCTTCTTGACAAATAGAACCGGAGTACCCCAAGGTGAAGTGCTCGGCCTCACGAATCCCAAATCAAGTAACTCATGTAATTGCGCCTTCAGCTCCCTCAACTCAGCAGGTGCCATGCGATATGGTGCCATAGAGATTGGTTGTGTATCAGGTAGCAATGTGATCTCGAACTCGGTCTCTCTCTCAGGAGGTAATCCTGGTAGCTCATTAGGAAATACATCTGGATATCCTGACATTACTCGATTGTCCTGTGTCATTGGCTCCTGGTCAGATACCTCCCGAACAAATGCAAGGTATGAACCACAACCCGATCAACAAGTCGCTGGGCTCGCAACACTGAAATGTACTCCATGGTGGAGTCATGTATAATACCCTCAAAAGTGAATTCGGGTAGATCTGGAATTCGGAAGACAACTGTCTTCCTAAAGCAATCAACAAGTGCATGATGAGCTGATAACCAATCCATGCCTAGAATCAAGTCAACTCATTAAGTTGTAGGAGTAAACAATCTGCGATCATCTCGTGACCGCCAATCAGTACGGGTAATTGCCTGACTATCAGGGAAATGATAAACAACTGGCCATCTGGCCCTTGTATGTGATATGGGGAAGAGAGAGTCTCTACGACTCTATCTAAAGAAGCAAGTAATCTCTGAGTAAGGAAAGAATGTGTCGCTCCAGAATCAAATGAAACATGGAAAGGTCGGCTCAAGACTGAGACCATGCCTTTTACCATAGTAGCTGCTGAACGGGCCATTCGCAGATACTTATCATATATGCTTTTTCTCTTTTTGGGATATAATATGAAAATTAATGAAATCGGTGACTTCTGTGGTTATTGAATCTGAATGTCATTATTCCCTTCTCGGATTCTCGACAAGTCTGCCGCTATCCGAGAACTTAATGCGATCGGAATTGAAATACTGCGAATGTGCGTATCGGGGTACCACTGCTCTGATACCAATTTGTCCAACCCCTCAGGATCCGGGTACCCGTTTACGACACAATTCGCAATATTCCATTTATGACATCGCATTAAAAGCATAGTTTTATGGGGAAATTTTTCGCAGTGAATATATTTGCAAGTGACATTCGACATTCACATTCACAACCACAAGCTAATAGAGAAAATTGGCACCAAAATCATATTTATAAGAAGGGAAGGGACTTTGTTAATTGCCACATGGAGGAAAGCAAAGAGCCAAGTGGGCTGTCCTGGAAAGCAGTCTGCTACGGTTGTAGCAGGAATTATTTTTTTTATTCATTTTTTTTCAACTATTTAGGATGTTAAAACTGTCCGTATACGCACCTCGAGTTTCCGATTTCGACGCGCGATATCTCGAATTGATCGTCTCTGAATGACGATCAATATGAGTATAATATTGATATACTTCCGATCGGGTTTTGAGTACCCGAATTTTCGAGATATGATTTCGATTTGGGGTTAAATTTTGTGAATTAAAAATATCAAACGACCTACGATTGACGAACGGTCAATTCCGTTGGTCTCGTATCGTCAAATCGGATCTCATGACAGTCTCGGTTCGTTTTGCGGTTTCTAAATTTGCGTCGCGGCTTTTTCACGGCGCGCATTACGATGCGACCGATTTTCGGTCGATTTCGCCCGAAAGACTTTTGATTCACGATCAATTGGTCATTTTAGGTTGTTTTGTATTGACCGATAACGTTTTTGGGTTCATTAGACCCAAAATCGGACGAGTTCAGGTTTGTTAGAATATGGATGTTACAGAAAAATACATAATAGACTCAAAGAAGGTGACATTAACTCTGACATAGTATCTTTGTCGAACAGGGTCAAAACAACGATATCCTTTTTGGGTTTTGGAATACCCAACAAATATACATTTGACAGATCTAGGAGAAAGCTTGTCAAGACCAGGATAGAACTATTGAACAAACGCAAACGATCCAAAGACACGAGGCGTAAGAGAGAAAAGATCCTTCTCGAGAAACGCAATCGAGAACGGGACATTTTCCCCTAACACCGAACAAGGCATACAATTCACCAGATAACTAGCAGTTAGAACTGCATCTCCCCAATAGGAGTGAGGAGCACGGCTCTGAATCAAGAGGGTACTGGTAATATCCAAAAGATTGCGGTGTTTCCTTTCAGTCATCCCATTCTGTTGGGAGGTATAAGGACATGATGTCTGATGTACAATGCCATGAGACTTAAGAAATTGAGAGAGTTGAGTAATGCAGAATTCAAGAGCATTGTCAGAATGTATGTACTTGATTCTGGTAGAAAAAATGCTCTTCACTTCATTAATAAAAGACTGAATAACAGGACCACCATCAGACTTGTTCTTGAGAAGGAAATCCCAACATAACCTAGAAAACCCATCAACAGCAACAAGATAAAATCTGTGTCCCTGATGATCTGGGACACGACTAGGACCTCAAATATCGAAATGAAACAACTCAAACAGACTATAACCACTTGGATCCTGACGACTCTGGAAAGAGGACCGATGATGCTTCCCAAGCTGGCAAGCCGCGTACTGGAAAGTGGAGCGAGGAGAAATCTGAGGAAGAACATGAACCGACTTTTGCAGAGGAAGGTGGCCAAATCGCAGGTGCCACATATACGGAGAAACAAACCTAGTATGTAGGGAAGATGAGACACCAGCATACGGAGACTGCACAAGTCTGTAAAGGCCCCCTTGCTTACGGCCACTTCCAATCACTCTGCCCGTAAGTATATCCTGAAACACAAGAGCAGATGGATCAAATATGGTACAACAATGTAAATCTTTGGTGATTTGACTAATTGATAATAAATTCATGGAAAATTCAGGAGGCTCCACCTGCCATGAGGCATTTGTCCCAGTCTTGTTACGTGGCTCCTCTGTTGTGAGGATGTGCTTGGATGTGCTTCTTGCCATAACATTGCATCAAACTCATGAACTGCATGGCCCACAGTTCATAGTTGGTTCCATCCATTTTGACAATGGGTGTTGGACCTTTGAAGGCACCCAAGGATGGGACATCCACCTTGTTGTCGGACATGATGACAACAATATCTATAGACTGGGATTACAACAAGCTTAGACAAGAATGTCTACTCAGACATATATGAAGGTGGCCGTGGGCGTAGACTCATACCACAACCCCTTCCATGCCTCGAAGGTTTCTTAGAAGAACTAGGATGTCATGCTCACAGGTACGCGGAGCACAAGGGCTCTGAGATGCGCACAGGTGCGCATGAGAACAGATGTGCGCAGGTGCACAACCCCGCATGAGGAGCTAGGGCGCAGGAGGCGCTCGGGCGCAGGAGGCGCTAGGACGTGCAAACCGCGCAAGGCACAGCCGCGCGATAGCGCAGGCACGCGAAAGAACACACACGTGAGGCGCTAGGGCGTAGCCATGCGACATCGCAGGCGCACGAGGGCACGCGAGCGTGGAGGCGCAGGCGTGAGAGACAGCGTGGCGTAGGGAGCACGAGGGTCGGAGCATGCGGCGACGGCGGCGCGTGAGGCTTTTGGTGGGGACGAGGAATTAGGGCACAGGCTCCGGTCTAGGACCGTCGCTCTTATACCATGTTAAAAGAGAAACGACAGGTCATTTATTATCTAACCCTAGAGCTCTCTTACATAGGAGAAAAGCTCTATGGGTAAATTACAAAGACATGACAATAGAAATGAAACAATATAGAAAGAACAAGAAAACACAAATATCTTAACAGTTAAATATCCCATTAATAATTCAGCATCAAAGAACCGCATCAAATTGATTCACTGAAGCAGAAGATCATGAGATGCACATAATTTTCCTTATAAATTGATGTTTAAATGACACCAATGCAAAGCATACAAACAAAAAAATTCACCAGCTAGAATTGAACCTAGGTCTGTACCGTGGCAGAGAATTATTTTACCACTAGACCACTGGTGCTACTTGCTGGTCAAGTCCCACTTTTCTATCTTGACACAGACGCATCAATCAGTGGATGGATGGCAAAAATATCTCGGGATTCATACCCACAAACTTAGCTGATCTCCATGGCTCTTGATATATCATAATACGACGCCATATCAGTCCTCTGTAAATTTCATCCTGCCAAAAACATGGATGTTCAGAAGCTGCTGATTGTATAAGGACATTAAGAAGTTCCTTATTTAGAGAACAACATAGAGAGCAATCTTTCATCATCGAAACTCTATGATTGTGTTGTGACAACCAGCAATGTTCCAGGGAAGGCTCAATGTGATGTCCACATATCTCCAATCGACAAATTTACCTGAAATTAATTGTTGTGCAATGCAAATATAACAGGATATCTTGTTAAAATGACATGAGAATATAGGATTTAGAAGTAATAAGCCGTGCCCGCATAGTTTCCTAGTAGAATTTGGCCACGGCTTCTTTCAGTCTTGTCCTATAATCAAGCAAAAGCAACGAAGTTTAATAATGTAAGTTGCTAACTATGTATTCAAGTCAAAGACAGATCTCCATCCAGTTGTAAAAGCATGGCCCAAGGATATCATATATACAAAATTTAAAAAAAAAACAAAATAAAATAGTTGCACCAGCCGGGAATCGAACCCGGGTCTGTACCGTGGCAGGGTACTATTCTACCACTAGACCACTGGTGCTTTTTGCTGGTCAATTTCCCCCACACTAACTTGACACAGATGCCTCAATCAGTGGATGGATGGCAAAAATGTTTCGAGATTTATAACCCACAACTTAGCTGTTTTCCATAATCTATCAACCACAAAATGGTTGGTCCTGACTCCTGAAATATTTAGCAATCAAAAAACTTGGATGTAAGTTTCTTCAAGTGTGTAGTGGCTTTGAATGCTACCTTTAAACAAGAAAGTCGGTCAAATTAATCCATCTAGTTTGAATTACAGGCTTTTTCCACAAGAACAGAGCAGGAGTCGGTGATTACAAGTTGCCATATCTTAGTGTAAAAAGTGGATAACTGCCCATAGCAAATTCAGTCTGCTAAAATTCATGTGATCATTTTTAATATAGAGAAAACATGGATGCACCACTCCGTAGTCATTCTCAGATATGTAATAACAAGGGCACTGTTCACTAATAGACTGGTCTTTCTTATTAAATTAAGTTGAATAGGATCAAAAGCATACTTGGGATGATAAATAGTCAAAAATACCTCCACAATCACTAACATCACTCCTAGACGGGAAGTAAATTCGTCTGAGGGGTACCCGTGGAAACTTATTCCACGGGACCCCCAGGCGAATATATAATTTGTTAAGTACCCCAAGGAAGCCGTGACTTGAGGTCACGGCTTCTATAGTAGGAAGCCGTCACTTGAAGTCACGGCTCCCACTGAAGGAAGCCGTCACTTGAAGTCACGGCTTCCTCTGCTTTCAGAACAGACAAGTCCGCACCCTTGGTGGTGGGACTGGATAGAGAAGCAATAGTTACATAAAGCCAAACAACAAAGTCCATTACTTTTAACATTAGTCCAAAAAAGAGAGTCATAAAACATAAGAAGAAGCTCTTCATTTAATATATATATAAAACTACATAGAGTCATAACATAAGATCCATATACATTGTGATACATATGACTACGTTACAAATACATCACACGCGTTTCCTTCTACGAAAGACTCTAAGCTTAGGTGGCCTTTCGTCGGGTTCTTGCGGTATCGCCTCAGGCTGTAGTTGGCTTGAGGGCATGATCTGGCTAGCTTCATCAATCTGTGAAATCATAGACTCGTCGAGTACCGCGAAGTCATCCATATGAAGTACTGGAAGCGGAGAGCAACGTGAAGGATCGGCGTCAAAAGGATCCCTCTCCTTCACCGGGGCAGCTGGTGTGGACAGGCTACTAGGGGTGCAATTGTCCTGAAAGGGAGTCTGAAAATCATCAGCAGTAGATGCTTCGACATGTCGCCTCCGACCACTTCCAGCTCTTGCTCCTTCACGTCCTTGCCCATGTCCTCGTTCACGACCCTGATCAATAGGAGTTGGTTATGCGGAAACCCCTTCTTCATTTCCTTCAGTGTCATCATCATTTGCCCCATCTCTGAACTGTCTCTCGATGGCTTCCAGTAGTCACCGCTCAGAATCAGCCACCAAAAATGCCACACATTCTGGGTCATCCCTTTCTAGATGGATGTCTCCAAACCTCGATACCTGAAAATGAGACAGACTCGAGTCATATTCTATGTATGTTGAAAATGAAATGTTAATATAATTGTTACTTACAACAAAGTCCATCATGCACCCGTGTCTACCAATAAACCATCGGGTGATCCGGTTATACCAACTCATGTAGTCATCTGTCACCCCATCTCCTCCTGGCACTATGGGGACTATCTCCACAATATAATCTCTCCTGTTCTCCCACATCCCCAAGAAGTTGGCATGGAATTGGATCCAATCAACGTTGATCTTCCCTCGCAGATCTATCAAGTGGAGCTTTGGCATAAGTTGCACGGACCTGGGATCTCCTGAACTGCTCCAAACTGTCGTAACACACGATTTGGAGTGTATAACTCAACCAAACAGAAATGAATGAGTGGTACTTGATGAATACCCATTCATCACTCTTTATTCTTATATTTTAGCTACAAAAACCTTTGCAAATGCATGTAGATATTGTAAATAGGAAAAATTACCAAAAGCATGCATTGTGTAAAAACCTATAATTAGCATGTTTTTGTGCAAAAATAAAAGAATAAAGATTAAAAAGAAAAAGAGGGAAATATTAGAATAAATATTGAGCAACCTAACCCAAGGGAGGGCTCAGCATGGGCCTGACCGCATAAAAGCCAAAGTAGAGGGAGATAGGAGCTCTTGTGTATATATTTATGTAAATAAATAAAAATATTTTTCCTCACCAAAAATATGCTTGTAAATATTTGTATATATTTATAAAAGGTAAAAACAAAATAAAAAGTTAAAAATCAAAAAGATTAAAAATACCCTTTCACCATGTACATAAACCATGCCTATATATTTATTTAACCTTGAAAATAAATAAAATTAATTCTTAAACTTTTTGTAAATAGTCTATGTTATACTTTGTAAATAAATAAAATAAAAAGAATCAAAAAAAAATCAAAATAAAAATAGAAAAATCAAAAATACCAAAATGCATTGTACATATACCATGTATATAGATGTATATATCTATTTATTTTACCTATGTATATAAATAATAAAAACAAAATAAAAATACCCTTTTATTCCTTATTTTATTCTATAAATAAATAAAATATAAAATAGGAATAAAATTATACAAAAATAATAATTAAAAATCAAAAATCAAAAGCCTACATATTGTATATATACCTATATATAGCTATATAATGTAAATACCTTATTTTTATTTCCAAAAATTAATTAAAAATCACAAAAAAATAGAAAATATTAAACAAAAATCTTTCATGTTTCGACTTTTTAATAATTCTGCCATTTGCTATTTATAATTGATTTTTCAAATCTTTTCCACGTGGTAGCGTCTCATTGGCCCACGGAGATGTTGACCTCCGGTCAACTCCCTCCGCGGACCTTCTTCTCCAGCGGATCTCGCGCCCGACCCGACTTCTCCTCTTTTTCCGCGCTCGATCCGCTCGCCATCTCAGCAAACCTCGGGTCCTATCTCTTCTTCGTGCATCCGAGACCCTCGCCGGGGTATCCACATCGGGATCCGCGCTTCTCACTGCCCTACCCGACCAGCCCTAGCCGGACCTGCACCCACTTAAATACCCAGCTCCGCCACCCTAATTCTCCATCTTTGGTCATTCCCCTTCTTCCCTGTGAGCTCCAGCGTGATCGCACGAGTGACAGCGAGCGTCTCCACCTGTTGCAGCGAGGCGAGGAGGAGGTTTCCACTGATCCGACGAGTATCACCGCCGTGCTCCGCCCTGAGTTGGAGCTCGAGCCTCGGACGTCGGCGTTCCTTGAGGCGAAGACCCAGAGCTGCGCAAGCTCGACCACAGCCCATTCCTTCACCCAGGTCGACCTGTAGTTCTTTCTTTTTCTCTAATTTTCGATTAGCCCCAACTCTCGCCGTCGCCGACCGTCATCGATTCCGACCATCTCCCCCTTCCGTTCGATCATCAGAATCCCCCATCACGTTCGCCCTTCCCCCGCGCACCTTCTCCGCCCCTCCGTTCAACCCATCTCGCACAGGAGCTGGGGTTCGAACCCCTTCGTCGTCGCATCGCCGGGGTTCGCCCGCACCACCGCACCGTCCACTTGCACCACCGCTAACGGGGTCGATGCAGTTTGCCCTCGACCCAGGAGCTCTTTGGTTGCGTTTTGCAGGTCAATCGAGGGCTGTCTGAGGCCCTCCTACTTGAGAACCGGAGCTTCTCCTCCGCCGGAGTCGACAAAGCTCTCCGGAGCTCCGTTGATTCATCGGAGACGTCCCACAGACGCGGGAGGCCAAGGCGAAGCTTCCTCGATCATCAGAAGCCCCCACGGAGGCTCGGAGCGTGCGTACTGGGCCGGCGAAGTTCGTCGGCCTCTTGTTCTTCGAGGACCTCCAGCAGCCGTTGGATTGCCCTCCTGCTCCAGTTTTGATCGCCACCGTCCGCTTCAGGAGCCACCAGCAGTGTTAGATCCATCTGAGGAGCGATCTGGACCATCGATGCCCGAGGTTTAGCCACAGTACCTCTCCACCGTTCGATCTCCCACGTGGCGACGCCTGGACCGATCGATCAACCCGAGGGATATCAGCGTTGGGCGCCACCCATTTCCAGCCGTTCATCAGTATACGTGGCGCCCATCCGACGGCCAACTTAATAAAGGGTAATTTATCCCTTAGGCCCTTAGCTTTAGTCTTGTTTTGTTTCAGTCCTGTAAATATTTTTCGTATTTTATTTACGTTGGTACATTTACACTTTGGACCCTGTCTTGTTTTCTTATTGCATATATGCCCCTGTGTGTAGTATGTCACGTGCTTCGACACGTGTTCTTCTGGTGTATTTGCAATCTATGCCCTTGTAGTTCTGGACGTTTATGAATGAATGAAACTTTTTAGTTAATTGCATTTATACCCCTGTGCGTGGTTGTTTTGCGCATGTGCGTTAATTTTTGGGTTATTTGCAACCGAGCCCCCTGGACTTTTGGTACGTGTTACCAATAGGTCCTCGGGACTTATTTTCCTTACATATAGGTCCCTGAGTGCCCCAGGCACGCGCTTGGCGTGTGTTTTGCTGGGTATTTTGCACCGGGACCCCCAGAACTTTGGGTATTTGCATTCCAGTCCCTGTGCACAGTACCCTTTTGTTATTTTTGAATAAAATATCAAATCACCTCTAAATTCGATGAAAATTTGATACATGGCTCCTTCCATGTTGTAGGATTTTCGTGAATTTTTGAGGATATTTTTTATTGTGTTTGCTATTTTTTAAAAATTCAAAACCCTTCATTTTTGCTAAGTCGAGATTGAAAAATCATAAAAAAATATAAAAACCCCACTAAAAATTCCATAAAAATTAGCTACTGTTTAGTTTAGTTTGTTTGATTTTCTAGCCAATTTTGGCTATTTTTCATTGCTTAAAAACCTTAAAAACTTAAAAACCCTAAAAAAACCATAAAAATTCTAATAAATACATTAAAAATCCAAAAACAATAAATCGGGTACCTAAATTTTCCTTATTTCATCCATTTTATAGGAAAATTACCTCCAGGCCTTTTTGAGGTCCTTAGGTATTTTATCTAGGGATTTTAGGCTTGGCTGGACAGTACCCCTTGTTTTTGTTACTGTTTGATTTTTAGAAATTAAAATAAATATCAGAAAAATTCCAAAAATTCACCAAAAACATAAAAAATTATAAAACACATAAAAAGATTTTTGTTTTAATTTTGGTTGATTTTTGATGCATTAAATAAATTGTTGAAGTGTGCTTGTTTTTGTTTTTATTATTTTCTTTACATATTAAAAATCCAAAAAAATATAACAATAATTAAAAAAACCACAAAAAAATATTTTGTCTTTTATTTTCCTTATTTTTACTACTTCGTAGACCTTCGGCCAATCCGTGCTCCTCGAGTTCGACCCTGGGTGCTATACCAGGTTAAACACATAGCAGGACCGCTACGCGTGTTTTGATTGCTTTATTTGTCATTAGTGGTTCGATTTTCTTGATATACATGGTCTGATCGCTTGGGTCGCAACGACCCTATTTCTGTACCTTATACCCGAGTGGTCAGGCCTGTTATCAGAATGGCGCCGTTGTCGGGGAGCACGGCTTAGTAGTTTTTCTTTTCTTTTCATTTTGATTTTCGCGGCTTTTCGCGGCTCTTTCAGAGCTCGCGGCTCTTCGCGGCTTTTGTTTATATTTTCTTTTTATTTTATTTTGTTTTATTTTCTTTTTCTTTTATTTTTGTTTGTCTTATTTTGTGTGTTTATTTTATTTTTGCATTTTTACATATATACCCTCAGTTTCTTTCATTTTATTTTATTTGCTTATTTTTGTTGGTTCTGACCACTTTGCTGTTTCTTGCGAGGGCCCGAGGACCGAGGCGACTACTCTCGAGAGCCGGCGCAACCGCGGGATTCGGAGGCGGCTCTTTTCTTCGCGGAGCCGCAGGAGAGCGTGAGAGAGAGCTGAGTGGGCGAGGCTTTTTATTTTCATT
Organism: Ottelia alismoides; assembly: GCA_037367405.1. NCBI lineage: Eukaryota > Viridiplantae > Streptophyta > Magnoliopsida > Alismatales > Hydrocharitaceae > Ottelia > Ottelia alismoides. The sequence goes on along the minus strand of JAZKJV010004081.1, from coordinate 17,834 downwards.
TATATTATTATTGTAATAATACAGGACAATCTCAGACACTTGAACTCCTCTGCCGTAGCGGGTCTGTTTCGCCGAGCACCGGTGTGCTCGGGGGACCCTTAGGACCTTAGCGGTTTTTCGCGGTTTTTACGCGGCTTTCTTTTCCTTTTATTTCTGCCTTTTCCGGTGTTTACGCGGTTTTTGCTCGAGGCCTTAGACTTAGGATTTTCTGGTGATTGTGTCGTAATTAGTAGGATCCACACACCTAACTGCGTATCTGTTCCCATAGATCGATAATTGGACCTACTTAAAAATCACTAATAAAAATAACCGATTCATTTGCCTTCGTAGCCTACGTGTCGCAGCCCGTCCTGTAAAGCGCTTACTCCTACCCCCGATTTGTCGGACAGAGGAGGGACGGGCCAAGACCGGACTCTTTGGCTTGGAGGTCGGTGACCGGTTAGACGGTTCTTCGCTAGAAATTGCTCGTTTAGGACTCGACTTTCCCGTTGTATCATATAAGTAGTTTTCTTTCTGTCTTTACTTTTATGCGCGGATCATATTGCATGTAGAGTGCTGGAGACAGGTACGCATTTCTTACTCAGCATGCATCATTGATTTATCGCGCATCGGCTTTTTCGTCTTCTCCCCCCTGTTTTGGACTTAATAATCAGGAGAACCGAAAAATTCGTTAGGCCATTTGTTTGCTTTGAAAAAGACTAAAAAGTGAAACCATAAAATTGGGACTGGTTAATACTATTGATCTTAAAATCCGCTCACCCTAAAAATTCTATCTTGGGGAGAGCAACCCCCTCATTGTATGGTTTGGATGCGCGAGAGAGTGACCCGCACCCTAGGTAGAGCCCCCCGGTGCTAGTCCCGATTGATTACCGACTTTTCCGTGCGGGCCAGTCGGTTGGGTTAGCATCGGATATCCTAACAGGTCACGTAAGCGCTCTGATATTTTGTGTGTTCACCAAATAAAATTGACAAGATAAATTGACCGAACTTTCACGGTCTTCAGCTCGCGTTGCGTTGGTGAACCGGGGGTTTGTTTGTGATCATAGTTGCTCCAGATCTCATCCGCCTTACTCGCCAGATCAAGATGATAGGTAGACGGTCTCTTAGGCAGCCTCTGGCTGCACCACTTTCGGGCACGTCTACCTCATCATCTAGGTTGGCTCGCGAGAGCCCAGACCCGCTCTCCGAGCCCGAGTACGATTCCACCCTGTTCCCCCTCGACCCCCTTTCTGTTCTACCTGAGAGACACGAGCCCGAGGAGAGACTGATTGATTTGACAGCACCTGAGTTGGGCTCGTTTGATTTTGTAGACGTCGCTATGGCCGGAGCCGGCAGTTCAGATGATCACTCCCGTCAGCCCGAGCATTTTGTACTTGACCAGGGAGCGATCAACTCCACCCTGATCGCATCACTTGAGACAGTCCAGCAGCAGTTACGCGATCAGGGGCATTCATGATAGAGATGAGGTGAGAGTTGGAGAGGCTCAGAGCAGAGCGAGACCAGCAGAGCGAGCCTGAGGAGAGACCTGATGCAGAGGCACGAGCCGCAGCGGGAGGCGCTGCGGCAGGAGGACCACCACGACCGATGCGGGATTTACACAATCCCGGATCTACTCTGATGCATCACTGGGTAGTGGTGCCGGCGATCGTGGGGGACTTCAAGTTCCCCCCGAACACCTTGCAGATGCTACCCCGCTTCCACGGACTTGCCACTGAGGAGCCCCACCTCCACCTCCAGGAGTTTCTTATGATCTGCAGCACTGTCCACGATCGCCATGTGGACCAGGACACGATCCGGATGATAGCCTTCCCGTTTTCACTGGCAGATAGAGCAGCCACCTGGCTGAAGCATCTTGGGAGGTTTGTATACACCTGGGAGAAGCTCCGCACCGAGTACTTGAACAAGTACTATCCACTCGGGCGGACGAATGCAGCGAGGGCCCTGATTAGCAACTTCTCCATGTTCCCCAACGAGCAGTTTCACGAGGCATGGGAGAGGTTTCGAGAGCTCCTAGACCGATGCCCGCACCACGACATCTCCAAGCCGAACCTAGTTCAGAGCTTTTTCAGCGGGTTGACACCAGAGCTTCAGGGTCTGGTGAACGCTTCTTGCGGCGGGTCCTACTTTGCCAAGGACCATGACCAGGTCTGGGCCATCTACGAGGAGATGGCCGAAAACTACATGGTGATGTCCCAGACCAGGTTGTATACTCAGAAGACCCAGCCACAACAGCCAGGACCCGTGCAGTACCAGCGGATAGCACGGGTCGATGCAGGTCCATCCAGTTCGTCCGCAGCCGCAGCAGCACAGGCAGAGTCGACAGCTGCGGACATGGGCATTATCAGCGAGAAGTTGGACCGCATGGAGCTGATTGAGAAGAAGCAGTGCCAGAGCATCACTCAGATGGAACAGATGGCACAGGTTCTGAGTGACATGAAGACCCAGCTCATGTGTCTTCAGGAGGCACATACGGCTCCTCAGCCCCGTCTTCAGTCGCGAGGCGACTCCGGCAGCAGCAGCAGCTCATCCCAGCGCTCCAGCACTCCTGTGCAGCCTAGACAGGTTCACCTTGTACAGACGGAGCCGTACCAGCAGCCGCAGCCCACCTACCAGTCCCCACCATCTCCAGACATGCAGATGGTGGTATACCAGCCGGACCAGCCTCTGGCAGTACTCCCGCCAGCCCCCTACGATGCCGAGCCGTTGATGGATGTCAACGGGATTTGGTATGACCGCCCCCAGCCTGGGATCCGACGAGACCATCCCGGATTCAGGTGGGGGAGTGGTGGTGCCCAGCCCCAGCAGCAGCCGTCAGGACAGGGAGGGCAGTACTCCCAGCAGAGAGATCACCAGCCGCAGCAGCAGCCCCCAGCATATCAGCAGCACCAGCCATCCTTCGGTCCTCGTCCCTATCAGCAGCAGGGACAGTCGTGGAGACGTGAGCAGCAGGCTCACCCAGTTCAGCAGCAGCACCCTTCCTCATACCCCTCTTACCACCAACAGCAGTACCAGCAGCCTCACCCCCAGAGAGGCTACCCGTCGGGCTCCCACGAGAGCCCCGCTTTGGATGACATCGCCCGCCTCCTCACGGACCAGCAGGCCACATTCAGACGGGAGATGGACGAGTTCCGCCAGGAGATGCGGGACTTGGTGAGAGGGAAGGCTGCCATTCCAGCCCAGATTGAGCCGAATCCGAATAACCTCAAGAGGAAATCTGAGCAGGTAGTACATACTGAGTTTGCCACTCCTAGTGACCCATTTGTTGATACATCTTCGGATCTATTTGATGCTGATTTTGTCACACTTAGGAGCGGTAGGACCCCAGCAGGCGGCGGCGCCTCATCTGAGCTTCACCACGAGGATACTTCAGAGGCGCCACATGAGGAGGAGGAGAGCGGTACTGAGGCCGCTCCAGATGATGACGGTGGCACTGATGCCACCAAGGATGCTGATCCCACCGGCGGTACTGAGGCCGCCACTTCACCAGATCGAGGAGGTGGTACTGATGCCACCCGTTTAGCCGAGCCAGCCTGCGGTACTGATGCCGCGAGACGTCTACCAACAGCAGCAGCAGCAGAGCCAGCCCATGGTGGTACTGAGGCCACCGGTGTTTGTATAGAGAGAGATGTTGTCTTTCCCCGCCTTGATGTATCTCAGAACTTTGGTTTGAATAAAGGAAAAGGTTTAGTTTCTTCTGGTCCCACTGTGGTGCATGATGTGTGTGTGGATCCGGTCATCGAACCGTCTAGGCCTTTTCCTAGTCCTTCATCTGCGAAGGACCCTGTGATCCCCTTCCCTAGAGCCCTTCAGATGGGGAAGGGGAAAAAAAAAGAAAATCCCAAAAAGAGAGAGCTTGAGGAGTTCAGCCAGAGCATGATCGATCGATTCCACATCCAGCTGACCCTCGAGGAGGCTTTGCAGCACATCCCCCTTCTCCAGCGTTCTTTGAGAGAGAGGACTACAGTCAGGAGGAGGAGGAGGAACCACACTGCAGAGATACATGTGCTGACGAGAGCCACGTGCTTTGCGATCCAGAACCGTCTGCCAGCCAAGAGGCCAGATTCAGGGGCCCCGTATGTCAGATGCCAGATCAGTGAGCAGAGGTTCGACCGCACTCTACTTGATAGCGGATCATCGATCAACCTTCTTCCGGCAGCCCTTCTCGACCGCTTCGAGTTGGGCACTCTTCGACAGAGCAGGACAGTCCTTCAGTTCGCTGATCGATCTGTCAAGAGGCCGAAGGGGTTGTTACGAGACATTATCGTCATGATTCAGGGCCTGAAATTCCCCGTGGACTTCGTAGTGTTGGACATGGAGATCCCTGAGTCAGTGGCCGATACCCCCATCATCCTCGGTCATCCGTTCTTGGCCACAGCCAAGGCGGTGACTGATCATGATAGCGGGAAGGTGTACTTTCGCGTCGAGGGCGAGAGTATACAAATAGAGACGGTCGAGGACTACAGAGCTAGAGAGAGAGCCCACTCAGATGCGAGTACAGATTCAGAGCAGCTGACAGACGCAGAGCCAGACATCCACCAAGACTGTGATTTTGTGATCACAGATGATGAGGCAGCTTGGGCAGATCCTGCAGCACAGACCATCCTCTCATATTCAGATACAGCTGATGCCGAGATGATAGCAGAGGAGAGTCTGGAGAGCACAGACCTGGTTCAGGATACCATAGAGGCAGCAGAGCCGGTCCTTGATCGCAGCACGATGTTTAGTGATGGTGGTGCTGAGGCCACCTTGTTTTCCGGTGGTACTGATGCCACCACGGTTGATACAGATCCCTCGGATTCAGAGTCTGATTGGGCCGATTGCTATGATCAGATGCCAGACCTGAGTTCACCTGAGCCTATATATGCGGAGGAGGTAGATGCAGAGCCGAGCAGAGACAGTGCAGTTGAGCAGCCTTCTCCCGATCCAGTTTGCGAGAGTACGCTTTCACTTTCCCAGGCAGATTTGGCAGACTTAGCAGCTTTCACTCAGTTTCTTCCGCAGCCAGATTTGCCAGCACCCAGCATTCCAGAGCTGAAGCCGCTCCCTACTTCGCTGAAGTATCGATTCCTTGCGGGAGAGCCAGAGATGTACCCAGTCATCATCTCCGCCGAGTTGACTGGAGAGCAAGAATCCCGTTTGATGGGGGTTCTTGAAAAGAACCGCAAGGCGATCGGATGGAGCGTAGCAAATCTCCATGGGATTAGTCCATCAGTGTGCTCCCACCATATCTATCTCGAGGAAGGGGCGAAGCCGTCGCGTGAGTTCCAGCGGCGACTGAACCCCAACCTGAGAGAGGTTGTGATGAAGGAAATATCAAAATGGTGGAGCGCAGATTTTATTTACCCCATTTCCGACTCCAAGTGGGTCAGCCCCTTGCATGTGGTGCCCAAGAAGACGGGCATCACGACTGTGATCAGTGAGTCGGGAGAGGAGATTGCTACACGGGTACCCACCTCTTGGAGGGTTTGTGTTGACTACAGGAGACTCAACCAAGCCACCAAGAAGGACCATTTCCCCCTGCCTTTTATTGACCAGATCATTGAGAGACTGGCAGGGAATTGCCATTATTGCTTCCTAGATGGGTACTCGGGCTACAACCAAGTGGCCATCGCTCCTGAGGATCAGGAGAAGACCACCTTTACCTGTCCCTTCGGCACATATGCTTTTCGACGCATGCCATTTGGGCTATGCAATGCCCCTGCGACTTTTCAGAGATGCATGCTGTCGATCTTTTCGGACATGGTAGGGGAGTGTTTGGAGGTCTTCATGGACGATTTCTCGATCTACGGCGACGGATTCGACTCCTGTCTTGACTGCCTAGACCGGGTACTCCAGCGATGTATTGAGTTTCATTTGGTTTTATCTTGGGAGAAGAGTCACTTCATGGTGACTCAAGGGACGGTGCTTGGCCATATCATCTCCAACAGGGGCATGGAGGTTGATCCGGCCAAGGTTGATGTCATTAGGAAACTCGCACCGCCGTCCAATCTGAGGCAGCTATGGTCATTCCTGGGGCACGTTGGATTTTATAGGAGATTTATTCAGGATTTCAGCAGGATTGCCCGACCGTTGACTGACCTCTTGACGAAAGACACCGAGTTCCTTGTCGATGACAAATGTCTTTTGTCGTTCGCGACTCTCCAGCAGTGTGTCATTGAGGCTCCTGTCCTCCAGCCGCCTGATTGGTCTCTCCCATTCGAGATCATGACGGATGCCTCCGATTTTGCCGTAGGGGCAGTGCTGGGACAGAGGAGGGATGGAGTTCCATTTTCCATACACTATGCTAGCCGCACATTGGATTCCGCCCAGCGGAATTACACGGTCACAGAGAAGGAGATGCTAGCCGTAGTGTTCGCCCTAGATAAGTTCAGATCGTATATCATTGGATCTAGAGTGACTTTGTTTACAGATCACACCGCCATCAGGTACCTCATGGCAAAGAAGGATGCCAAGGCCAGACTGACTAGATGGATCCTTCTACTCCAGGAGTTCGATATTGAGATCAATGATAAGCCTGGAGTCAAGAATGTGGTGGCGGATCATCTCTCCCGACTAGAGCAGCCTGAGGATTCTGAGCAGATTGACCCTATTAGAGATACCTTCCCAGATGAGGCGATCCTTGCTATCGCCTCACTCCCATGGTACGCCGATATTGTGAACTTTCTCGTTGCTGGGAAAGTCCCACAAGATTGGCCCCGGCAGAGGCTTGAGACCTTCCTCGCGAAGGCCAAGTCTTACCATTGGGAGGATCCCATCCTTTACCACGAAGGAGGGGATAGCGTCTGGCGTCGGCATATTCCTCAGGAGGAACACCATAGCGTCCTCACTTACTGCCACAAGCTTGAGGCAGGAGGACATCATTCTGGGAGGAGAACGGCACAGAAGGTGCTCCAATCCGGCTTGTGGTGGCCTACCCTCTTCAAGGACTCTGATGAGTTCGTGAAGAGGTGTATTGACTGTCAGAGGATGGGCACTAGTGGACAGCGTGATATGATGCCGATGCAGCCCATTCACTTCTGTGAGGTTTTTGACGCATGGGGCATCGATTTCATGGGTCCATTCCCTAAGAGTCAGGGATTTGAGTACATTCTGTTGGCCGTTGATTATGTGAGTCGTTGGGTGGAGGCTATCCCCGCCCGAGCAGCTGATGCGAGGACTGTTTGCAGATTTTTGAGGAAGCACATCATCACGCGGTTCGGGGTTCCACGAGTTCTGATTTCTGATGGGGGATCTCACTTCATCAACGACCAGGTGAAGGCACTTGCTAGCGAGTTCGGCATAGACCATCGTGTTGCTACACCTTACCATCCACAGACGAATGGTCTAGCCGAAGTGTCGAATAGGGAGATCAAGACTATTCTGCAGAAAGTCGTCTGCCCTGACCGAAAGGATTGGTCACAGCTTTTGGACTCGGTCTTGTGGGCATATAGGACGTCTTTCAAGACACCTTTGGGCACATCTCCCTTTCGCCTCGTATATGGCAAGCCATGCCATTTACCTGTTGAGCTGAGGCACAAGTCACTTTGGGCAGTCACAGATATTATCATGGATCCAGATGGTATGGGAGACCAGAGAAGGGCAGAATTAGCTGCCCTGGAGGAGCTTAGAGACGCAGCTTTCTCAAGCAGCCTACATTATAAGGAGAAAGTCAAGGAGTGGCATGACTCTCATATCAGCCACAAGCATTTTGAGATTGGACAGAGAGTATGGCTGTTTGATGCGAGGCTTAGATTATTTCCAGGGAAGCTACAGAGCAAATGGAAAGGACCTTATCTGGTTAGAAAGGTACACGACAACGGTAGCATCGACATATCTGAGTTGTCTTCTGAGAGTACCTTTCGAGTGAACGGCCAGCGGCTCAAACCATTTCTAGATCATGAGTCGCGGGTCGTTGATCTTGCCCCTATTCATTTTGCGTGAGATGTGGTCTTTGACTCACATCTAATACATCTCACGCCTGGGTTTCACTGATCTTCCGCCTTGTATAGATCCAGATGTCCATATCACCACATTCTTTAGTCCCACATCCCTTCCTTCATCTTGTGATTATGCTATACTTAGGGTGCACTTTACCCTAAGTATAGGGGGGATGTGAGGCCTTTCGGGTATTTCTTTTGTTTCTGTCTACCCCTGTTTTTGTTGCCTATACTCAGGGATATTTCACCCTAAGTATAGGGGGGATAGACCCTGTACATTCTGCACTCAGGTTTTCCCTTAGTATATAGCATGCTATACTTAGGATTACTTGATCCTAAATATAGGGGGGAGACCTGGGTCCCTCTTGACTTTTCATTTCCTTTTTGTATAGCTTTCCTTTTCACTTTCCTATACCTAGCACGAGTTATGTCTTCTTCATCGCTCTTGACTCTGAGGACATCGTTCGAGCTAAGTATAGGGGGGTGTGTATATATTTCATATATACTTTAGCCATAACTCGTACTTTGTGTGAGTGTGTTAATAAATAAAATGGCTAAAAACCACAAAAATTAAAAAATTTTCATGTACATAATCTTCTTTTATTTGCACATACATAGCTAGTGTACAAATTATTTTTTGTAAAAATAATTTCAAAAATCTTTTGTGTAAAGCTTGTGTAAATATTTTCTTATCAAAATTATGTAAATAGTACAAAATTTTTCCAAAATGTTTTGAAAATCAAAAAGTTTGCAAAAATCTTGTGTAAATGTGTGTAAATATCTTTTTGCACAACTTGCACTTCATGCATCATCCATTCATGATTTCAAAACATTTTTCAAAAATTTTGCATGATTGTAAAATATTGTGTAAATAAGCATCTTTTTGTACATATGTATATAGTTTTTCTGGATGATAGTTGACATTTAAACTAGCCTGGAATCAAATTGAGAAATGGAGCTTGATTAAGATCTTAATCCACCTAACTTCTAAGAGGAACCTTATAGGACTTAGGTTTAAGGCTTTTCAGGTCCACGGTGACTTAATTCTTTGAGTCCACTAGGCTATGATCACATGTCATCTCAATGAGCCTAAGTAGAGCACTTAACAACAACACATGACTCATATTGACAATGGCTTTACTTGGACACCAGCACTATGCACCGAGCTCTCTACAGATGAGGTGGTGAGGAGGCAGTCTTCCTTGGCTTGGGGTAGCATATGAGGGTAGTACTTCTAGGCGGAACCTCTCTTCTTCTTATAGTGAAGGAAGTGCGTCTCAACTTGGTCTGGTTGCCATGAGGTCTAACGACGGGAGTTGTGGGTTGCAATAAAGCTTCAAAAGAGGGATAGTCTACTGGCTCAAGAGGAAAAACTCCTTGTATATATGCTGCACATGTATATGTTGTACAGATGCACTTGAAAAAAAAATGTGCAAAAAGAAAAGAACTCCAAAAAAAAGTGGTGGGTCTGAGAGAAAATGATAATCCCACCGGAGTATGTATATAGAGTGCAATAAGCAAAGCTTGGTTTCATGATCCATCTGTTGTAGCTTGCAGCAGGGAGACTTGGCTACACTGGTCAAGCTCCCAAGGGTACTTGGCTACACTGGCCTTGACCCATTCTCTTCTTCCCCCTCTTCTTGAGCCGGTTGAACTTGAACTTAGAAGGGAATACCCCGCTCTTCGAGGAAAGAGTGGCCAGATTGAGGTCATAGAGTTACCTTGTTGGGGAGGGTTGTCAAGTTGCCATTTCTGAGGTGGGGAGCTTAGACTTCACATTCACAGGACAAGAAAAAATTCATGGTCTTCAGGGTTTGTGATTGATGACTTGTTCTGATCTGGAGTATTGAGGAGTCCTGGTTATAGATTAGTGGAACTTAGAGGCTGTTAGGTTTTAAGCTTAAGTCTAAATAAGGTTCCGACACATTAATAATCCAAAGATCTGATCGAGCTCCATACCCCAATTTAATGAAGGCAAGTTTAATAATCAACCTTGATCCATGTACATCCTCTTTTTCTTTTTCTTTATTTCTTTTTCACTTCTTTTTCAAATAAGTGTTTGCTAAGGGACTAGCAAAGTTAAGTATAGGGGGGTGATGAATACCCATTCATCACTCTTTATTCTTATATTTTAGCTACAAAAACCTTTGCAAATGCATGTAGATATGTGTAAATAGGAAAAATTACCAAAAGCATGCATTGTGTAAAAACCTATAATTAGCATGTTTTTGTGCAAAAATAAAAGAATAAAGATTAAAAAGAAAAAGAGGGAAATATTTAGAATAAATATTGAGCAACCTAACCCAAGGGAGGGCTCAGCATGGGCCTGACCGCATAAAAGCCAAAGTAGAGGGAGATAGGAGCTCTTGTGTATATATTTATGTAAATAAATAAAAATATTTTTCCTCACCAAAAATATGCTTGTAAATATTTGTATATATTTATAAAAGGTAAAAACAAAATAAAAAGTTAAAAATCAAAAAGATTAAAAATACCCTTTCACCATGTACATAAACCATGCCTATATATTTATTTAACCTTGAAAATAAATAAAATTAATTCTTAAACTTTTTGTAAATAGTCTATGTTATACTTTGTAAATAAATAAAATAAAAAGAATCAAAACAAAAATCAAAATAAAAATAGAAAAATCAAAAATACCAAAATACATTGTACATATACCATGTATATAGATGTATATATCTATTTATTTTACCTATGTATATAAATAATAAAAACAAAATAAAAATACCCTTTTATTCCTTATTTTATTCTATAAATAAATAAAATATAAAATAGGAATAAAATTATACAAAAATAATAATTAAAAATCAAAAATCAAAAGCCTACATATTGTATATATACCTATATATAGCTATATAATGTAAGTACCTTATTTTTATTTCCAAAAATTAATTAAAAATCACAAAAAAATAGGAAATATTAAAACAAAAATCTTTCATGTTTCGACTTTTTAATAATTCTGCCATTTGCTATTTATAATTGATTTTTCAAATCTTTTCCACGTGGCAGCGTCTCATTGGCCCACGGAGATGTTGACCTCCGGTCAACTCCCTCCGCGGACCTTCTTCTCCAGCGGATCTCGCGCCCGACCCGACTTCTCCTCTTTTTCCGCGCTCGATCCGCTCGCCATCTCCGCAAACCTCGGGTCCTATCTCTTCTTCGTGCATCCGAGACCCTCACCGGGGTATCCACATCGGGATCCGCGCTTCTCACAGCCCTACCCGACCAGCCCTAGCCGGACCTGCACCCACTTAAATACCCAGCTCCGCCACCCTAATTCTCCATCTTTGGTCATTCCCCTTCTTCCCTGTGAGCTCCAGCGTGATCGCACGAGTGACAGCGAGCGTCTCCACCTGTTGCAGCGAGGCGAGGAGGAGGTTTCCACTGATCCGGCGAGTATCACCACCGTGCTCCGCCCTGAGTTGGAGCTCGAGCCTCGGACGTCGGCGTTCCTTGAGGCGAAGACCCAGAGCTGCGCAAGCTCGACCACAACCCATTCCTTCACCCAGGTAGACCTGTAGTTCTTTCTTTTTCTCTAATTTTCGATTAGCCCCAAATCTCGCCGTCGCCGACCATCATCGATTCCGACCATCTCCCCCTTCCGTTCGATCATCAGAATCCCCCACCACGTTCGCCCTTCCCCCGCGCACCTTCTTCGCCCCTCCGTTCAACCCAGCTCGCACAGGAGCTGGGGTTCGCACCCCCTCGCCGTCGCATCGCCGGGGTTCGCCCGCACCACCGCACCGTCCACTTGCACCACCGCTAACGGGGTCGAGGCAGTTTGCCCTCGACCCAGGAGCTCTTTGGTTGCGTTTTGCAGGTCAATCGAGGGTTGTCTGAGGCCCTCCTACTTGAGAACCGGAGCTTCTCCTCCGCCGGAGTCGACAGAGCTCTCCGGAGCTCCGTTGATTCATCGGAGACGTCCCACAGACGCGGGAGGCCAAGGCGAAGCTTCCTCGATCATCAGAAGCCCCCACGGAGGCTCGGAGCGCGCGTACTGGGCCGGCGAAGTTCGTCGGCCTCTTATTCTTCGAGGACCTCCAGCAGCCGTTGGATTGCCCTCCTGCTCCAGTTTTGATCGCCACCGTCCGCTTCAGGAGCCACCAGCAGCGTTAGATCCATCTGAGGAGCGATCTGGACCATCGATGCCCGAGGTTTAGCCACAGTACCTCTCCACCGTTCGATCTCCCACGTGGCGACGCCTGGACCGATCGATCAACCCGAGGGATATCAGCGTTGGGCGCCACCCATTTCCAGCCGTTCATCAGTATACGTGGCGCCCATCCGACGGCCAACTTAATAAAGGGTAATTTATCCCTTAGGCCCTTAGCTTTAGTCTTGTTTTGTTTCAGTCTTGTAAATATTTTTCGTATTTTATTTACGTTGGTACATTTGCACTTTGGACCCTGTCTTGTTTTCTTATTGCATATATGCCCCTGTGTGTAGTATGTCACGTGCTTCGACACGTGTTCTTCTGGTGTATTTGCAATCTATGCCCTTGTAGTTCTGGACGTTTATGAATGAATGAAACTTTTTAGTTAATTGCATTTATACCCCTGTGCGTGGTTGTTTTGCGCATATGCGTTAATTTTTAGGTTATTTGCAACCGAGCCCCCTGGACTTTTGGTACGTGTTACCAATAGGTCCTCGGGACTTATTTTCCTTACATATAGGTCCCTGAGTGCCCCAGGCACACGCTTGGTGCGTGTTTTGCTGGGTATTTTGCACCGGGACCTCCAGAACTTTGGGTATTTGCATTCCAGTCCCTGTGCACAGTACCCTTTTGTTATTTTTGAATAAAATATCAAATCACCTCCAAATTCGATGAAAATTTGAGACATGGCTCCTGCCATGTTGTAGGATTTTCGTGAATTTTTGAGGACATTTTTGATTGTGTTTGCTATTTTTTAAAAATTCAAAAACCTTCATTTTTGCTACTGTCGAGATTGAAAAATCATAAAAAAATATAAAAACCCCTCTAAAAATTCCATAAAAATTAGCTACTGTTTAGTTTAGTTTGTTTGATTTTCTAGCCAATTTTGGCTATTTTTCATTGCTTAAAAACCTTAAAAACTTAAAAATCCCAAAAAAACCATAAAAATTCTAATAAATACATTAAAAATCCAAAAACAATAAATCTGGTACCTAAATTTTCCTTATTTCATCCATTTTATAGGAAAATTATCTCCAGGCCTTTTTGAGGTCCTTAGGTATTTTATCTAGGGACTTTAGGCTTGGCTGGACAGTACCCCTTGTTTTTGTTACTGTTTGATTTTTAGAAATTAAAGTAAATATCATAAAAATTCCAAAAATTCACCAAAAATATAAAAAATTATAAAACACATAAAAAGATTTTTGTTTTAATTTTTGGTTGATTTTTGATGCATTAAATAAATTGTTGAAGTGTGCTTGTTTTTGTTTTTATTATTTTCTTTACATATTAAAAATCCAAAAAAAATATAACAATAATTAAAAAACCACAAAAAAATATTGTCTTTTATTTTCCTTATTTTTACTACTTCGTAGACCTTCGGCCAATCCGTGCTCCTCGAGTTCGACCCTGGGTGTTATACCAGGTTAAACACATAGCAGGACCGCTACGCGTGTTTTGATTGCTTTATTTGTCATTAGTGGTTCGATTTTTCTTGATATACACGGTCTGATCGCTTGGGTCGCAACGACCCTATTTCTGTACCTTATACCCGAGTGGTCAGGCCTGTTATCAGAACTCTTGCAACATGAAGATCCGGTGCTTCTAAGCAGTACAGAGGAAGCATCTGCATCACATCTGTCGTGTAAGGCCTCCAAACAACCTAGAAAATAGAAAGAATTTTATTAGAATCATGGATAACTACTCGTAGTGTAACAACATGCTATGTTTACTTCCATACCTGTGACGTTGTCTGAAGGTCAAATGCATCTCGATATGGGTGCACCACATGTGTTGGCTCTGTAGTGACATCGAAATCTGCCCGCCAACGGCATCCTAAGCCCCCCCCCCCATCGGACCTCCGGTGTACAGTGGGCACTATGTGGGGAAAATGTTCCCAAGCCCACACCTGCAATAAGACCAAAGGACCACATATATCTATTGCTTCTGCTTTGGATGCGATGCATAACTGCCTGTAAAGGAAAGTCACGGAAGCAGATCCCGGGATAACTGTCCACATGCCTCCATATCTTCGAGCATTGGAAGGTAAATCAGCGAAACCTCATTGTCGGACTTGCCCGGAAAGACAACCCCTCCCAAGAGCTGTAGTATATATGCACGGGTGTGCTGCAGAATGGTCATCTCATCAGCATACTCTGGAAGTACGGAGAAATGCTCAACAAGCCATGTCATGTGAATACGTGCACCATCAATGTTAGGCTTCTCAGGCCTCACTCCAAGAAGCCTCTCGCATAGTCCAGGCCAGCTAGGAGATGATGTGTATCCAATCATGGGATGCCCATCGATCTTCAGTCCAAATATGTAAGCCACGTCCTGCAAAGTGATCGTCATCTCTACATGGCGCATGTGAAAGGTATGAGTCTCTGAGCGCCATATCTCTACCAATGCAGTAATTAAGTGCCAATCGAGTGAGATGAAGTCCAATCGCATCACTCCTGCAAAACCCGCAGCATATACATGGTCCACGATCCGTTCATCAATGGGGCATGTCGCAGTATGCCCTCTCTACGTCGACATATCTCTCCACCTAATGGGCATTAAAGAAAATAATTACGTCAGATAACAAAATGAAACATAATGATAAAAACTCACAGTAAAATTTTTTAAAGCACGCGCATCTCCCTGCCAAACAGCTCTGGATCTATGAGAGCCCTGTAGATGTAAAACAGATCGATCAATGGGACCCGGCTCCATCTGAAATAATTAAAAAATTAAATGGTTAAATAGGTGGTTGTCAAAAATTAAACAAGAGAAGTGAGTAGTAAAAAATTTAGTCACAAATATCAAAAACTAAACAACCTTGGCTAGTACGGTTGGGACATTTCCTCCTATTGTGGTCACTCTCCCGATATAAGCCACATTTGTTTACATTTGGTGGACCATGACTATTATACTGACGATTACGCCCAAGTTGACGACAAGTCTCATACTGTTGATGGACAGGATCCTCATGTATATCCATTTCATTATGAATTCGCTTTGATTTGGGCCGACCCTTGGATCGTACTCTTGTTGGATCTGGAAATATTTTCTCTGTTGTGAATTTTGGCCATACCTCCCTATCTCCAATGGGGTAGAAGACACCTTCATAGATGTTTAGTTGACACTGCCATGTATACCACGGACCCATATACTCATCAACATCAATATTTAGATGTGCTAGAACAGCGCATGCATGAGAGCAAGGGATTCTGTGAACCTGTCACTTCTTACAGGTGCAAGACAAGTCACTGAGTAGGACTGAATGTTTCCTTCCGCCCTTTAGGCCAAACTGTGTCATCCGTTGCCCTGTGATGACTTCATATAAGTGTAAAGGAGCACCCTTGATTCGAGTGATTCGATGACTGTTGCTCATATCCATCCACCTCTTTAGCATGTCAGCAACGTATTTGGTGAATCGATCACCACGAGCAAGATGAGACATTGTCTCACTATGACTGTCATAGAATTATCGAATGCAATTGTAGTATGTCTTCTGCACCAATACTGCCACTAGAAGTGATCTTGCATCTTTCAATACGGCGTTATAACTTTCGGAGAAGTTAGATGTCATGTAATCCAAACGATGTCCATCATCAAAGGCCAAAGTCCATTGATCTTTAGGGCAATTGTGTGTGTCAAACCAATACCATGCATTCTCATCCATGTCCTTCAACTTGTCCATGTAATTGGTCCACTTTATTTGTGTATAAGCATTCCTAGCCCTCATTACCAAGCTCTTCATTGTCTGGTTTTTCATAACATCATTGAAGTTACTAGCAACATGACGTAGGTAGAAACGCCAATACACATAGGACGACTGAAATTGCACTTCTGGGTGACGCATGGCAGAACGAATTCCCGGTGCGCGATCTGATATGACACAAATTGGATCAATACAATCCTCAAAAATATGAAGCCGGACTCTCTCCAAAAACTAACACCAACTGTCTTCATCCTCCTCGTTCACGAAGGCAAATGCAAGAGGTAGGATGTGGTTTGATGCATCAATGCCACATACAATGAGCACCTTCTGCTTGTACCTACCATACATATGAGTACCATCAATGCTAACAACATGCCTGCAATGTCTCCATACACTGATACATGGACCAAATACCAGAAAGTCCAATTGAAAAGCTTCACGTATCCACCAACAGGTTCCCCATAGAGATCGGTCACGGTTCTTGGGATTGTTGCCTCCAATGCACGAAACAGATACGGCAATTTGATGTATGAAGCCGCCCAATCACCGTATATTGTCTCTATTCCCTTTCTCCTAGCATCCTATATCCTCCTACGACTCACCATGTACCCGAACTCATCAGAAATAGACTGTTGCAGGTATAAAACCTTCACGGCTGGTGAGACCTTGATTTGATTCAGACTTTTATGTGCCATGAAGTTGCAATCAAGTTGATGGTGATCTTGGTTTGCTACCTGTCGACCGCTCAGGATCCGGGTACCCGTTTACGACAAAATTCGCAATATTTTATACACATGAGATCACACAAGTCGCAGAAAAACAGGGAAAATTTTTCGCGCAATTATGACATTCATTTCCATCACATAATCACAAAGTAAGAGATAAATGGCACCAAAATTTCTTTTCATTAATATTCATATCAATTTACAACATGTACAAGGATCTTCCATTTTACAACATATATCCCAAAGTGTGATACAAAAGAGATAGCATTTACATCACCATTTGGACAAAAAATGAGACAAAGTAATTCATACCGTCTAGTGTATACTCTGTCTCCAAGAAGCATGTATAGCTACTGAGCTGCTACTAAACTGCAGGCTGTTTGCCTGCCAAACACGTTAGGAAAGAAGAGGCGTCAGCAATCGCTGGTACCTCCCAAAAACTTATAAAATATACTAGACATTTTAATATGTGCAAAAGCAAGCAAGTAGAAAGGTGGAAAGTAAAGTTTACATCTACTTGCGTAAGTAAAAGGGTTTTTCAGGCTATTTGTAAGCGTCTCAGATGATTGTCCCATAACCCAACATTTCCCACATATGACATATTTATATAGTAGTTGAGTATTCATGAGTGTATGAGTGTAAGCATATATATCATTTTCTTCAGAGATCACGTTGGTGAGTGATAATGGAAAAGTTGAGATTGGAAAGATCTCTTAATTTAGTTAAATTCTTAGATCTAGAGAATAGTCATTTCCTACTAATCCCAACTTTTGATCGTAACTTCTCCAATTCTTAACTTCAATTGTTTCAAATATAACTCCAGATGATGTAGATATAGATATGGATGATCTGGATATAGAATCGCCAAGTCTGTTGGCGAAGTAAACTCAAGCGGTGAAGAAGCCTACAAATGGCTCTTCTGTCTCGCCCTTTAGTTGGAAGCGTGGTCCAATAGAGGGATAGGTCTACTCCCAAACTACGCCACTGAGACGGGTGAGAGAGACTCCCTAGAAAAGTCGCTCTAGAAACCTGCCTGACTAGTACAGGCGAACGAGCTCGTACGAAAAACTGAAAACCAAGGATCCCCCGCCTGGGTATCCTAAAAGACAGGGTCAGCGGAACTGGTCTAAAGTCTGGATCCCAACGAGGCGTAAAACACTGCGAGCTCACGTAAAAACCGTGTAAAAGACGGGGATCCTAGACCCGCGCACTTGGCGGCCGCTGCCCAAACTAGGCTTCCTTTCTTCCGCCCAGCTGAGGGTCACCGCACCCTCGTACGGTTAGGTGTAAGGGTTACCATAACCGGCCACAAA